>OY730194.1:6196200-6796200 GCA_963422505.1 Pseudognaphalium luteoalbum
ACTTCCATGTAAACAAACCCACCATCACTCCTATCCAAAGTAGAAGTACCCAACATCTCTGCCAATTATCTTGTAAAAAGTACTTAAAGTCTTCATACCATCTTCTTATGGGATTACCATAATGCGTCGCTTGCAGCTTTTGGCTCAACATGTGGCTCAAGTTTTTGCTTTCTCCTCTCACGTTATGTGTTGGCGCTTGTAACAATAGCACCTCCAAGTTTTCTATCTGTTAACATTAATCATTAACACTTTTAAGCTACTGACTTATATGTAATTCAGTATTGTATTATACAAATACTTAAATAAATCAGACCATGATGTAACCGACGTTGTCGGGGTCTAATTCTTCCATGATTAACGCTGCGTACTCATCTGCTTGTTTTTGAATATTTGATAACTTATTGGCTGAAGCACTCAAGCTAATAATCTACATCACATGGTATCAATCGATTATTAGTCAATCATTTTAATACAAGATATTCTAATCTACCACTAACTACCCTTGTAATTCTTGTCCAACATACCAAACGTTTACCTGTGGACAAAAAATAGTTAGTATTATACAGTTCATATATACCTCTCTAACTTCATCTTCTGTGATCCTACCATCTGCATCTTTATCAACCCTGCATTTATTTTTCTCAGTATTAGAAATAAAAACTATAAAATTTGTAAATTATAGAATAGAGATGTATTCCCCCAGTAGAATAATGAATAAATATTAAAAGTAATCCTTACATATCAAAGAAAGTTTGTAGCCTTGAATCAAATCCTTGATCAGCAATTTGGTCCCAAAACTCCTTCAACTGTTCTTTGTTAATTACACCGCCGGTTATACGCCTACGACGGCTAAGCGAATCGAATAATTCTCCGGCGAACTCTTCTGACTCTTTGTTCATCCCTATCATATTAACAACAAAAATGTATATATCAGATAAGAAAAATTACCCATCAATAAATCATAGTTCAAATTAATGAAGAACAGGGTGTAGAGTCTAGATTATGGATGACCACTTACCAATGCATTTACCAAAAAGTGCACGTGGTAGCAAGCCATTGGTTTTGGCAGTAAGCTCATCAAATCGCTTCTCTAAGGCTACCCAAGCTGCACCACCATCACTCTTGCTAATAAACTTTAGTCCCTTGAGAGCATGAGCTGCAGCGGACTTTGTTCTGTCCAAACGACTAACCGGCCGTTTAGAGAACGAAGTCAAGCGCTTTAGCTCTTGAGACACCTGTTTGATTTTCAATGAAGTAGTTCTTGCCAGAGACGCCTTAAAAGATGATCGTTTCTCCAATTCTTTAGCTAACAAAGTTAGCTCTGGGTTCTCTACATCAACTCCGCTAGCTGTCCTCACACTATGCAATGCCACCGAGTCATCACGGACATCCAACGTGATTTCGACATACTCATCTTTATTACTTGATTTTACATTGGCGCCCCCGCTCGTACTACTCCCAGGGGCGCCATCAGGAATATTAAACATGGTGGATTTCCTTCCACCTCTTTTATTCAGCGGTCCACTTAATGGGCCGCTAAATGATTTCTTGTCCACCCCAATGATTTCAGTGTCGGAGTGGTAATGATCATGACGGTTGTAACTTTCTGAATAATCGTTTCTTCCGACATCCGAGCCCATTTTACGCATTTGTTAATCCAAAGTTTAACCAAACTGAAAAAATCAAAATAAGTAGGTGTGGGATTTGATATGAAGACAATGTGAAAGAATAATGGTGTGTATAGATTTGTGTTATGGTTGAGGAAATGAAGATGAGAGGTATCCCACTTATATGGTGAAACCGTGTGTGAGGAATCAAAGAAGTCAATCAATAGGTTGTCTCGACCAGCCGATGGTTGCTTTCTTTTTTCTTTTTTATTGGTATAGTTTTTATTTTAATCATATGAATATGAGCACCTTTGCGAGCCATAACTATATTCGTTTCATAGCAATAATTATAATTATAGTATAATACTACCTATAATTTGTATTAAATATTGTTGATTAATCTTATGTTTATTTGGTTAAATTGTTCAAATTGTTATATAATATAACGTTAAAACTTAAAATCATCGATTAACGTACATATGTACTCTATGGATGAAAGAGGCGATTCAATCCTACTTCGTTCTTGTTTATATGTTTTAGTTTTTCCACTACATATTAAAAAATATGGTACTCGATTCTTTAATAATATCTTTGTTATTATTAAAGTGACAAGCCTAATACCATCTTCATAGATGTTTAAGTAAATGGGTTAACGGGTTGAAATACTGGTTTCGGGTTAATATTAGTTGGTTAATTGGTTTGTTAATATTGATTGGTAGGTTGATTTCGGATCAAACGATAGACCCGTGAAACTCAAACTTGATCACATAGTCGCACCCAATCCAAATGTAAATGTTATATTATATGGTATAATGATATAGGAAATGACATCCAATTTGGTAGGGTATGTGTGATAAGTGAAGCTATTAGGCCATCTCTGATGCATACAATGTTATATCAAATTTGATATTTTGTTATGAAAAAATCATCTTCAAGAAACATATCAAATTTGGTGCAAATTCTGTATGATTTTACCCCAAATTTTGTAAAACCAGATATTACACCAAATTTCTAATGTTGTATTTTAACCTTTTTGTTTAATATATCTTAATAATTTAAGTATAAAACTTGAATAAATTTACTATTTGTATTATTCATTTAAGTATGTTATACTTTATGTACATTATAAGATGGTTAAAACATATTATTTTAAACCATAAGCAAGTTATAATAGTTAGATCATCGATTTATGAAAAAGAAGTTATGTGATTAAAACTGTAAGAAGGCAAATAAAAAGGATTTACAATCAAATTAATAGTTTGTAAAGGTAAACTAACATGAATACAGTGAATTGAAGTATAATTAAATTAATATATTTGTCATTTTACATTCATAAGTTACAAGCTCCAGCAGTTACAAGCTCCAGCTACTCTCCCGAAAGCCCCAGCTACCAGCTTCAGCCACAAGCTACCAGCTAGTTGTGCTAAACATATTCATACTTGATGCAAAATATATGAATGAGTTGTATTTCAAATGTATTTTCATTGGTATAATTTTCATAAAAATATTATATAACACAAACAAAATATTTTAAGGTCAAAGTTGAGGAACCAAGACTTCAAAAACTGAAATAGGACACTTACTTTGGGACAGATGGGGTACTAAAGATTATCATTCATTACCATTTTTCATTCATTACTCGTTAATAACCTTAATCAAGCACCCCTTGAATTTTTAAACTCGTTAGCTTGTAATATAAATTATAATAATTAATTAATAATCAATAATAATGAATATAAAACGAAATTCTTTGTACTTGATCGATGAGACTATATATAATGTGTTTACGGGAGCATGGATAATAAACGACCCTTATTTTAATTGAAAAAATGTATCTATTGTCATGTCCCTGATGTGTATGTAGATATATCGTCTCCTTGTCTTCGGGTTTTAAATAAATTATGCAATTATGTTTTCCAGATCGTGTTTGATATAATAATATTAATAATTTAATTTAATGAATTTCATGCTAAACAATTTGTGTCACAATTAAATATGGATCTGGGATCGGATCTTAACCTCTTGTCTTTTTCATATAGATTACTCTTGCTACTTTGCTAGCTAGTTGCTTACTACACTAATTAAATAATCACTCAACTCAATCATTTATTCTGAATTCTTAAAATAATCATTTAAAAAAAAGATATATATAGTCCACGCCCTATACAATATTTATATTTATACATATATATATATATATATATATATATATATATATATATATATATATAATGAAAAGTTACTTATAAACTTGGGTTAGTTGTTCCATTATGTATTTAACTTTACCTCTTTTACTATTGTATGCAACCAGCTTTCAAACGTTCTATTTTATGTATCGAACTTTCAAAAATGTTAGGGTGACCTGTTTGCTGACGTGGCACCGGTCATGCTGACGTGGCGCTGATCTGTCATCCTACGTGGTATTTGGTTGCAAACACAGAAAAACCGGCTACCTGCTGAGCAGGTCACCCAATACATACAATAGACATTTTTGAAAGTTCGATACATACAATATATAGAACGTTTGAAAGTTGATCGCATACAATAGCCTTACAATGATTTTGATGGAGATGAGATGAGGAGGAGAAGAAGTTGTTGTAGAGCTAGTTCCCTTTGAAAAATGATGATTTTTAAGGTGGTGGAGCTATGGTGGATTATGGTGGTTGTGGTGGTGGTTATTGGTGGTGAAGGGGCTGGTGTTATCAAACTTTAGAGAGAGAGTTGAGAGAATAGGTGTGAAGTGTCTGAGTGTAAAAATGAGAGGTTGCATGTGGGTTGTGTGGAAGAGTGAAAGAAAAGGAAATGATGAGTTTTTGCATGTGTTTTGAGAGGGGAGAGGAATGGGCAGCCATGGGGGGGGGGGGGGGGAAGCCGGCCAGGGGGGGGGGGGCTCACAAGGGTATATTGGTCATTTTATTATTTATCCGATTTGTGCTTCGCGCGGTGTTCGTTTTCTCGTTTGTTTCGGTGTTTATATATACGTTAATCGTTTTAAGCACGCGTTTTTAATAGAAATTAAATCTTGATAATTTCATTTAAGATATTTTATATATTTACTTGAAAACATTTATAAAAATGTTCCGTATTTTGTTCGGTCTCGATTTGCGTGTACGTTGTACGGATGTTTAATCACGTAACGTTTTATTTAGACGTTTTTCATTAACGATTCAAAGTACGATATTTTAAATGAAAGTTTTAATTGAACTAGTATATTTTAAACTTATAAAATATATTTGGTTCTCATTCGATTGATGGGCGCGTATCGCGCGTTTTCATTGTGTTTGAGACGTTTTAATCGAAACGTTCAGGTTTTTTGTGTATTATTAGATTAAAATAATAATATATGATAAATAACTTCTAAAAATAGATTTAAGTTATTTATAGAAATGTTTTCACCAACGTCGTATTTATACTGTGTTAGACTCCGTCCGGTTGTTTTGCACAATTTTTTACCAAATTGCGTAAGCGTAATTATAACTAATTACGTAGCGTAATATAAATCAATTACGGGGGTGTATATCCACATAAATATACAAGTAATTACAAGTAATTACAAGTATTTAGCCTAATACAAAACTAAACACGCGTAATTAGGGTTTCTAGCAGGTTAATCAGTAACCCTAAATCGTCGGGTGTCACATTCTCCCCCTATTAGGAGAATTTCATCCCGAAATTAGCTTGTTGTTATGGTCTGGGGAGGTACCTAAGAATAGATGTGAATGTTTCAGCCGCAATTGGTCTTCCCGTTTCCCAGGTGAATTCAGGACCGCGCCTAGAATTCCACCGGACTTTAACGATGGGAATACGGCTCTGTTTCAAGCGTTTGACCTCACGGTCCATGATTTCAATAGGTTCCTCGACGAAATGGAGTTTGTCATCAATGTGGATTTCGTCGAGCGGGATTACAAGTGTCTCATCAGACAGACATTTCTTCAGATTAGAAATGTGGAATGTATTGTGCACGCTACTAAGTTGTGGTGGTAGCTGCTGTCGATATGCCACCGGACCAATTCTTTCAAGAATCTCAAAAGGTCCGATGTACCTGGGGTTTAGTTTTCCGCGTTTGCCAAAACGAATAACACCTTTCCAAGGTGACACTTTCAAGAGTACTCGATCCCCAATCTGGAAATTGAGTGGTTTGTGTCTCACGTCAGCATAGCTTTTCTGACGATCACGTGCGGCTTTCAGCCGGTTTTGAATGGTCACGATTTTCTCGGTTGTTTCATGGATGATTTCAGGACGAGTGAGTTGGCTATCACCGATTTCGCTCCAACAAATGGGTGATCGGCACTTTCTCCCATAAAGTGCCTCAAACGGTGCAGCATCAATGCTGGTGTAGTAACTGTTGTTGTAGGAAAACTCACACAGAGGTAGGTGGTTTTCCCAAGTGTTTCCGAAGTCAACTACGCAAGCTCGTAGCATGTCTTCTAAGGTTTGAATGGTCCATTCACTCTGACCATCGATTTGCGGATGATAAGCAGTACTCAAATCGAGGCGAGTACCGAGGGCTCATTGAAGTGTTTGCCAGAATCGAGAGGTGAAGCGGCTATCTCTATCTGAGATGATTGAAATGGGAATGCCATGTTGTGCCACAACCTCTTTGATGTAGATGCGAGCCAGACGCGCCATCTTGTCGTTTTCTTTGATAGCTAGGAAATGGGCAGATTTCGTGAGACAATCAACGATCACCCAAATGGTATCGCAACCGCTTGGTGTTTTCGGTAGTTTGGTGATGAAGTCCATGGTTATGTTTTCCCATTTCCATTGAGGTATCTCGGGTTGTTGTAGCAACCCGGAGGGTTTCTGGTATTCGGCCTTAACCTTGGCGCAGGTTAAACATTTGCTAACATACGTGGCTATGTCAGCTTTCATGTTGGGCCACCAATAAAGTTGTTTGATGTCGTGATACATCTTGTCGGAACCAGGATGTATAGAGTAGCGATATTTGTGAGCTTCATCCATCACCAAATCTCATAGGTTTCCAAAACAGGGTAACCAGATTCGGTTAGAGAAGTATCGGGTTCCGTCGGGTTTGATTTCGAATTGTTTATCCATGCCTCGCAAGGCTTCGTTTTTGATGTTTTCTGGTTTCAGGGCTTCGAGTTGAGCGGTGAGGATTTGAGTGGTGAGATTGTTATGAATGGTTAAACCAAGTGCTCGAACACGAAGTGGTTTTGAACGTTCTTGTCGGCTGAGGGCATCAGCAACAACGTTTGCCTTGCCTGAATGATATTTGATTTCGCAGTCATAATCGGTAAGCAACTCGACCCATCGACGTTGCCTCATGTTGAGATCCTTTTGATCAAATATGTGTTGGAGACTTTTGTGATCTGTAAAGATGGTGCACTTAGTGCCATAAAGGTAGTGTCTCCAGATTTTGAGAGCAAATATGACAGCTCCGAGTTCAAGGTCATGAGTGGTATAATTCTTTTCGTGGATTTTGAGCTGTCGAGAGGCGTAAGCAATGACTTTTTCACGTTGCATTAACACACAACCTAGTCCCTGGCATGAGGCGCCGCAGTAAACTACGAAATCATCGGTGCCTTCGGGTAAGGACAGGATTGGTACATTGCAGAGTTTCTGTTTCAGAAGTTGGAAGGCTGATTCTTGTTTATCGGTCCAATCGAATTTCTTATCTTTCTGAGTCAGTGAGGTTAAAGGTAAGGCTATTTTGGAGAAATTCTCAATGAATCGCCGATAATATCCGGCGAGACCCAAGAATTGTCGTACCTCAGTTGGTGTGGTTGGTGCTTCCCAGCACTTAATGGCCTCGATCTTGGCTGGATCAACACGTATCCCTTGACTGTCAACGACATGCCCTAGGAACTGTACTGTTTGCATCCAGAACTCACACTTGGAGAACTTGGCGTATAACTCCTCGTGTCTGAGTAATTCCAGAATGGTTTTTAGATGTTGGCCATGTTCCGTTTCGCTGCGAGAGTATATCAAGATGTCGTCGATGAACACTATGACAAACTTATCTAGATAGGGTTTGCACTCCCGATTCATAAGGTCCATGAATACAGTCGGTGCGTTGGTTAAGCCAAAAGGCATCACTTGAAATTCCGAATGCCCATAGCGGGTTCTGAAAGTTGTTTTTGAGATGTCGGAGTCTCGAACTCGAAGTTGATGATAACCCGACCGTAGGTCGATTTTCGAGTAGAAGCTCGAAGCTTGAAGTTGGTCAAATAGGTCATCAATTCTTGGAAGTGGGTATCGGTTCTTGATGGTAAGTTTGTTCAGTTCGTGGTAGTCAATACACATTCGGAAGGATCCATCCTTCTTTTTAACGAATAGGATCGGAGCTCCCCAGGGTGAAGAACTCGGTCGAATAAATCCCTTGTCCAGGAGTTCTTGTAATTGGGTGGATAACTCCTGCAACTCGGATAGGGCTAATCTATACGGGGCTCGTGCCACAGGTGCAGCACCGGGCACAAGTTCGATTTGAAATTCAACTTGTCTAGGCGGGGGTAGGCCTGGCAAGTCTTCGGGAAAGACTTCTGGATAGTCTCGGACGATGGGCACATCCTCAAATCGCTTTTCAGCTGACTTCTTTTCGGTTATATGAGCAAGGATTGTCGGGTACCCTTTTCTCAGGTACTTTTGAGTTTTCATACAAGATATGATGTTCAGGTTTCGCCTACCAGTCTCCCCCTGTATGATCAAGGTTCCACCGGTAGCGAGGGGTATACGCACGATCTTCTCGAAACAAACGATTTCGTCACGGTGTTTGGACAACCAGTCCATGCCTATAATGATATCGAAGCTCCCGATTTCCACGGGGATGAGGTCTATAGGGAACAGTTCGTTGGCGAGGTTTAAAGTGCAATTTAGTATTACACTATCGGCCTCGATCAGTTTGACATTCGCTAATTCTACAGTGTACTTAGCATCTAAGGCAATGGGTGCGATGTTTAGTAATGGACAGAATTTATCGGATATGAAACTTTTATCAGCTCCGGTATCGAATAAAACAGAAGTGGTTAAATCGTTGAGGAGAAACATACCAGTAACAACGTTAGGATCCTGGCGAGCTTCTCCAGCATTGAGCACGAAAGCTCGACTGCGAAGGTTGTTGTTATTGTTGTTCCTGTTGTTGTTGTTGTTGTTTCAGTTCGGGCAGTTGTTTCTAAAATGGCTAGTGTCGTCGCACTCGAAACAAGCCTTTGGTGCGTTAGGGTTGGTGTTTGGGTTGGGGGTTCTGCAATCTTTGCTCAGATGTCCGTAGCGTTTGCACTTGGTACAGGTACAAGGGCCATCATGGTGTCGTGTACATTTGGAACAGTAAGGTTTGTTCCCAACGTACCCTTTCCTGTCCCCCGACCCAAAACCAGAGGTGTAGGCCTTAACCGTCTCGGCCTTTTTGGTTGGCTGCTGATGCTGGTTGTGGTTGTTGCCGGACCATTTCCTTTTGTTGTCCCCGATGTCTTTCTCAGTGGTTGTCCCTCGACGGACAATCTGGGCCATGAGTTCATGTGCCATGCGGACAGCACTTTGGATGGTCCCGGGTTTTGATGAGATGATGTTCCCTTGGATTGATTCTAGTAGCCCCGAAATGTATCTCTCGATACGTTTGTATTCGGGGTCCACCATGGATGGGCATAGGACAGCTAGCTGGTGGAATCGAGTGGTGTAAGTGGTAATATTGTTTCCCTGAACAGTAAGTTTTCAGAATTCTTCTTCAAGTTGTTGTAGTTGTTCACGCGGGCAGTACTCTTCCCTGAGCATCTTCTTGAGGTCTTCCCAGGGAAGCTGATATGCGGTATCAATACCCACGGTTTGGGCATAAGAGTTCCACCAGGTGAGAGCTCCGTCAGAAAGGGTGCATGTGGAGAATTTAACCTTGTCTTCCTCAGTGCAGTTGCAGATTCGGAAAGCAGATTCTGTCTTTTCGATCCAACGTATCAGACCGATAGCTCCTTTAGATCCTTAGAAATACATGGGTTTACAGTTCAAGAAGTCTTTGTAGGTACATGGTTTTGGAGTAGATGTGTTAGTAGGTGCGCATCCGCCGCCCGGATTTTGTTGAGTAGCAAGGACTTGGGATACGCTATGTGCAATGACTTGAGCGATTTCGGTGTCGGTGTAAGTATGTCGTCTTGGAGGCATGATGCTGAACAACAATGAAATGAGATATGTAAGAGGTTTTGCGCAAGGTTATGATATATCACACGTGTATATATAATGAGGTAATATACAACAACACCGAATGATAACCATAATTCATTAGATAGAAAGGTTGAACACAGAGTACGAGTTTCGAAAGACAACAATCATAAGGATTACAAAAGATGTCGGGAATGTTACATCCAGTCTGAATTGAAAGTTTACAGAACATAATAAGGATAATAAGTTGAGCACATCCCGCGTCAATAGGTTACAATAAAAGAAATAGATTTAGTTCTGACGCAGGTTTACTCGTGACATTAGAGTGCGAGGCGATTTATAGTATCCGCAAGTCTGCTTGTTTGCCTGGCACCTTCCTCAGCCAACGTTAGTCGTTGCTCGAGCACACGAGCATACTCCTCAGCTTCCCGTGAACGTTGTTCACTTTCTTCCAACCTTGCTTGTAGGATATCAGTAGCGCTCCTGTTGTCTATAACCTGTTGATGAATCATTTCCAGAGTACTGTTCGTGCCTTCCTGTTCTTGAAGAAGTTGTGCTATGCAATCATCGGTTCGGCGTAGCAGGTAATTCTCTACTACATGATGACCCCGATCTAGGATTTCGAGCCTTTCTTCATGACGATGAAGTCGGGCTGCTAACACCTGTACCGTATGGTGTATTGGTTTGTGTGTGTATGGGGAGATGTCCATGGGGTCAGCAAGAATGTGTATTGCTTCCTCAGACCTCCAAGTGTTTAGGGTTGTGGGTAGCCAGTCCCACCTACGGGCGTATGCCGGACGGCGGGTATTAGTTGTGGTGTTAGCAATGGAGTTTGAGTAAGGGTTTGCTCGGGATGATCCGGCATTCCCTCGGCGTCTTCGTACTACCCGGGCTTCGCCGGTCATGTAGTAAAGAGGTTCAGGAGAGTTTGGTGTCGTAGTGATAGGTAAAGGAGTGGTACCCCTAGTAGTGGATAGCGTTTGAGTTTCGTTGTTCAAGCCGGTTGATGATACGTTAGAGGAGTCTGCCATTTCTGTGGCAAGGAGTTTAGTATACGAGAAGTTAAGGTTATATATATAGAAATATAATAACCTAGCACATAAGTACATATAGGGTTGGTCCCGTTTCTATCCTTGCTCAAAGTCTTCTAATGCATTCCCATTCACAATAACCATTTCAGGTCTTGCATCAATTCTCCTTTGATTGTACATAGTTGATCAGGCTATGTTAAATTAAATTCAAATGATGCAATCACTGAACCAGTCATACTAAACAAGGAATACTAACCTAATGGTTATAGTCTAGGTCACTAATGCAATCCTAGTTCGCTATAACCTTTGGCTCTGATACCAATCTGTCGCACCCCCAAAACACGTGGCAGCGGAAATAGGAGGTGCCATGGGGGCGCCGACCAAATTAAATATCACAACACAAAAATTAAAGCAAACGATCTCTATATAAAACGTTTGAAAAATAGTTACATTACAATAATTCAAATGTTTACAAAAGTTATAAGAGTTCGCATAACAAAATTAGAATTACATAACTATGATTTCAAAAGATAGTAAATGCAATCTAGTTCCTTGATGTTTGAAAACAATGAGACTCGAGCTAAGCTATCCATAAGCTTCCTACTGCGGCGGGTTACCTGAGAAATACATACTAAAAGGGTCAGCATAAAGTTGGTGAGTTCATAGGTTTGTTAAGTAATCAACTGCTAAAATGATCCACAAGATTAACAAGTTTTGCATCATTCGTCAATGATAAGTAAAAGTATCGTTAATCAACGACAAGTAAAAGTATTGCATACAGCAATATAAGTATACCATTTGCATGAGTCTCATAGTCAAGCTTAACGTTGTTTGCCTCCGGTAAGTGTACTAATCCGATACACTTCTAAATCACAAGTAATACTGCGCCCGTGGGTTGGCTAGCGCGACTAGCCCGGACGAGGTTTGTCAAACCCTGATAGATCTATCCAATAATACTCACGCACAAATTTTAATGACTATGATGGGTAGAGGACTTTAGTGGATTATTCAGGTCTCATGCAATCCGTACAAAAAAGTTGTTTCTAGTTACTTGTGATCATATAAGCAGTTGTATAAAACAGTTATATGTATTCTCACCCGAGTTGAAAAATAGTAAAAAGGGGCTATGAAACTCACCAGAGCTAAGCAGGTAGCAGGCAATATCAAATATTAGCAAGTAGTGGGTGTTCTCGTTCCCGTGTGCAACCTCCTAACGCCCTAAACGTATGAGGTTGTATAAGTAGATGTCTCAAAAGACCATCTATAGCGATTGTATAAGTGGGGGGTTAATGTCCACTTAAGCCAATCGGGTAGGTGGGGGTTTTATGTCCACCTAAATCTAGTTCATCAACTAGTATGTCCAAATAACTTGTTCAAGTTCGTTTATCAAAAACATGTACGGCCCGTTGGTGAAAGTTTGTAATAATAATTCTTAAAAAGAAATTATTATTAAGTCTGTGTCATAGTATACATTGTTATAGTATGTATCATGTATGGTTATAAGTTGTTACTCAAGTTGAATACTTAGAGAAAATCAAATTTCAAGTTTCTGTTTTTAGCGACACATGTGTTAGTGTCGCAGTTATGGTGACACATGTGTTAGTGTCGCAGTTATGGCGACACATGTGTTAGTGTCGCAGGTATGGCGACACATGTGTTAGTGTCGCAGGTATGGCGACACATGTGTGTTAGTTCAAGAGTTATAAGGGTCGGTTTTTCATTCGGGAAACTTTCTAAAATTAGTTTTTGGTCCAAGTTACTAACTAAGTCACCCAAACCCATTTTTGTTACCATTTTCCAAATATAGTAAGTTTTTCGAAATCGAGCAACCTTTGTTGACTTGGTCAAACTTACTCGGTTTGACCCGAAACTTTTACCCAACCTGACGCGCCACTAACCGTCACGCGTCGTTAACGCGACCGTATGGCAGCACGTCGGTGGAAGTTTTTAAAAATTTATATTTAGCTGGGGACCTAAGTTCTACTAGAGTTGTATAGCTGAAGTATGACCTAGGGTCGTTCTAAAGAGTTAACCGTAAGGTGAAACGACTTATCGAGACGAAAGTTCAAGTTAGCGATGGTTTGAAAATAGTTTTGAGTGGGGGTTTTATACTTAGGTACGTAATTAAAATTAAAACTAATTAAAGCAGTAGGCAGAATCAGTATAGGGAGACTTGTGTTTGTTATGACTTCGTTAGCTTTTACGTGGGGTGATGCTGTATTAGGGTTCTATTTATTGAAAACGTCTTTTAAGATTTGTATCTTGCGTTCACGTAGATATCTTATGGTGTAAACACTAGCACCCTACTGATCAAGTGAACCTGATCAATATGTCACTGAGTGCTAGGCTGTCAGCATTCTGATCAGATCGGACTGTCTTGAAACCCTCCTCACCGTCTCTTGTGACGAGACAAGGTGACCCTCTAGATGGAGTACAGGAATAGGGCGACAGTCCGCAATTTATCAATTGATCTTTCTTAACACAAACAAGATATCTAAGCTAGGCAAGACATTTAAGATTTAAGACAGGTGGTGACTGATTAACATATACATTAATGCTTGTGATTGAGTTCAGAGATATTCGGCTGTGATACAGTCTTCAACCCACAGAGTTTTCCACGGTTACATTGTGTATTCACCCGTATTATGGTCTTTCCTGGATCACAGACCATGCCTGGATGTGACACAGTATACAGCCTTCGACCTTTCCGTAGTTTCCACGTGTTTGTACTCCACCAGAGGTGTTTCCAACGCTAAACCGGATACTCAGTCGTATTAGGGCTTTAACTGGGCTACATACTTTACAGCCATCTGAACTCAATATATCTAAGCTTGTATTACAGTAAAACCATCTATGATAGCTAAACAACCCGTTCACATTATAATCCCAAACTAATAAATCCCTGATTAATCCACAGTGTATTATACGATAGGTAGACAGTATTTCCATTGCTTCGAAATCAGACCATGTTAATTTAAGATCACACAGATAGGTAGTGACTGTTTTGACTAAGGTTCGCGACTCCTTGACATAAATGTTCTAACCACGTTTATTGGAGGAAAGGCGATAGTTTAGTTTAAAATCATAAATGTATCGTTAACAGTACACCGGTTTTAAATATTTAACAATTGGGATTATTATTCCACAACGGATTGTGCCCACGACTTTCATAGCTTCCACGTTCCGTTTCCGGCGCTATACAAATGAAAGCCGTATAATGTTACCTCCGTTGTTTCATAACGATGTCATCCCAATTGTATTTAAAGTAGCATCACCCCAAATATTAACAAGCTAACTACATCATAACAAACATAATAGCTAATCTACTCACTAATCATGGCAATGTATCCTAAATCAAACATAATAATAGCATGCAACATTATAAAAGATAAGGATAGAAATAACCGAAAGTAATGCGTAGATTGAATAGTAGCTGAAAGGTTACACGGACAGAGCTCCGAAATATCCCAAACAATATTACAAAGGAGATCCTCCGATGATTCCAACTCTATTACAAAAGCTACCCTACTAATTCTCCTCTAACTCCTAAGAGTAGTGCTAGAGAGAGAATGCCAAACTAATGAGAGAAATGAGATAAGAGGTGTGTGGAATGGTGGAAATGAAGCCACTATTTATAGAGGAAGGGAGGTAGCCTTGGTACAAGTCTTGAAGCACCATATACAAACATCAAAGCAGCATACGGGGCAAGCGGACCAAGGGGGGTCAAACGGCACCCAACAAGAGGAGAGACCCC
The DNA here is from genome assembly GCA_963422505.1 of Pseudognaphalium luteoalbum. Classification (NCBI taxonomy): domain Eukaryota; kingdom Viridiplantae; phylum Streptophyta; class Magnoliopsida; order Asterales; family Asteraceae; genus Pseudognaphalium; species Pseudognaphalium luteoalbum. The sequence goes on from OY730194.1 coordinate 6,210,699, forward strand.
GTATACGGCACCCTAAGGGCCGTATACGGCACCTAGGGTACCGTATACGGTACCTAGGTGTCCAGGGGGGGTTGGTGCTTGGTTTGGCCTCCGCTGACTTCTCGGTTGCTTGGTTCGTCCGTATCTTCTTCGTTCGGGTTCCGTTTTGCTTGAGTCTTGCGCCGTTGGATTCATTTTTCCGTTACGTTTCTAATGAAACTAAGTTTGACAAATTTGGAGGTGGTTGAATTTTGTGTGTTCCGGATGACGATCGGTGAGCTTCCAGACTGCACATCTTTTCCGTCTTTCGTCCGTTTCTTCTGATTCTTTCACCACCGATCTTTCATATAGAATTATAAAATATGAATTAAGATCTAATTCCATAAGTGATTTAAGAAGAAAATATTTAAGGTGACGTTATTTGCCTCGTTTTTCATGATAAATGGATGTTTTTGGTGATTTTAACAGCAACGCTCGTAATTAGACCACTTTGGTGATTTTAAGTAAATAATAGATGTTTTAAGATGTTTTTACCAAATATGAGTCTAATAAGTGTAGAATAATGTGCCTAAAAACATGACTTTTTAGGTCACATCAAGTATCTCACACTTAGACGTTGCTTGTCCTCAAGCAACACATCCATGCCTCGTGAAAAAAATATTTAAAAATCTGTTTTTAGGGGTGAGTCAGAACATTTCTAAAAGTTATCATTTTCTCATAATCGTATATTTGCTTCAAAAACATAAGGAAAGATAAGATAATTATTTCAGAAACAAGAAATCACTTTCCTTAAGCATACTTCCAAATCTCGTGATGTTGGAGTATACATGACCATGCGATCTCACTAAAGTGGTCACTCAATTCACTCAAGATGGTTTCGGGTTTCCTAACATTCTAGACAAAGAAATCACTCAATTAGCCAGTCATGCAGTACTCATCGTCATAAGCTTGATCGAGAATCGGATCTCCACCACTTAGGTGAGGACGATGCTAATTATCCTAAGACATTCAGGGGTTGTAATGGTTGTGAGGGTTAAGGGGTATGGATAGTGGAAATTTTTAGGTGTAAGGGTGTTGCTTATCTTAGGACTCCTGAGGTCACGGAAAACTTAATTTAGAAACGGATGAAAGTAAAGTCGCTTTTGTCTTCCATCGGATCTTCTTCTTTTTAGAGCGATACTTTAATGCACTAAGCTTTTTTTTTTTTTTTTTTTTCAGAACTTCTTTGCCAGAGAATTTCCAAGGATTATTAAATGTAGAAATCTTTCTTCTTATCTTTCTTTTTTGAGTCTTTTTATGGTGTCAATTTTTCACACCAAGGATACTTCATTTCGGAGAACTAGAATGAGTGGGACAATCCGAAGGGATGTTTCTAAAAAGTATTTCTCATAACCTCAGAAATTCTAAGATAAGTTTTAGGGATATTCGGGAGAGTAGGGGTTTGAACATGTGGGTTTTATGAAACGAAAAGGTTTAGGCTCAACAGGGTTTACTAAGCGGATCATCGATACTAAAAATGAGCATCGGAAAGGGTTTTGGGCTTGAAAGAGAAGGCTAAAAAGTGGGTTAAATCCTAAGGAATGTCAAGGTCATCTAATTTCATCTATACCGCGTACGGTACTCACCAATGTGGTCTCGAAGCGTATGTCAAGAGCAAGTTCTAATTCAGATATACATGCATTGGCACACACAAGAAATGAACAATGTAGCATTAAAATTGAATGCTTTTAAGGCTCAAGTCCTCACTGGCAATGGGTTGTATGTGCCTAGTCATGTTCTTACTAGATTATCATTTCTTTCTTAAGCAATTATTAACTTATTTTCTTTAGATTTTAAGACAACTTATTCATATTTTGAAAATGACTTCTCTTAAAAATATTAAGACTCAAAAATTCAGAGTTAATCGGATGATTAAACTCGTTTTCTTTTGAAAAAGTTTTTGAAAATTGAAAAATTTTGAAAAATTTAGAGGAACATTTTATGTGTTAAATATTTTTGAACTAAAATACTAAAAACAAACCAAGGTATTCTATACCTGCTATCCCGCACTTAGAGGAACATTGTCCCTAATGTTCTCTTGAGTTGAGATTGTAAAATCCCACACTTAGAGTTTGAACATGTAAGAAAATGTTTCTCAAGTGTTTTGTTTGGGCTGGAATCCCACACTTAGTGATATGTTTAGGATAGACTATAGACTACTTTTATTATCACACTAATGAAACAAATATGAATCATGGTAAAAATAGATAAAAGAGTAAAGGATCAGATACTCCCCAGATAGTAAGTTGCAGAAGGAGATGTGACCAAGATCTTCCTCTGAGTTCTTAATGAGGATCGGCTCAGCTCGAAGCGACTTGCTTATCTCCATTCTTTCATCATTTCAACACCTCAATTTTCATTTTCTTGAAGTGATCTCTTAAGTGTGAACACGTTGGATGGACCCTTTTTACAAACTCGGTTTTGTTTTTGCAAATGAAAAGAAATCACTGTCTCAGATTTTGAAAGATGTTTTCTAATACAAATTAATTTTATAAATCATGTGTTTTTAAACGAGTTCGAGCATAATGCATAAAAGTAGTATGCAAGTACCTCAAAGGCCCGAAACACATTAATTATTTGGTTATTTAAAAATGATTTCCTATTTTCCGAGACGAGTGGTTTATTTGCAAAACGAGTTGTATTCAGAAGATGTTTTGTATAATAGTTGGGTTCATCCAAGTGTGAAGGATATTCGGAGATCTTCTTCATTTCTCAGATTCTCTTTCCTACTTTTATTCCATGGGTTGCCTCCCACGAAGCGCTGCTTTTAGAGTCGAGAGCCTGACTTTGCCTTCCTTCAGTCTAGTTAGTGCTGGAACCTCTAGGGTCAGAAGTGCTTAGAAGTGGAACCCTGGGATTGCGTGGATAGATCCTTAGAAAATGGCGAGAAATGATTTCAACGATGTTTAGAATCTCTTCTGAAAAGATAGGGAAACTTTCAAGATGTTGCTTAGTAACCCTTTTCATGTGTAGAAGATCCCAGATGATATCCCTGATTGTTCTGGATATAGGTCCGCGAGAATCAACTTCAGAGAAACCATCAGATTCAATCATCTCTCTCTGAGGGTGTTGCCGTCTAAATGACTCCATGAATCCGAGAAATTGGAGGTGTAAAGTGTCGTGATCTGCTATGCCAGAGTTCCCTCTTATTTCTCGAATTGAATCATGAATATCCTGGAGAAGCTTGGTTTGATAGCTGGTAAACGTGAGATTTGAGTCCTTGAAGGTGTTGCATACTATATCGTAAATCTCACGCAAACCATAGTGGAATATTTGCCTATGCTCATCCGGATTATCCTCAGCAAAGATTTCCTGGATCCGATCTGTGAGGAAGGTCGCGATGTTAACTATCGAACCTTCTGGTATAGAGGAAGGGATGTCATGCGACCTTTCAGTAAAACTCACATACTCGAGATCTTCGGCAATCTTGTGAGCATGAAACTCAATAGTGCAGTCTATGTAGAACCTGTGAGGAGAAGTCTCGTTAATGTGGTCATTCCTTGCCATAGAATTAAGTATGCCCCGAAGATTATTCATCAGTCGAATATCAGCATCTGCATCAGGGTTCCCAGTGGCACGGTACATTTCCTCGTGGAAAAAATGCAGAAACTCACTTTGTTCGCGGGAAAATGGGAATGCTGATCAGATCAGAGTGTCATAGATCTTCCGGTAGATGCGCTTCTGTTCTTCAAAGAACTCCAGCTCTTCAGATGTAGGTCCAGTGTTTTGTTGTAGCAGCTGAGCAACGAGATCTTCGGCGAAGGCATTGAGACGATTGTGGAAGAATCTATAATCTTAGGAATTCTCGGCTTGGTTGACTTCAGACTCGGCTATGATTTCCTCAACCAAGGCTTGTTGTCGTGGAGTGTACTCATTTGTCGAGTTATGGATAATGCTAGTCATAGTGGGTATGTCATTCTCGAACTCTTTGATAGCACTTATCATTTCCTCGTGGTTGGTGATGATCGGAATTTCAGGAGAAGGTGGGTTAGCAGGATGTGTTGGGAGATGGATAGACCGGATATCTACTGGTATGTCAGTGTAGATGACATCATCCTCGTCACTCTCTAATCAGTGGAGAATCCCTAGCCTGGGAATCAGGGAACTCAACATGATCGGATGGTGGCTGGGTGTCATCAGTGATTTGAGATATCGGTTGTGAAGAATGCATTTCTATATCTCTCTCCTCCTGAGAGTCAACATCTCGGATGGATTCAGAGGTACCTCCAAATTCGAACAGGGTTCGAGGTGCGGATGCGTTGAAGGTAGGTTCTTTTGAATACAACTCCGGTAACCGGGAAGCTTTGTAAGCTGAGATCTTCATCAGGAGTTTATCTCTAAGCTCTGGGTGTTGCTTTGATAATGCAATGGTTTTCTCGATATTTAGTAGAGCGTCGAGTCGAGGTGAGATAAGAGGCTTAGAGGGGTCTATAGCTGAGGCTATAAGCTTCTCCATAGTCATACCGAATCCTGCATCGTGTGGTTCATAAGTAAGTGGGTCGTCCTTTGATTCGTCATCTGACAGGGGAATAATGTTCTCAATCTGCATGATTTCTTCTATCGGATAGGTGAAATCAGGTAAGCTGTGATGCGGTGGAGTGGATTGGCATAAGTCCTCTTCTTCTTCTTCCGGGTCTTCTTCCATTTCTTCTTCGGATTCCTCCATTTCTTCTTCTTGTTCAGTTTCTTCTTCCTCCATTTCTTCCGGTTCTGACTTATCTGGTTCTGAATCTCCCGTCTCTTCTTCTGACTCTGACTCTTCTGTTGATGATATGAGGCAAGTGTGTTCATCAGGCACGTAGGTGTCTGATGGTTCCGAATCAGAAGTGTCGTCGTCCGAAGTGATCCTGCCCATAGAGATGGCATATATTTCTGCATGCTCAGTCAGAAGCTCATCAGCCTGGTTGATCTTGTATGCAATAGTTCGTCCATGTGCTCTGAGGCTGATAGTCTGTGAGTAAACATCAATAATAGCACGAGCAGTATTCATAAAAGGCCTTCCTAGAATAATGGGGATATTGATGTCTTCCTGAATATCCATTACTACGAAGTCAGTTGGGAAATAAAACCTATCCACTTTTACCATGACGTTTTCAGCTATGCCTCTAGGATATCGGATAGTTTGATCGGCAAGCTGGACGCTCATTCCAGTGGGTTGCAGTGGTCCTAATGCATTCCCATTCACTATAACCATTTCAGGTCTTGCATCAATTCTCCTTTAATTGTACATAGTTGATCAGACTATGTTAAATTAAATTCAAATGATGCAATCGCTGAACCAGTCATACTAAACAAGGAATACTAACCTAATAGTTATAGTCTAGGTCACTAATGCAATCCTAGTTCGCTATAACCTTTGGCTCTGATACCAATCTGTCGCACCCCCAAAACACGTGGCAACGGAAGTAGGAAGTGCCATAGGGGCGCTGGCCAAATTAAATATCACAACACAAAAATTAAAGCAAACGATCTCTATATAAAACGTTTGAAAAATAGTTACATTACAATAATTCAAATGTTTACAAAAGTTATAAGAGTTCGCATAACAAAAGTAGAATTACATAACTATGATTTCAAAAGATAGTAAATGCAATCTAGTTCCTTGATGTTTGAAAACAATGCGACTCGAGTTAAGCTATCCATAAGCTTCCTACTGTGGCGGGTTATGTAACACCCCCAAATTTAATGTTTTGCGGAAGCATAATTTGGGTGTTACTAATCAATAATCAAAGCACACAGATATATAGCAAACGACCACTATATGCGTCGTTTTACAATGATAATAATAAAACCAAAGTTTACATCAAAATATTGTTTACATTAACTCGGTTTGAAATTGAGAGATTTAAGTACATAATTAATCTATACAAAATATAATAATACAGCTAAATCTCTGATTGTTTGCATGCTGACTGGAGCTAATGGATCTTGATTGAGCAGTCCAACCTACTGCTGGTCACATGTGATACATGCTAAAATTTGGTCAGCGAAACGCTGGTGAGCTCACAGGTTTGTATGTCAACATATATTTGTATGAACCGCAAGATTTATAATTGAATTTAAAATGCAATTAAGCAAAATAAAAGTTATACAGCCATGAGCACATAGTCTGAGCTTAACTTGGGTGTCAGGTCCAATTATAGAAACCCAACTGAGTTGCCTCCTACGAGTGCCTAATCTACACTCGTCTTCCCAAATGCTAATACGTCTGTTTGACCAGTTAGTGCTTGCTAACCCGGACGAGGATTGTCAATCCTATATGATATCATATACTAACATTCACGCTACAGATGTATTACCAAACTATGTTGTGGAGGGCTTTGAAATGATTAGTGAAAATAACTCATGTAGTATTTGATTTGTATTATACTTGCGTTCATATTATAAAATAAAACGAGCAATGTAATCACACCCCTGATTGAAAAGCAGTAAAATAGGGGCCATGAGACTCACCTGAGCCTTGAGTGTTTAAATTAATAAACTTGAATTGATTAGCGGTGGATTGATGTCTGAAGACTTGTAACCTGAGGGTGTCCAAGACACACAATGGTTATAACATGAGTAGGCATCTCGAAAGACTGCCCTTGTAGTTGTTCGCCCAACTTAGAATGTCCAAATTACTACGATTTGGTTGATTGAATTATCCAAATTCCTACGATTTGGTTGTTTGACTTGTGTTTTCTAAACGTGTACGGCCATCGGTGAATTGGTTGTATAAATAATCTCATTATTACTTTCCTGATTTTGAAGTGTTATACTTAAAAGTAAGTTCCAATGTGTTTTAGCAGTCATGTCGCATTCGTGTTGATGTTATACAAGTTTAGCACTTTGTGTGAAAGTTTAGATGTAACACTGTTACTCGTGACCCTAGGGTAAGGGCAAAACCCGTTAATGACGGGGGTCCGGGGGCAGCGCCCCTAGTAGCGGGGTCCAAGGGGCGGCAGCCCCTGGCGGGTTCCAAGGGGCAGAGCCCCTGGCTGGGGTCGAGCTGGACTTGAATTTGGGTGAAATGAGTGATAAAATTTTAGGTCTCGACACTTAGTAAAATTTGTGTTTTCTTGGTTCTGTTTCATGCGACATAGCGTGCGACACACGGCTTTGTCGCTAAGTGCGACATAGTCTGTTGTGTCGCAGATCATATCTGTGACATAAGGGCTTGTGTCCCTAAGGGCGACATCCGCAATTTAATGCGACGTAGGGCGTTGTGTCGCTATATGCGACATCCGTAATTTCTGCGACATAACTATTTGTGTCGCTATATGCGACATCCGTGATTAGTGCGACATAGTGGCTTATGTCGCTATATGCGACATAAAGTCTGATTTAGCGACATAAAGGCTTATGTCGCAGGTGGCCTGGAGCCTCTGCGACATAACGCGCTGTTGGCCGGAAAATGGGCCGAAAAGGTGTTTTCCGGCCTCCGTTTGACATGAGACTTTTACCCAACCCATTTTTGGACATTTTAAGCTTAAACAAACCATATACATGTAAAAATAAGTGAAATCGACGAGTTTCGAGAATTTGCCGGAAACTTACGAAGTGGCGAATCAAGATTTCGGAAAGGTAGAAGTGTAGATCGTGACGCGGTGGTTCTTTCCTTCCAAATGAGTAAGTCGGTTTGAGCGAGTTTGGTGGTGGTTTTTCTTTAATTTAGGATGAAGGTGGTTTTTGGTTTTGAGAGAAAAGAGATGGAGAGGATGGAGAGAGAGGTAAAGAAAATGAGGGAAAATGGGGAGGGAGGAGATTTTGGGCAGATTTTGGGGAGGGTGAAAAAGGGTTTTCTCCGAACTTTTTAGTCCCCGTGTTTGCGCTCCGTGCGGAGTTCGTTTTTCCGGTCATTTAAACGTTAAATAATGGTTTTATATGTTTTAATTAGAAGTTACAAAATGCGGGTATTTGTTCAAAATTATACTTGAAGTATTTCATCACTTACTTAATAATTGGGTTATAAATTGTAACTTTAACTTTATTTCGGTTGTTCGCACGTTTAACATTTTATCGTGTTGACCTTGTTTATACGATACGAAATAGTTATGGACTATTATTAAAATAATATTTGTGATATAATAGTGTCTTTAAATAATGTTACACTATTTAGTGAAAATGTTCACCAACGTCCGTATTTAATTGAACCGAATTACATTCGATTTGAAACTTGTGCGATTTAATCAAATCGCATAATTGTATATATTCCTCAATATATATTTCAATACATAAATTAGCCTAATACAAAACTAATTACATGTATTAACAATTGGTTAGGTACTAATTACTAGTCCTAATTTGACGGGTGTCACAGGTTACCTGAGAAATACATACTAAAAGGGTCAACATAAAGTTGGTGAGTTCATAGGTTTGTTAAGTAATCAGTTGCTAAAATGATCCACAAGATTTCACAAGTTTTGCATCATTCGTCAATGATAAGTAAAAGTATCTTTAACCAACGACAAGTAAAAGTATTGCATACAGCAATATAAGTATACCATTTGCATAAGTCTCATAGTCAATCTTAACGTTGTTTACCTCCGGTAAGTGTACTAATCCGATACACTTCTAAATCACAAGTAATACTGCGCCCGTGGGTTGGCTAGCGCGACTAGCCCGGACGAGGTTTGTCAAACCCTGATAGATCTATCCAATAATACTCACGCATAAATTTTAATGACTATGATGGGTAGAGGACTTTAGTGGATTATTCAGGTCTCATGCAATCCGTACAAAAAAGTTGTTTCTAGTTACTTGTGATCATATAAGCAGTTGTATAAAACAGTTGTATGTATTCTCACCCCAGTTGAAAAATATTAAAAAGGGGCTATGAAACTCACCAGAGCTAAGCAGGTAGCAAGCAATATCAAATATTAGCAAATAGTGGGTGTTCTCGTTCCCGTGTGCAACCTCCTAACGCACTAAAGGTATGAGGTTGTATAAGTAGATGTCTCAAAAGACCATCTATAGCGATTGTATAAGTGGGGGGTTAATGTCCACTTAAGCCAATCGGGTAGGTGGGGGTTTTATGTCCACCTAAAGCTAGTACATCAACTAGTATGTCCAAATAACTTGTTCAAATTCGTTTATTAAAAACATGTACGGCCCGTTGGTGAAAGTTTGTAATAATAATTCTTAAAAAGACATTATTATTAAGCTTGTGTCATAGTATACATTGTTATAGTATGTATCATGTGTGGTTATAAGTTGTTACTCAAGTTGAATACTTAGAGAAAATCAAATTTCAAGTTTCTGTTTTTAGCGACACATGTGTTAGTGTCGCAGGTATGGCGACACATGTGTTAGTGTCGCAGTTATGGCGACACATGTGTTAGTGTCGCAGTTATGGCGACACATGTGTTAGTGTCGCAGGTATGGCGACACATGTGTTAGTGTCGCAGGTATAGCGACACATGTGTTAGTTCAAGAGTTATAAGGGTCGGTTTTTCATTTGGGAAACTTTCTAAAATTAGTTTTTGGTCCAAGTTACTAACTAAGTCACCCAAACCCATTTTTGTTACCATTTTCCAAATATAGTAAGTTTTTCGAAATCGAGCCACCTTTGTTGACTTAGTCAAACTTACTCGGTTTGACCCGAAACTTTTATCCAACCTGATGCGCCACTAACCGTCACGCGTCGTTAACGGACCGTATGGCAGCACGTCGGTGGAAGTTTTTAAAAGTTTATATTTAGCTGGGGACCTAAGTTCTACTAGAGTTGTATAGCTGAAGTATGACCTAGGGTCGTTCTAAAGAGTTAATCGTATTGTGAAATGACTTGTCGAGACGAAAGTTCAAGTTAGCGATGGTTTGAAAATAGTTTTGAGTGGGGGTTTAATACTTAGGTCCGTAATTAAAATTAAAACTAATTAAAGCAGTAAATAAAAAGCAGTAGGCAGAATCAGTATAGGGAGACTTGTGTTTGTTATGACTTCGTTAGCTTTTACGTGGGGTGATGCTGTATTAGGGTTCTATTTATTGAAAAAGTCTTTTAAGATTTGTATCTTGCGTTCACGTAGATATCTTGTGGTGTAAACACTAACACCCTACTGGTCAAGTGAACCTGATCAATATGTCACTGAGTGCTAGGCTGTCAGGATTCTGATCAGATCAGACTGTCTTGAAACCCTCCTCACCGTCTCTTGTGACAAGACAATGTGACCCTCTAGATGGAGTACAGGAATAGGGCGACAGTCCGCAATTTATCAATTGATCTTTCTTAACACAGACAAGATATCTAAGCTAGGCAAGATATTTAAGATTTAAGACAGGTGGTGACTGATTAACATATACATTAATGGTTGTGATTGAGTTCAGAGATATTCGGTTGTGATACAGTCTTCAACCCACAGAGTTTTCCACGGTTACATTGTGTATTCACCCGTATTATGGTCTTTCCTGGATCACAGACCATGCCAGGATGTGACACAGTATACAGCCTTCGACCTTTCCGTAGTTTCCGCGTGTTTGTACTCCACCAGAGGTGTTTCCAACGCTAAACCGGATACTCAGTCGTATTAACTGGGCTACATACTTTATAGCCATCTGAACTCAATATATCTAAGCTTGTATTACAGTAAAACCATCTATGATAGCTAAACAACCCGTTCACATTATAATCCCAAACTAATAAATCCCTGATTAATCCACAGTGTATTATACGATAGGTAGACAGTATTTCCATTGCTTCGAAATCAGACCATGTTAATTTAAGATCACACAGATAGGTAGTGACTGTTTTGACTAAGGTTCGCGACTCCTTGACATAAATGTTCTAACCACGTTTATTGGAGGAAAGGCGATAGTTTAGTTTAAAATCATAAATGTATCGTTAACAGTACACCGGTTTTAAATATTTAACAATTGGGATTATTATTCCACAACGGATTGTGCCCACGACTTTCATAGCTTCCACGTTCCGTTTCCGGCGCTATACAAATGAAAGCCGTATAATGTTACCTCCGTTGTTTCATAAGGATGTCATCCCAATTGTATTTAAAGTAGCATCACCCCAAATATTAACAAGCTAACTACATCATAACAAACATAATAGCTAATCTACTCACTAATCATGGCAATGTATCCTAAATCAAACATAATAATAGCATGCAACATTATAAAAGATAAGGATAGAAATAACCGAAAGTAATGCGTAGATTGAATAGTAGCTGAAAGGTTACACGGACAGAGCTCCGAAATATCCCGAACAATATTACAAAGGAGATCCTCCGATGATTCCAACTCTATTACAAAAGCTACCCTACTAATTCTCCTCTAACTCCTAAGAGTAGTGCTAGAGAGAGAATGCCAAACTAATGAGAGAAATGAGATAAGAGGTGTGTGGAATGGTGGAAATGAAGCCACTATTTATAGAGGAAGGGAGGTAGCCTTGGTACAAGTCTTGAAGCACCATATACAAACATCAAAGCAGCATACGGGGCAAGCGGACCAAGAGGGGTCAAACGGCACCCAACAAGAGGAGAGACCCCGTATATGGCACCCTAAGGGCCGTATATGGCACCTAGGGTACCGTATACGGTACCTAGGTATCCAGGGGGGTTGGTGCTTGGTTTGGCCTCCGTTGACTTCTCGGTTGCTTCGTTCGTCCGTATCTTCTTCGTTCGGGCTCCGTTTTGCTTGATTCTTGCGCCGTTGGATTCGTTTTTCTGTTACGTTTCTAATGACACTAAGTTTTCCAAATTTGGAGGTGGTTGACTTTTGCGTGTTCCGGATGACGATTGGTGAGCTTTCATACTGCACATCTTTTCCGTCTTTCGGCCGTTTCTTCTGATTCTTTCACCACCGATCTTGGATTTTCCTATAGAATTATAAAATATGAATTAAGATCTAATTCCATAAGTGATTTAAGAAGGAAATATTTAAGGTGACGTTATTTGCCTCATTTTGTGTGATAAACGGATGTTTTTGGTGATTTTAACAGCAACGCTCGTAATTAGACCACTTTGGTGATTTTAAGTAAATAATATATGTTTTAAGATGTTTTTACCAAATATGAGTCTAATAAGTGTTGAATAATGTGCCTAAAAACATGACTTTTTAGGTCACATCACAACCCAAATATCAGTTTATTGAGTCCAAATATATTGTCGGTTTCTGTCCAAAATCACCAAAAGTGTCGGTTCTTATAAAAGTCCCAAAACTTCAAGATTTCTTATTTTCAACTTTTATCGGTTTGTTTCGCCATGTGTCTTACCAATTTCTGGTCCAAATCAAGTCTCACAAATTTACCAACTGATCATCCATGTATCTGGTATCTAACATATGTTTTCTAAGAATTTTAAGTCCCATCTTCATAGAGAAACAAAATAAATTATAAATCCTAGCTCAGATTCTGATTTCACCCAGACCAGTCTCACGAATCAGCTTATAGACAAAAATACGTATGGATCTGGTAAAAACGTAAAACATGAATGTTGTAGATCTTTTCAATACGCAATTTTTTTTAAAAAAATGCATCTTCTAACTCTTCCTAGAACCCAAGATATGACATTTTTAGTGAGCTGTGATTTTCTGGATAGATTGTGTACTCTTTGTGTATAAATCATAAAAACGTATTTTAAGCTTATATTTGGACATAATCTTGTTAGATGATCTTTATAATATGTAAATAAACAATATTAGAGTAAGAAAGAGTTTCCTTACAATGATTTTGATGGAGATGAGATGAGGAGGAGAAGAAGTTGTTGTAGAGCTAGTTCCCTTTGAAAAATGATGATTTTTAAAGTGGTGGATTATGATGGTTGTGGTAGTGGTTATTGGTGGTGAAGGGGCTGGTGTTATCAGACTTTAGAGAGAGAGTTGAGAGAATAGGTGTGAAGTGTTTGAGTGTAAAAATGAGAGGTTGCATGTGGGTTGTGTGGAAAAGTGAAAGAAAAAGAAATGATGAGTTTTTGCATGTGTTTTGAGAGGGGAGAGGAGTGGGCAGCCAGGGGGGAAGCCGGGCAGGGGGGGCCTCACAAGGGTATATTGGTCATTTTATAGTTTATCCGATTTGTGTTTCGCGCGGTGTTCGTTTTCTCTTTTGTTTCGGTGTTTATATATACGTTAATCGTTTTAAGCACGCGTTTTTAATAGAAATTAAATCATGATAATTTCACTTAAGATATTTTATATATTTACTTGAAAACATTTATAAAAATGTTCCGTATTTTGTTCGGTCTCGATTTGCGTGTACGTTGTACGGAGGTTTAATCGCGTAACGTTTTATTTAGATGTTTTTCATTAACGATTCAAAGTACGATTTTTTAAATGAAAGTTTTAATTGAAATAGTATATTTTAAACTTATAAAATATATTTGGTTCTCATTCGATTGATGGGCGCGTATCGCGCATTTTTGTTGTGTTTGAAACGTTTTAATGGAAACGTCCAGGTTTTTTGTGTATTATCATATTAAAATAATAATATATGATAAATAACTTCTAAAAATAGATTTAAGTTATTTATAGAAATGTTTTCACCAACGTCGTATTTATACTGTGTCGGACTCCGTCCGGTTGTTTTGCACAATTTTTTACCAAATTGCGTAAGCGTAATTACAACTAATTACGTAGCGTAATATAAATCAATTACGGGGGTGTATATCCACATAAATATACAAGTAGTTACAAGTAATTACAAGTATTTAGCCTAATACAAAACTAAACACGCGTAATTAGGGTTTCTAGCAGGTTAATCAGTAACCCTAAATCGTCGGGTGTCACAGGACATATGATAATTATTATATATATTGTGACACCCGTTAAATTAGGACTAGTAATTAGTGCCTAATCAATTGTTAATACATGTAATTAGTTTTGTGTTAGGCTAATTAATGTATCGTAATATATATTGATGAATATATACAACTATGCGATTTGATTAAATCGTACGCAATTCAAATCGAATGTAATTAGATTCAATTAATACGGACGTTGGTGAACAATTTTATTAAATAATATGACATTATTTAATAACTCTATTTAATCCAAAATATTATTTAGGTGATATTTCAACTCAAATTCGTATCGTTCAAACAACAATTACGCAATTAAAATAATAAACGCGCGTACAACCGAAATAAAGTTAAAGTTACAATTTGTAACCCAATTATTAAGTATTTGATGAAATACTTCAAATATAATTTTGAATAAATATCCGTATTTTAAACTTATAATTAAACGTATAAGATAATTATTTAACGTTTAAACGACCGGAGAAACGAACACCGCACGGAGCGCGAATACACGGAGTTAAAAAATGGAGACCCACACCTCGGTGCCCCCCCCCCCTCCCTAAACCGGCCAAAAGGGGTGAGGTCACCACCTCCCCACCCCACTTTCTTTCCCCACTCTCTTTTCTTTTTCCTTTCTTCTTTTCTCTCTTTTACTTCCATCTACACCACCATCATAAACCATCACCTTAATTCTCAAAATTAACACCCTAAACGCCCTTAAATCTCGAAGCCCATTTGGAGAAAAAGAATCATCACGTCACGATCTACACTTCTACCTTTTTGGAATCTTGATTCGCCACTTTGTAAGTTTCCGACAAAAATCCGAAACCTTTCGATTTCAAGTGTTTGTAAGTTCTAGTTGTTTCTTTAAGCTTAAAATGTCCAAATATGGGTTGGGTAAAAGTCTCAGGTCAAACGGAGGCCGGAAAACACCTTTTCGGCTCATTTTCCGGCCAACAGCGCGTTATGTCGCAGAGGCTCCAGGCCACCTGCGACATAAGCCTTTATGTAGCTAAATCAGACCTTATGTCGCATATAGCGACATAAGCCACTATGTCGCACTAATCACGGATGTCGGATATAGCGACACAAATAGTTATGTCGCAGAAATTACGGACGTCGCATATAGCGACACAACGCCCTACATCGCATTAAATTGCGGATGTCGCCCTTAGCGACACAAGCCCTTATGTCACAGATATGATCTACGACACAACAGACTATGTCGCACTTAGCGACACGAAGCCGTGTGTCGCACGCTATGTCGCATGAAACAGAACCAAGAAAACACAAATTTTACTAAGTGTCGAGACCTAAAATTTTATCACTCGATTTCACCCAAATTCAAGTCCAGATGCGTTTTTCATCAAAGCAATTTAGTAGAAATAAAAATTTTCACCCCAGCCAGGGGCTCTGCCCCTTGGACCCCGCCAGGGGCTGCCACCCCATGGACCCCGCTACCAGGGGCGCTGCCCCCGGACCCCCGTCATTAACGGGCTTCGCCCTTACCCTAGGGTCACGAGTAACAGTGTTACATCTAAACTTTCACACAACGTGCTAAACTTGTATAACATCAAACACGAATGCGACATGACTTCTAAAACACATTGGAACTTACTTTTAAGTATAACACTTCAAAATCATGAAAGTAATAATGAGATTATTTATACAACCAATTCACCGACCGTACACGTTTCAAAACACAAGTAAAACAACCAAAACGTAGTAATTTGGATAATTTAATCAACCAAATCGTAGTAATTTGGACATTCTAAGTTGGATAAACAACTACAAGGGCAGTCTTTCGAGATGCCTACTCAGGTTATAACCATTGTGTGTCTTGGACACCCTCAGGTTATAAGTCTTCGGACATCAATTCACCGCTAATCAATTCAAGTTTATTAATTTAAACACTCAAGGATCAGGTGAGTCTCATGGCCCCTATTTTACTACTTTTCAATCAGGGGTGTGATTACATTGCTCGTTTTATTTATAATATGAACGCAAGTATGATACAAATCAAATACTACATGAGTTGTTTTCACTAATCATTTCAAAGCTCTCCACAACATAGTTTGGTAATACATCTGTAGCGTGAATGTTAGTATATGATATCATATAGGATTGACAATCCTCGTCCGGGTTAGCACGCACTAACTGGTCAAACGGACGTATTAGCATTTGGGAAGACGAGTGTAGATTAGGCACTCGTAGGAGGCAACTCAGTTAGGTTTCCTTAATTGGACCTGACGCTCAAGTTAAGCTCAGACTATGTGCTCATGGCTGTATAACTTTTATTTTGCTTGATTGCATTTTAAATTCAATTAAATCTTGCGGTTCATACAAATATGTGTTGACATACAAACCTGTGAGCTCACCAGCATTTCGCTGACCAATTTTAGCATGTATCACAGGTGACCAGTAATAGGTTGGACTGCTCACTCAAGAACTATTAGCTCGAGTCAGCATGCAAACAATCAGAGATCTAGCTGCATTATTATATTTTGTATAGGTTAATTATGTACCTAGATCTCTCAATTTCAAATCGGGCTATTGTAAACAACATTTTGATGTAAACTTTGGTTTTATCAATATTAATGTAAAACGACGCATATAGTGGTCGTTCATTATATCTTACGTGATGTGTATATTGATTAGTTGCGCCCCGACTCAATTCGCTTCCGCAACCCGAATTTAGGGGTGCGACATATATGTTCGTTATCTTCTATATGTTGTAGGAGTAGGGACGATTGTAAATCTGTGGTGGTCACGGAATTGGCTGGGTTGCAGAGTCGCAATTGGCTACGGGTTGCAAGATCGATGTTTTGCCGATGAACTACTGCTATTGTACGAATTGAGTATATGTATTAATTAATGAAGCTAACAAATAAATAATATCATCATAAAAAGACATTATTATTGCGATCAAAAATGAAAAACCATATAATATCATAATGTGGTAAGAATATTAACTTTGTTAATCCTATGCACAAATGACTTCATGTTTGCCACATTTATCTTTAAATGGATTTTATTTTCTTTCTAGATTTATTTTTTTGGAGCGGTACATTATTACTAATATTATCATCTTTCTTATTCTCATGAGAAAGCCCACTTATTAATTAGAAGTGTTTCGTATACAAGTCCAAAAATGTTAATTTGGACCGGACAATAACTAATCCAAAATACTGGGCCTGAGAGAATGGGCCTTGGAGACTTTTGTTGTCTTAACAGATCAGAAACATCGCATTTTCTCTTCAGCATATTAATTCCCTTTGACATGGGAAAATTAGTTAAATATGGAGCCAATTTAAAGCCTAGGCTCCCAAATCGTTCTAGCTCCAAATCCTTATGATCGCCATTTGTTTAAACACTGTAAATCGGCATATTCATTATGTAAGTAGCTTAAATACCAACAATTGTGTTTTTAGGCGTAAGTTTTTAGGCATATTTATTATGTAACTATGTGATATTGTTTGATTTCATGCGATTTTTTTTGTTGATTTAATGTGAAAGTTTTGATTGTTTGCAAAATATTTGGATCTTTTTCGATAAAATTTTATATATCTTATGCGAAATTATGTATAAACATTAGGATTAACACTTTAGAAAGAATGATATGTGCAAATTATGATAGATTGTGTATAAATAACATTTTTTTTCCTTGAGAAATATATAATTATTAATTATAATGGTGATTGCTTGATGATATGTTTCGGAGTTCGGGTGTGATGATAATTTGAATATTCTTTGAATCCTGTAATCACTTTCTTAGTAAGGTATTTCGACCCTTTACTACGTGGGTTCGTGAAATCTTTAATTAGATAAGACAAAGAATGCACATAGAATCTTGGCAGAGAAAAGACAGAATGCACCTAGAATCTTGGTAGAGAAATGATGCGTCACCAGCGGTCAGTAAGGATTTTACCCTTGTCGTTGCACCGGCTACTGGCGACGGGCATCAGTGGGTGTTTTAAATTTGTAATTGCGGGACCTAAGTTTTCCCTAACAATGCTAATCCTAAGGGTGAGCAAGTGGTAGGTATGACCTAGAGTCGTTCTTCAAACCGACTGAATTGAAACTAAGGCGTGGCAGATGAGGGCTTTCAAACTAGTGCAGAGTTTATAAAATAGTGGGGGAGTTTTGGTTTTTCTATTAACTAACTTAGGCAAGTAAATAAATAAAAACGAAATTAAAATAAAAGATAAAGCAGATAAGATAAAGATAGTGTTTGCTGAGATTTCGTTAATTAAGTTATGGGATGATGTTTGGAGAAACTGTCTTAAAAGATATTTGTTAATTGTTACTCTTGGATACTTGTGATGTAAACACTAGATTCCCTACTAATTAAAGTTCCATTAGCATGTCACACCGGGAGCTAGGTTATGGTAACATTACAAAGTATTTAGAATAATAAGCAAAATCTTAATTATGGTTTAATAATACTTTCATATGAACGGGAACAAAATCTAAAGCTACTAGACAAAACTGAATCATATAACGATTCCTCGTTATCCTAACAGATTCGTATATTTAAAAAAGTTCATTTATGACTTTAAACTAGCCCTTGCTTAAGACTACCCAATAAATCCCCTAATTATCCACAGCGTTCCTCACTTAAAGTGGTTCCGCCGCTTCAAACATTGGCCATGTCTTGTCCTATGATAATCCTCCATGTAGCCTTGTGGTTCCATAGTTTCATACCTTTGACAAATTATATTGACACAGATGACTGACTACCTTTCAATTGGACGTCGTTAAAAAGGTGTTGTAATCACGTTTATTGGTGGAAAGGCGATAGATTAATTTGAAGTTTAAAAGTCTATTTATAAAGGTTAATTAAACTAGGTTTCTCATTTTATATATTAATCCGTAATATAACTATCTTCGGTCGTTACTCGACTTCCATATATTTGTACTCCACCTTGAAGTGTTTCCAGTACTATATCGAATAACAGTCGAATAGGGGCCGTTATATTACTTCGTAATATTGTACCGTTTCGTAATATGACTACCTTCGGTCGTTCCTCGACTTCCATACATTTGTACTTCACCTTGAAGTGTTTCCAGTACTATATCGAGTAACAGTCGAATAGGGGCCGTCATATTACTTTACGATAATTAGGACCGTTTATAGTTTACCACATTGCCATAGGTCGTCATATTACTTCGTAATATTGTACCGTTTCGTAATATGACTACCTTCGGTCGTTCCTCGACTTTCCTTTTGTCTTCATTGCCATAGGTGAGAATAAATAGATTACTTTTGGTATGTAAAGGATGTATGCTTAACCATGTCTCACTCTTATGTATGAAGAAGGTTACTCATTTGAAAGTGTTTTGTAAGGATGTGTTTTGGCATTCCGTCTGTTTTGTTTCTTGACCAATTCTAGAATTAAATTTCATATAACTTTTACTTGGGTAATATGGATCTTTTTTTTTTTTACTTTATGGTTTATATGAAATTATATGTAATAATACGATTTTAGGATTTTATGGATCTTTCTTTATTTTTTTTGTTATTAGGTCTGGATAGTAGGGTGGTGATGGTGCATGTTTGAAGGACAAAAAGATAAGACGTCATTTTTTCCCCATGGTATATGACATAATCTACTAATTATATGCCTTACGAATGGTATTGGTGCTTTATATACGTAGTTCGCTAACAATCATAAGTATTAGAAATCTGGTCTTTACGTTTTGTACTAATAATGATGGGGTAAGAGATGTTGAAAATCAGGGTGGAAGATATTATAGAGTACATATCTGAATCCCTATCTTTTGGATAAAATGAACGTGGCGGGAAGGAAAGGATCAATACAGTGAACATTGGTGATTGTCATACTTATGGGATCATGAGTTTTTTAAAAGGGTTAATGGCGCAGATCGCCAACAAACTTTTCCTTTTTTACCGAGTTAGAACATGAACCTAATTTATTACTTTGATAGGTAACAAACTTTAAAAAAAAATCGAGTTAGGGAATATACTCTTGGGTGACCGGAGCAACCGGTCATATTGATTTTTAAAAATTTTAAAATGGCACGTACAAATAAACCGCCATGTGTAAGTTTCTATCTGACACCTCATCATTTTCTAACTTAAACTTGTCATAAAAAAAGTTGGTTCCCTACATCAACACAAAATATGAAAGTTTGTTACCTACCAGACTAATAAATTAGGTTTGTACTCTAACTCGGTAAAAAAATATAAAGTTCGTTACCTATCTACGCCATTAACCCTTTTGTAAATAGTAAATTCTTAATTGTTTATAAGAGGCTAAGGGATTTATGTGTTATTATTAGTAATTATATGAATAGGTGTATTTGGGACTGTAAATATAAAAGACATAAATATTATACTTTACACCCCCTAAATATTTATTAAAACTTTAAAATATAACTTATCAAATATATATTAAATAAAATTATTATATGATCTAGATTAACGTGTCAGTCTTATTATATTAAATAAACTTTAAAATTATAACGATCTAGATTTGTTTTATAGGTTTCATGATTTTTTTAATTATTTTTTCATAAAATCAGTTTATAAATGTAAGACTGACACGAATAACCATATGACATCCTTGGATAGAAAAAAATCGAAACAATATTAGCTTATTTATTATAATCTGAATATGACTAAATGAATCAAACCATCATTATTTAACTTAAAAACAAAGAATTACAAACAAATTAGCAAAGTCCGCTTTGTCGCGGGTCTTTTATCTAGTTAAATATAATAACAATGCAAAAATTTTAAGTTTACCATAATGAGGTTTTATTTATTTTGTTACAATTACTAATTCATACATCATTTAACTATGTTGTTTATTTATACAATTTTTTTTAAAGAATTTGTTAAACTCCAGAAAGGTCTGATAATTATATTGTTTACTCTTTTGTTTTCATGATCGTAATAAATACGTTTTCATATTGGAATTGGTAATTTTATACATATATGCATCTCTATTGGAGGTCTTTATGTAATTAGTCTTTTTTTGGAATCGGGCTCTCTATTCTCGAGTAGAGCAATAAGTGTTTATATATTAGCTCCTTATACTTCACCCTCGGCGAAACTGTCTACTATTATTGTTGTACTATACTAGATGCCACTAGGGGTGTAAATGAGACGAGACAACTCGTGAGTTACTTGAGATCGACTCGAAAAATACTCGAAATCGACTTGGAATAAGTCGAGTCGAGCTACTCGAGTAGAGTTTCGAGTCGAGCTCGAGTAGTAAAATACTCAGCTCGATAGGCTCGTGAGCCTAATCGAGCTTGCACTATTTTACATTTTTACCCTCAATTTATATGTATATTACCATTTTACCGTATTATTTAATAAACTTCGAGGCGAGTCGAGCTTGAAAGCATCGAGTCGAGTCAAGCTTGAAAGTATGGAGTTCAAAAATATAATAACTGATAATCGATTCGAGTCGAGCCAAACTCGAATGTATTGATACATTAGTCGAGTCGAGCTTAAAAAAACAAGCTCGATCGAGCTCGAGTCGAGTTTTGAGCTTCGAGTTTTCTAATCGAGTCGAGCTCGAGTTTGAGACTGTATCTGCTTCACTCGACTCGATTACACCCCTAGATGCCACAACTATATTGTGTCAACACAAAAGGTTGTCTGATCAAATTATTTAATGTTAATTTGTTCCCATCATAAAATTAAATATTTGATAAATAATGCTATCTTAAATCTTTTATATATAATTAAAAGAGGATACCATTAAGAAGTTTTAACCCTTGATTAAGCTTCCTAAATAAAGATCAATGGTATAGATTAGTTTGAAATAAGTACAATTACACCCCTTATAATAATTTGGTAACTTTTTATATATAATTATAAATAATAAAAATGCATTTAATTTTAAAAAATAATATCGGCTGAATAATTATTTTAAAATAAAATACTATTAAACATCGTATATCCCTAAAAATCAGTCTTACATTGTATTTATAAGATTAAACCCTAGAGCGGCCTAATTTTCTAGCGACGATGCAGCGAGTGGAGATGAGGATTAAGCTCAACTTCGTGAAATTCGTATATGATTCAAGCTTCATGTTTGAAAGAAGGTATGCTTTTTGAACTCCTGTATCAATTTCTACTTTAGTTTACATACATGCTTTACTATAAATTCTGAATTGTAATTAGTTTAAGTCTAATCATAAACCCGATCTGAACTCATTGGCACTGTCAACATCATCATCGGACTTATCAATTTCTTCTCCTTCATCGTATGTGGTTTTTCTATTTATTTAGGGTTTTAGTAATCGGTTAATTAACCGAGTATAGTATTTTAATAGATGGATAAAGAATGAGAATTAACTGGCACTTTAATTGATAAACTAGACTTAATTCGAGGTTTATGTGATCGATTTGATAGTTTTTGTAGTTGATTAGTCGTTTCATGTTCCTCAAATCAGAATTTAATTGTTTTAGACGTGTTGAAGTGTACAAAGTAGGTTAATAGCTTAGTTTTGTTTTCTTGCATTTTGTAATATGATTAGTAACTTTGAATTTGAATCATAGGGGACGGGATTGAGGAACTTTACGAAAATTTGAGAAGTTCTATAGAGTTGGCTAAATGACAAACTATGTAAATGTGGATTCAGTCCCAAACAACTACCACATCTACTTCAACTTGCAGGTCCCACTCATAAGTTTGAATCTTTGTTTACTGAATACGATATGTTTCAGAATTTTGTTCTCATATTTGTCACATTAACTTTGCTACTTGAAGTTGCAGTTCAGCTCTCAACTTTTTAGGGTCCTGGACTCAATCAAAGAATGCTCTGTGAATCTGGTAAAACATTCAAGACTCACAATACTTTCTTTCGAAAGGCTATTGTTGAAATTTAATTTATGTATCGTAGGTCAAATAAATGCATGGTATTGACATGTTCTTGAGTTTGCTTGACGCACTTTTACTTCTAATATGGTTTATTTTTCCTGAGTTGGCTAGTCTATTACTAAAGTTGTTTTTATCAAGGTTTCAGAGTACATCTTTCTTAATCTTTAAATTGTAACCTTCCGATCTGAACCATGGACTTTTTTACAAAAGCTCGATGGTGCAGTTTTTACACCATGTGGTTGTCCTTACTCCATATCAAGTTGCAAACTTGAAGGTCATACTACGTGTCCATTTTGTTATAACTTACGAGTTCAAAAATATCATGGTAGAGAAGAGATTATTACCCATTCTAGAGAACATATGCACCTCAACTTTTATGCTTTTTATATTACATATGCAGTTTTAGAAATATTTTTGTAAGTTCTCTTAGAAGTAATGTTTGTGGAGCAGGAATGATATCATAAATATTGTTCTCAGAATGTATGAGAAATATGGGTTATCAAAGAATGATGTTATGAGCGTAGTCAAAACATAGTCAAATCAAGGTAAGCACATAGCAGATCGTAATTAAACTTAAGGTGACCAACTCTGGTATATTTCTTTTTGCATTTGTATATCTATAGTGGAAGTGTTAGATAATGTTTCAAAAGCTCTTTGCCTCTTCAATACACTTTTTTCCATGCAACATATAGGGGCATTCCTAATTAGTATCTTGCATGTTTTATGATCTCTCAAAATTAAAGTATTATATCATTAATCCCTTTCTCATATCAGTTTAACACCCGTTGTTTTTTATTACTATAACATATATATATATATATATATATATATATATATATATATTACTATAACTGTTGCATGCATATAGTATCTATATAATGTTGCAACATGATATAAACATGTTTCGTCGACTGTAATGCTGATTCTATGTTCATTTAGGTGACAGTATGTTATCAGACTTGAGAGTAAGTTGCCTATATATATTTCATAAAAACTATGTATCTTAATGGTGATATACTTGGTGTCGTGTTTCAGTATAAGTGAGTAATGAGTTGAATGTCATTTTGTTGTATGATTTATATCCATCAGTTGTATTCTTTTTGGACTATTGATGCAATTCAAATGCAACAAGATTTTGAACTATTTTTAGTTAAAGTTATCTTTTTATTTATTCTTGCTTTACTTACCGATGAGTTTGGTTATGAAATATTACCATTTTCAGTAGACGGCGACTTTCAAGAGGATATTTTGCCTCTATAACTTAATTCAACTTTCATGTGTAGATACAAGAGTGCACGAGACAAAGCAAGAATGTAACACCCATATTTAATAGGAAATCTTTTTATGCCAAAGGTTTGTGGCGGCCCAATTTATTATTATTTAGAATGTTATTTCATTAAGTTTGTATCTTTTTAAGGTAGAGTTGCTTCTCTTGGTTTATATGTACTTTTTAAATGACATTGTCTTTACTTTTGTAGGGTATTTCTTTCATCTTGTAACGTGAAATCTGGATGCAATGTCAATTTTGGGTCACAATTTGAATGGTGATACTAACTTTGATTACTACAATCACTCTTGAATGAAATCGGATCCAAGAAAGGTAACAAGTGATACGATTGTGTCATTAAGTGTGTGTCATGTCATTGCATTCTCAAACTAGATTGTTAGAACTCATTTTATTGAATATAGCTATAAATCACACAAGTCTAATGTTAGGTTGGTTATTCAAGAGCTTGATGAGAAGAAAAATGAGACAAAAGTGAACAGGTGAGCTTTTTTAAATATTTGTGATGAAATTCAGTAATTGATTTCATACCATGCCTTTTTTTCTTTGGGTATGGTTTGGTTCATTAGTACAACAAAAACATCGACTTAAATTTTTCAGTGATTTAGGATCTATATTCTCTACTCTCTTACCTGACACAATGGCGATTACAATATGAGATTTAGGTAACGCGTACGCATTCAAAATAAAGGTCCTCTGTAATAGCGATTACAATATGAGAGCAACTACACTAATTTTGCTATTATCGTGACCTTATTTCAATTCATGCCACAGTATATATAATAGGAAATGTATGTTTTACTAAGTTGAAATTTAGCTCTTAACTGTTATTGTTTACATTATATACTATAAAAAAACTTTTCTTGGAAAGGATTATATAATTCTTTTAATGTTGTTATCTGTCTCACTGTTATAATGCTAAATAATGCTTTCATTTCTTGCAGATTTCTCAGGCATTATATAAGTCATACATAAAATGTTTATCTTTTTAAGGGAAGGGCTACTGATTAGAGTTTTATCATTCAAATTGTAAGTCATATTTTAGATAAGTTTAATATATTCACCAATTATATGCAGATAGTTGTATAACTCTGTTGCCTACATTGTTGGGTCATGAGCCAAATTATAACCCATAGTGCAATATGTAATGCCAGCAGATGCACCCCTTGATTGTTTTCCAAATATCTTTATCAAAATATAGAACTACGTTTATTATTGTTATGCTTGGTTGTACATGAAAATGATATCACTAACCTCAATCAACTGATTTCAAACGTTAACCAAGTTCTTTTTGTACGTTAACATAATTAAATCGGATACTATCAATTCCCCCTTGGTCAGTCAGGATGTTGTCCAACCTATGTTACAAGTTTACAACTATGTAGTTCAGGTTGGCGATTTAAATTTTCACGTTAACATCGATCAATTTATATTTTCATGTTCAAACCTTTGAAATTGCATTGCGGTTAACGTCTATATGGGATCATGTCGTTGAAGTGATGGAGACACTGTGTCAGACCCCATTCGTTTGGTTACCTATTATATTGGTTCGTTTGTGGCAAGACCAAGTGGCGAGTACATTTTAACCATGCTTGTGCTTCTATTTATGCAGAGAGTCATGATAAGTCACTTGATTAACGGAGTTTATGTGAAGCAATAAGATTCAAATTATAAATGTAAGTGAATCTGAAGTCCACTAATAAGGTTTCTTTAGGTTTAATTGAAGAAAAAAAATCCTTTTTGCTACGTTATTACTATACGCTTAGTGGCCGATATCAAAGAGATAAAAATAGTTAAAAGGACGATAATGTGCTCCTTGTGGTTGATTATGGAAATAGATACTCAATCGTACCAAATAATGAGTTTGAGTTTACTAATAAATTCTCAAGAAGGCTTATACAAACTTATAAAGTATACATGCGAAAGAAATTTGCAGAATGGAACAACTAAAAAAGTATTGAGGCCTCTTAAAAGTTTTTAAATGACAAAAAAAATTGTTATTGGCACACATTTTTTATGCTTAAAAATTATTATAATACATCTAGCTTTCTCAATTTATATTGAAATTGAAAAAATTTAAATTGAAAAAATTTAAACCAATGACAGTATTAACAAGTTTAAATAAAATAAATGTTACAAATATGTTATTGTTTTAAATTTTTACAACTTCAAATTAATTAAATGAGAAAATTTGTTTTATGAAAAGTTATGTTAAAAATGGTTTAGTTACGATATCGTACATTTAATAAAACAAATAAATAAGTTTTTAATCTTACAAAAACAATTTTACAAAATTAAATGTTCAAATCCACGTTGTCGCGGGTCCTTTACCTAGTGTACTATTAAAAGCGGATGATTGTATTATCAAATATTTAATTAGTCTAATTAACTAAAATTAATAATTTAATAAGATTGATTTCATTAAAAGGTTGAATTCGAATAATTTTGCTAGATAATTTGGCTTCTCTCTATCTACAAAAATGAATATCTCATTTTATTTAATGTTAATATAAATTAGTACCCTTTTTTATAATTTATTTGATTATGTATTTTAACATTAAATAATATGTGTGTATATACGGGTTTTATTGATAGTTAAATCATCACCTCTATTAAGATAATTTAGTACAATGCTAAGCATGATTGTGTTTTAAGTAGTACGTATTTCATAGGTGAACAAGAAACATTTTTCAAATATACGATTTTGAATAATAAAAAGTTTAGGATGCTCTTTGTTATCACATGTTTAATGTGGGGATCGAATAGGTGCGTGGGTTCTTTTTAGCCGGATAGAGTTTTTAAAAAATTATATTAATTAATCATATATATATATATATATAATAAAAATAAAAAAGTGTTTGACTTATTATTAGAGGTGTTAAGTGTACCTATTTTAAATTAATCTAGACCATTGATCTCTAATTAGGGAACCTAATCAAGGGTTCAAATTTCTTAATGGTATCCTCTTTTAATTATATAATATATAAAAGATAAAAGATTATTATTATTATTATTATTATTATTATTATTATTATTATTATTATTATTATCCTAACTTTTAATATAACCGCGTACGAACATTGATTCGAGTTTTTAAACACTATACGAAAATTAAATTTATTACATAGTTTAAAATACGAATACTTAATTTATTTCTCCGCACTACTCTAGTGCATTAATACAAATAAGAAATGACTAAAGGAAACGAACCTAAGAAAACTTAATTATTATTTTATACCACTTAAAATAATAATAACTTAAAATAATTAGTTTTATCTTTACCACAATAATACTTTTAAATCTTGAGGTGTTACAATATTAAAGATAAATTGTATACTGATATATAGTAATAAAGTAATAACTTATAAAAGGGAATTATATTTTATTAATGGAAATGTAATAAATAAGTCAATGGTAATATGGATATTTATTTGTGTTGAGACTAATTTTAAGATTATGATTGAAATACTTTACAAATAGTATAGATATAGATATAGATATATATTTGGTCGGTAGACCGTAGTGGAGCGCATACGTATTTTCTTGTTCACTCCAATTTAAGAGGTCAAAATAGTTAAAAAGGAATATTTTTGGATTTATTGTTTTGTTATGTATTAAACTAGGTGAGGGACCCGCGACAGTGCAGGCTCCTTAGTGTTGTTTATGCAATTTTTTTTTTTTAATTTTTGTTATCATATCAATTAAGTTTTGCTATTTACATTTTTTGTTGAGCATCACATTTTGAAGACAATTATGTATAAAGAGATTATACGTAATTCAGTATAAAATTTAATCAAAATTTAATCTGTTTATTGTCCTTGAAATAAGCTTAAGTTTATTGATGTCTGGCCTAACCATCTTCAGAATATGGGAATAGCAATGGATATTGCAGAGCTAAGTATTGTGGGTGCTGTTTGCTTATCCGCTCGAATATTTTTGATTGTTTCTGCAAAATTATGTTCCTTTTATCCCATGTTCCATCGATATCTCCAACTATCAAGGCTGCTACTTCAATGACTGTTGGTAGGTTGTGTGTACGACTGTCGTCTCTATGATGTACTAAATTGATTATAACATTATCTTCCTCATTATGTGTAAACCGGTCTCTGGCCATCCTGAATTTAATTACCAACGGGTTTTCAGAATTTAGAAGATTCTTCAAATGAGTGACTATTGTTGTGTCGCTAGGATATGGGTTATTTTTGCCTTCATTACGTGCAGACCTGTTTTCACTATGGATATGGGTTGGTACCGGTTCGTTTTTGGCCCCAAGTCGAATACCGGTACCACTTGTTCCGGTCGGTACCGGTTCGGTTCGGGATCGGTCGGTACCGGTTCGGTTTATGTATTTTGGTGTGCATGGTACCATACCGGTACCAACCGGTTGGTACCGGTTTTTTCTCCCAGAAATCAAAAACCGAATACCGTACCATTTGAATCAGTCGGTACCGGTTCGGTACCGGTATTTCGGTAGAAAAGCTCACCCCTAGTTTTCACAGAGTATACAATAAGAAAATAAGGAATTGTATGTTGTAGGCTTTAAAGTTTGATATATAATGTTTATTAATTTTATTTATTGGTTACCCGGACGCGTTTATTCGATTTGCTTCCTCATGGTCTGTGTCGTATATGTATAGTGCAAACTAAACTTATATAATATCATCTATATTTCTTATTCATTCTTCTTGAGCATATTCTATATTCTATTTTTAATATAATAAGGTAATTTCATGTTTAATTTTATTTTTTTAAAGTTGCTATTTTTTATGAGTTAGTGGATAAAAGTGATTGTTGATTTTGAGATAAACTCATTGAGTTAGTCTTTATGTATTGTTGTTTACTTGTATTATGGTAGAGCAATTGTCATGGTGATATTGAAAAATTAATTTAATTCATTTAGATATATTTCGAACATTAGAGGTAATTGAATCCCATCCATATTATTAATATCAAAATAAAAATTCAAATATCAAAAACAAATATTATTCCACCAATAATGAAATAACTGAAATTGAAAAGGCAAACATGCCAAACATCAGATCTAAGCTATCATATAGTAAGTCCTAAAATAGATGGGATAAGTTAAAACAGTTAGGGCTTCTCAATTTTTGGTTTCTTCAATGGAGGTATCAACTTTTTAGTCGAAATAATTTCAGCAGGTTTCGGCTTCAAAGTAGTTGATGATGACGCAGTGTTCTTGTCTGGAGGTGATGTTTTCGTGATTGCATCGGTTTTATCAGCATGATCAATTACCTGATATGAATGTTATATAGCAGCATTGAGTAATAGTCAGATAATAAAGTTTTTATACACGGGTAATGTAATTACCTCAACAGTGGGTGCAATGGGTATGTTTTCTTCATCTTGTTGTCCAATGTCAACACCTGTAACAAATAATTTTGCAACATAACAATTGTAGATATAATACCTTAGGATGTTTAGAATCTTCAAGTGTATTTTTTCCATCTGCATAACAATGGTACAATATTTTTCTAAATACAAATTAACGATAAGAAGTCAAATAATACTATATCCCAGGTTTGATGCTACTCCAAAATTGGACAACTCAATAACGGAGCCTTCTTCATGTACCTCTTCGAAATCATCAACTAAGTTTTTCTTAATTTTGTTGCCCTGTTCATATATTCATAGAAGTATGAGTTGTGAACTGAAACCTAATTTAAATTATATACTTACATGTTCATCACAGAGTATCATATAGAGTGAAGGGAGAACATGGGGGTTGTTGCGGTAATACTGTTTCCAAACGTTAACCAATTGGACCTTGATGTTCCATTGTCTTTCTCACCTTGAATGTCGCGGATGCAATCGAAATGTTGTTGACCTGCCATTGAATTGAAGAATTGAAGAATTGAAGAAAATATAACATGATTTTTGTATGGTGGGTGAAGGTAGTATTTATTAGTTGTTTAATGGTATGTACAACGGTTTAGATATATATTATTTAGGAAAAGATACATTTTTATACTTTTAAAATATTGAGTTGTAAACATATCTTTTTATCTTCTATATATATATAATAATAACTTAGGAAAGCATATATTTTTATAATTTTTAAAATATTTTTATTTGACATTAAAATCTAAAATTAAAAAAAAAAATTGTATTTGACATAGATATATATTATTTAGGAAAAGATATACTTTTGGCATAGATATATATTAGTTAGGAAAAGATATACTGTTATAATTTTAAGATTTTGTGTATCAAGATTTGTTTTTAAAAAAAATTATAATCAGTTTTTTTATTTTTTTTTAAAGAAAAAAAAAATGGGTTCATAAATAGTTTGGCCCAAAATTTTAATGGAATAGGTTGTAAAGAAAACCAATGTTTTTAAAACCGGTCAGACCGGACCGGTCCGACCGGTCGAACCGCGTTTTTAAGGTTTTCTGTCCGGATAGAAACCGGTTTTAACCTTCTGTTGACTGGTCAACCACTCGTCCGGTTTTCCGGTTGAACCCGAACGAACCGGTTTTGTGAACCGGTTAGAACCGGATTTTTTTTTTTTTTTTTGTTTTTTCTTTTTTAAAATGATATTAATATTGTAAAAACTAAAAAGGAATCGACTGAATTGGGGGAGACCTTTCTCTTTCTTCTAGTTCCATACGCACAGGGAAAAACCGTCTCTTTCCTCCAGTTCCATACGCACACCAAACATTACACCAAGAAACCCTGAAAGATCCGACCAAGTCAGTGCGATTTCCGGCCATCTCTCTCTCGCCTCGTACGATTTCCGGCCATCTCTCTCAGGTGATTCGCCGGCCGTCTCTCTCTCGCCTCACGATTTCCGGCCATCTCTCTCAGGTGACTCGCCGCCATATGTCTCCTTATTTGATGATTTTGATATTTAAATGATCTTTAATGGATGATTTAAAGATCACTAGGTGTAATGTTTAATTGTTTGTTGGTTTGAATTGATTTAAAGATCACTAGGTGTAATGTTTAATTGTTTGTTGGTTTGAATTGAGAAGTCTCCATTTGACTCGATAAGTATACTATCAACCGAGTTAATAAGTACACATATGGTGTATATGCAGAATTGCAGAGTGTTTAATGGTAACCGAGTCAACCCGGTCAAACCGGTTTGACCGGAACCGGAAGTCTCACCGAGTCGATCCGGTTTTCGGTTTTGAAAACATTGAAGAAAACTTGTTTTTTTGGCCCAAAATATGAAACAAAGTGAGAGGGTCTGGAAGATTCATTACAGTCAGGAAGGTAGCGACAGCAACACCACCACTAAATCAGTACACATTTACTTTATTCAAATATAAATTATATGAGTGCAATTCTGTTTTTTGAATTAAAAAGTGAAAAAACAAATTAGTTAAACTTACCATAAAATAACACATTTCCGGTGAGTTGGCTGTTGCGCGAGCTGTTGTGGTTTCCGTCGAACAGCGACGGGTCATGGCCGGCGAGTCGTGGTGTTTTCCGGCGAACAGCGACGGGATGATAGGATGAAGGGCAGAGGTGGTGGGTTTGTGTATGGTGAGAATAATCTCGGTTTGTATATGTCTATGGTGTACAACAACCCTTTTACCTATGAATATGCCGATTCAGGATACATTTTGAATACGATATCTTACAGTTAATGAATTCATAGTGCACCGAAAATTTAAAGCTAGCACAAATAATACATAACGTATCCAAAAATCACTACTTTCACACTTCTTTGCACAGTCGGCATTTATAGAGTAAATATTATGCACCGAGAAGCCTATGTCCATAGACGACCATTATCTGGTGAGCTAAAACATGTGTATCAGTATGTTAGCAGTTTCAAAATAAATAGATACTCACTAGTATGCTATAAAGGTTACACAGCTTCATAGCTGCAGTTACATAGAAGAGCACTCACAGCATGGCGAGTACAGTCATCATCTTCCACCAACAGAACTTTAAGTGACCGAATAGGCAGAAACATTAGAGCATCAACAATCAAGCCCGTGTAGGTCCTGCTCTCAAATGATAACATAAGAATCAAGAAAACATGGCATGTCCTTTAGGCACAAAATCTGATGTCTTCCTTGTCAGTTGGAGTTCAATTGTAAACTATAGGTGAAAAGCACCTCTATCTCAGAGTCATTGACTTTACATTTGAGAAAAAAACTACTATATTCATCATGGTCTGCAGTAATGCCTTTGAAACTGACTTTTCAGCTCTGCTGCGTCTCTTGTGAGCAACAAAGACTTCAGTCCAGTCCACTTCGCAATTTGCACTAAATAACACATACTTTGAAAGTTTGTAATAATAATTTCACGCAAACTAAAAGCTAAAGATATAGAAAGTTCACTTGGAAATGTCAAGCATTCTATAACCACAAAACAAAATTTACCACTTTTGACATCTTTATCTATACCGGATTTGAAATCTTAAAGCTAACAATTTAACTTTTTAATTAACTAATAAAAAGCTGCGGTTATAATATAGTATATAGTATTATTATTAAAGAACGATACAAATACATAAAAAGTAAGTGGTATCATGCACAATATTATCAATAATTGATTAATTAATTTACTCTTTGGCCATTAATTTCTCTATATCTCGATTTACACCCCTAAAATAACTCATCATTTAATTTTCTAAGCCTATGTTAACGTCATTCGTGTCAGTAGAGTTTGCATTTGAGTTGTCATGTTTTGTCATTTTTCATCAAAGTTAAAAAGACAAAGTAGATGCATTATAGGTTATTGATTTAAATTACAAAGAGTAACTTAGATTGACGAAAACCACCAATGCACTACAAATAGCGTTATTTTTTAGATCCAAAATAGTATTTACTTGCTAAACCGGTAAATTTGTTTATTTGAAAAAACATATCCATACGATTTTAAATAAAATAGTATCAATAAATATTAATACAAATAACAAGGTGATATCATACACAATATTATCCCTATTAATTTATTTATTTATTTTGACTTATCAATCCAAAATCTATCACAATTCAAATATTTAATACATTTTTTATTTAAAATTAAAAAATACAAACTGATGTACCGTACACCAACACCAAAAAACTTATTACATCCATATTAAGACATATCATAAAGCCAACCCGCAAATTTTGCGAGTCTTAAACTAGTTCTAAATTGACTAGATAATTACATAAAGAGGGGGTTAATAAGTGTAACTATTATAAAATAAATCTACATTGTTGGATCAATATGGTAAAAAGTAATTAAGGATTGGGATTGCTTCAAGCTATTTTGTTTTAAGTATATGTTATGGTATAGATAGATATAGATATTTTGCTTTAAGTATATGTTATCGATTAAAGATTTTACATTTTTAACTATTGTATGCGATATACTTTTATTTGTTCAATTGTAAGTGGTGAACTTGTAAATATATGGTCTTTCGTATTTGAGCCTTACCTAAAAAGAAAATTTTACATACAATAAACCATATTTACAAGTTCAATACATACAAGTTTTTAAAGTTTGAACTCATACAATATTTAAAAGTGTAAAATTTAATAAATAACCAAATAATAAACCCAATATTTTTTTGGTGTAAGGAGATAAGAAAGACATCACCGTACACAAACGGTTCTAATAAAGATACCATTTTCCTCATTTTTCCGTCTTCTACTCTCACACATATCTAATCAATCACATCATTTTTTATTATTTTCCAGGTATACCCTTCATTTTTTAATTCCTACCCTCGTTTAGTCTAAAATTGAAATTAATTTTGTACCGAACTAAATATATTAGATAAAACGAATTGAAAAAGAATTATAGGGATCAAAGTGGGCTTAGGGTACAGCGAAACAATTGAAAAAGAATTATAGGGATCAAAGTGGGCTTAGGGTATAGCGGTGTGTTTATAAAAACCCGTATACAAACTAATAATATATTTCGTTTAAAGCGTGTCCGTCCGTGCGTGCGTTAGGGATATAGAAAGAACTTTAAAATTCAAATAGTAATCAACCGTCGAATTCATTGGATTGTATTGTGTTGTATTGTATTGCAGCACAAAGAAAGAAAGACGACAACAGAAACCGACGAAGCTGAATATATCAAGATATGTGAGTATTATTCATTCATTTATTTATTTTACATCTACCAAATTATTAATCTAATCAATAGTTTTCTTTTTTTCATCAGATGGTACAAGAAGAAAGCAAAAAAATGAAATCAACAACGTTTTCAGATCTAACGGAAGACCAACTGTAATCAGTTTTTATTTTTGTTTATATATATATATATATAGATACATAGATACATATATATATACATATCTATGTATATATATATACACACACTTGTGTAGGGGCGGAGCTAGAGTATTTCATTGGAGGGGTAATTTTTTTTTTTTGTTAATTCTTGGTAGTTTTAAGGGGGCAAAATTTTAAAATTGTCATCAATACCTTAAAAAAATTATTTTTTACTTAATTTAAAATTTTTTGAGCTGCCCCGCTGCCCCATTCTAGCTCCGCCCCTGCACTTGTGCCTTTACTTAATTATAGTTGCTGGCTCTGTTTTTGTTCGTCATAGGACGGCCATTTTTGGTGAAGGTCTTCGGCTTCAGTTGTGTAAAGCTCATCTTGAATATGACACTGACATGCATCGCGACCATAACCTCTTTGGGACTATTCAGGTAGCACCTGATTTCTCACCAGATCCGCTGTTACAGAATACTGTTTTTGATGTAATCAACCGTGAATTCAATAATCCCATACCAACCTTCCTCTACGGTCGTGGTGAACTACGCGGTCTCAGTCGTACTTCGTTTCCAGTCTCCTCTACCTCCGTTGTTCAGATCGCTGCCAAACTCTATGTTACCACTGACAAGCTCGATGACGTGGATGAATATATTGATGATCATGATCGTTTACCTACAGTATTCCGCCCCATTTACAGGACACCAGAAAAGTCGGATTTGCTTAGTTGGCTTCGATTTGCACCCTTTGATAATGAAGCCTTCCACGTTTGCGATGACCATACATTTATAAGCATCTCAGACTACATCTCAGACATGCCCGAACGCTGTTCCGGTGGGGTTAGATTAGAAGGTAAAGATGGCTTATTAGAGCTGTCGTACGTTGTATTTAAGTATGCAGTAGACGCAGATCTGGAATTTGAATTTTTGCCCACTTCTACGCTAAACAATATTACTGGAACGATATGGGCTTTTTATCCTGAGTATGGTCAGTACATAAAGCTCTATGAATACCAATCTGCTCCAAGTTATCTTACGCGTGGCAAAATGAACCTGATACGATCTGTGTTGGCGGTACCAGCCAACTCCTCCTTCATAATTTATGCTGACTTATATGACTATAGAAGCTCTTCTGATAATATTTTGTCGGGGAATCGAGAATTCCGTGTGCCTAGTGATCGTCCCAGCTCCGAATTTACCATATTTGGTGAGGGTTGCTCTTTAAAACTGAAAGTGAACTGGAAGCTGCAGCTGCCATCTGAAGTTCTAAAAACCCCTTCCTTCTCAGACCCATCCGTCGGTCTTCTGGTAATTAATTTTAAGCTCCCTTCATCCATATTGTCTGTATGTTTGAATTGCTATTTAAACGTCACTCTGTTACTTCAGATTGTTTCGTTTAGGCTCCATATATGTTTTATTATTCTGCTGTAGAATTAGAAACTTTGAATTATGTATGTTTATCATCTTATTCACGTAAAGGTAATATGTCAGATCGGATAAAAATTATTAAAAATGAGAGTTATTTACGCCGTTCTTCCTTATGGTTATACGAAAAATACTGGTTTGGTCCTTTAAACTTTCTAATTACGTTGGTGGTCCTTTATTTTGAAACTTGTTGCGTGGGTAGCCCTTTAGTGCAACGACCGTTAGGCGTTAGCAAACTCTGTTAAATCTGGTCACGTGCTAATCATGTGAGGGCATAATCCACACAACAAGTGCTAATCAGCTCACGTGCTAACCGTAAGGACGAACGACGTATTTTCCAAAATTAATGCAATTGATTTGTGTACGTCTTATATTTTAGTAAAGTTAGCCCAAGTCCTTGCTATCCAGATTCTTCCTTTCTACTGCTAATCTACGTACGTACTATTTTTTTACTGCAAAACTAGAAAGAAAGAAGAAAATTTGGGGCCCATTCTACACCAGCCATGGTAGATCCCAATGTAAGCTATATCAACTTGAACTTTAGATTCAGAAGCTTAATATATATAGATGTGTAGAGGATATGTTAACAGTTAAAAAGATGGTTTTGTATTGTAATACAGGAACATAATAGATGGAGCCTTCAAGAAGAAATTGCAAAGGTATTTAACACCTCACTGAAACGTACTTTCAATTCTCAAGAAGCTGTTCCTTGTAGTATTTCTACTTGCACCAAAGAGGACGATGGTGACTACCTATGGTATATATGCTGTTTCTCATACTTGTGCACTTTTACTTTCTTTTGTATATATTTATTTTTTTATTTGTAGTTTTTTTTTCCTGCTGAATGAGTACTAATCCAGAAAAACTTTATTTGTTAATAGCTCTAGTGTCATGAACATATGGCCTGAAATAAAGAACAATCAAGTTTATAAAGGACCAAAACATGCTGGACTGGTAATATTTAATTTGTGAGTGAAATATCTTT
Organism: Pseudognaphalium luteoalbum; assembly: GCA_963422505.1. Taxonomy (NCBI): domain Eukaryota; kingdom Viridiplantae; phylum Streptophyta; class Magnoliopsida; order Asterales; family Asteraceae; genus Pseudognaphalium; species Pseudognaphalium luteoalbum. The sequence goes on from OY730194.1 coordinate 6,247,183, forward strand.
TATTTTGAAAAAAAAACAAACTAGATTTGTGGTACTCATTATTTTTTTTTTTTTATAGGCCATCAAGGATGATATCATGGGTTCTGACTATAAGGACATGATGGAAAGATGCGTTGTTTGTGGTCCTGGTTTTGTAAAGTTTAAGTTATGTAGGAAATCGATAGCTAAGGTATTTTCTTTTCTTTTCTTTTCTTTTCCGACTCTTGTAAAACACACATTACATGAGGGGTGAAGGTAGTGATTTAAGTCCCTGGTTTTATAAGGTCTCAAAATTTTGATAACTTGTATTAGATATAGAATAATTAGATACTTTAGCTTTTTAAGACCTCAAAGAATATAAGGTTAAAGAGACTAAACCCATTTTATGTGTAAAACGACATTTTAAGGTCTAAAAATGAGTTTAAGTCGTAAGATACTAAGCTCATCTAATTTTATGTTAACAAATGACTATGCATATTAATTTTAGTTTTAAGAATGTTATGTATGATAAATAATTAAAAAAATAATATCTAATGGTCATATGCATATATATATATATATATATATATATATATATGGATGAGTTCTGGTGAAAACAAGGAGATAAAAAAACCCAGTGAAAACACATCTCCACCCTCCATCTAATCTAACACACACACACATATATATATATATATATATATATATATAAAAGGGGTGGGGATAAAAAAACGGTTAAAACACTTTTTGATTCACAATTTTTTTAAGTTGTGAACTTTCATTTTTTTTGTGAACCCTTATATTTTTTTTTGTTTCAAATAAAATTTTCGTAATAAACCTTTATTTTTTTTTTGCTTCACACAAAGTTTTTAACATTTTCAATTGTGAACCTTACTTTTTTTCACATAATTTTTTTAAAAAAATTTTATTCACGAAAATTTTAAAGTTTTTTTATTGTGAACTTTAAATTTTTTAGGTTCACGAAAAGTTTTTAACTTTTTCAACTTTGAACCTTAATTTTTTTTTTTAGTTCATGGAAAGTTAAACTTTTTCAATTGTGAACCTTTTATTTCAGCTGTAGGTTCACAGAAAGTTTTAAAAAATTTCAATTGTGAACCTTTTTTTTTTCAACTGTGAACCTTAAATTTTTTTTTAAGTTCACGAAAAGTTTTTTACTTTTTCATTTGTGAACTTTAATTTTTTTTGTTCACGGAAAGTTTTTTACTTTTTCAATTGTGAACCTTAATTTTTTTTGTTCACGGAAAGCTTTTAACTTTTTTAATTGTGAACCTTTTGTTTTTTCAACTGTGAACCTTAATTTTTTTTAGATTCACAGCAAGTTTTTAACCTTTTCAATTGTGAATCTTATTTTTTTGCTTTGGGTTCACAGAAAGTTTTTAAGTTTTTTAATTGTGAACCTTAATTTTATTTTGGTTTTCGAATTTGACTTTATCTTATTTTTTTACAATTTTTTTTTTGTGTGAACCTTAATTTTTTTGGTTTACTTCAAAAAAAAAAAAGGTTCACACCTTAAAAAAAGTAAGAAGGAAAAAGTGTTTTCACCCTTTTTTTTTTATCTCCACCCCTTTTATATATATATGTAAGTTAGATTAGATGGAGGGTGGAGTTTTGTTTTCACTGTTTTTTTTATCTCCTTGTTTTCACAGGATCCCATTCCTATATATACATATACATATACATACACACACACACATATATATACATATATATATATATATATACATACATATATATACATACAATTATAATTAACACGAACATATATAATTATATTATGTACATGTACATGTATGTGTATATGGTATATCTATATATCGTATAACAAAAATTCGTAATAAATATGTACTCACTATCCGATTCGGTTTTCAAAACAATGTGTATAATCCAAAATCCATGATTAGTTGATAACTAGATCCAATTTTAAAACTTTGTATTTGTTTAAGTAAATGGTTGAATAAGATCTTTTTTGAAATGACATTTGCTTTGTTAGGTTTGTTTTACTTGTCTTCTTGTTAGCAAAACATATTAAATTAGTAACATACTTATAAAGTCGACGTACTATATTACAACTGAATGAATGAGTTGACTTTTCTAATTTAGAGAATAATTTTTTACTATACCTAATGAGTTTTATTGAATTTGCAACAAAATGTTGTGGAAAAATAGTATACGGATGTGTTTTTCCCTATTCATGTTACCATGGGAGGAGTATTTTTAGCCAGATCAATGTACGTTGACTGCAAGGCCTTATATTCTAAGTTGGCTTTAGGCCTTGTAACCTTTTGAGCCACCATTGCATTACATTTCTGACCTTAATTATTGTCTACTTCAATATCTTCATGTTTATTTTTTCTCCTTTCAGAGTATTTATTCGATGCTAATGGTTGGTATAGAGACATGGGCACCAAAACTTTCTTTGAAAAAAGTAATTATATACTTCGAGTCAAAAAAGATGGATGAGGAAATGGATATGAACCATTTACGATCCGCTTTTATTGGAGAAACGTTAGCTCGTATTCTTGAGTATTCTGCAGTTGTTGTGCTCCGAAAAAGAATCCGTGATACTGTTGCTGTGGTGAGCACATTTACTTGTTAGTTAAAATCACATGTGATACTGTTATCTATACTACTTAATAATACATTTGAACCGAAGTCTTAATAGGAGTAATAGTAAAAGACTATCTTACCCTCCACCACTTTATCTACAACTATCTCTCACACATCCCCACCCATCTTTTTATTCAAACTCATGGAAAAGACAATACTACCCCTTCCCCCTTATCTATTATCTATTACTTTTTATTCTCCACTAGCTACACTTCCATTAATATCCTTAAACATTTACTTAAAAACTACCAAAAACTTCCTAAAATACCCTTCACCCATCCCCACCCATCCCCACTCATCACTCACATATCCCTCACACATCCCTTACTCATACTCCTCCCATTTTATTCAATAAAAAATAACTGCTACAAATTATGGCGATCTCATTCTCTATTTTAATACCACCGTTCTTTGTCACATGGTAAGTGCAACAATATATTTTTATTCATGGGATGTTATACATTAATTAAAGCAGGCCCTTTTGGTAAAATTTGAAAGAACGCTAGTAATTGTAACACTCTTGAAACAGAGGAAGTAATTCTAGTAATTCTTCGTCACTTATAAGCTATGTCAAAAATTTATGATTGATGATTTTGTTTTGGTCCCATAGATATCCTCGATATTGTTAAATATCCGATTAGAAGTCACTAGTCAGACACTAAGTCAGACACTGTTAGTAATTGTAACTTTCTTGAAGCAGAGGAGGTAATGGATATGTTCTTGCTAAAAATTTAATATTGCAAGTGTGTTCAGAGAATTGTTTTGCTATCCTTATATTTTGGCTGTTTGATATTTCGATTTACATCAACCTCTTAACTTCTTTCCGATTTGAAATCCGTAATCTTTTTCTGAGTTGTTTGGTCTTTTTATGGTTTCTTATATGTTTAAAATAATGAATTTCTACATAGGTTCCTCTATATCGAATGGCGGAAAGTAGATTTTTACATCAGCTTTTGGGGATCGATGTGAAAGAAGAGGTGCATGTCTTTCCCCATTATGATATAAAGTAGGAATGTAGTTCTTTTTTTTTTGTTGCAGTTTATGAGTTTAATTCCTTTTATTTTCAGGATAAAAGCTTTTATGAATCCTACACTAGAGAAATTCTAGATTTATTTAAGGAAAAGGATATGCCTATAGGAAGTGAAGGAGATGAGTTGCCGCCTATGGATCTCACAGTTTGGTGGTTAGTTTACTTGTTATAAATGCTGATTTTGTCAAGCATATTTCAATTGGCTAGTAATACATTTTTCTTGGGAAAAAGCTCAAAAATTCTGTACTGTTTGCATATGTAGGCATGCACTTAAAGAAGAAAAGGCCGACTGGATAGTGGATGTGGCTGATGTAGGGAAACGAGTCCGTATTGAAAGGTGCATCACTGTAAGTAACTTTTATACACCAAAACTGATAGCATCCTAAAAAAAAGATCAAGAAATCGAGTTGAATACGTACTGAGTTCAACATTTTTTCCCCAGGCTGCTAAACGTGCAGGGTTGATTGCAAATGATCATTCTAAATTCACTATAAGTCATGTAGGATTTGGTCTTGTTCAAGGTGATGATATTGATAGATTCAGAACTCTTAATTATGAGGTGGGTAACTTGCTTAATTTGTTTGGCGAAGCTAAAAGTCGTTGTAAAGCGCTCTTTGTGAGACAAGGTATACCAAATATATTCATTCTGGCTTTCAACCTCTTTGACTTGTTTTGGTTTTAGTTAAATATCTTGGTATCTCAAATCAATCCATAATAATTAGGCATGGCTGATAAGTGGACTCATAGTGAGCTTGAGCATGCTGCTGAAGCACTTGGATTTGGTGCGGTTAAGTAAGATTCTCATACTTTATCCTATATATATTACTACCACTGTACTTATGCTATCAGTATCAACTATCTGAGTAGAGTGGTAAATTTTAAAAGGGTTAATACCGGTTTAATCCTCAAACTTTCATCTTTGTTTTCGTTTTAACCACTCAACTTTTTTTTTAACGTTTTAACATTTTAACTTTAGGTGACTTGTTAAAAAAATCCTTAGGGCCTGTTATTACAGGTTAAAACTTTAAAAATTTTAATAATGAATTTTTTAAAACAAAATTCATTCTAATATTTTAGCAAACCACATTTAATATATATATAATAATGTTGTCGCATATTAATAAATATTTCTTCTTAAGACATTTATATAAAATAGCATCATACCTTCATTATAAATAGCTTTTCATATAAATAGACATATTATGCATTAAAACATTATAAACATATAACGTTGTCAAAATAAAACATAAAACATTATAAAAATAATTGTGATGGCACGTTGCGATTAATTTATGGGAACCCCTTGAACATATTTATTATTAAACTTAAAGTTTCCTTTGTTATCAAAAATCATAATTAATACTTCACATATAAAAGGAAAGTTTCAATGAATTAAATATACAAAACTTCAGTGTATTAATTATAATTTTGATTATATAAGCAAACTTTAACTTCAATAAATGCCCAGAGACTGTTGCCTCGTGGCCAACTCGGAGGGGCTGAAGTTCGACGCAGAGCTTTTTGGTTGTTAAGTTATAGCAGCTGTCAATAGCATTTCCCTTTATTTATAAACATTTATATTGTTTTTACAAATATTTTTGCTAACAAATAGGAGTATAAATTTTAACCTTTTTACATTAGTGAATTGCATAATGATTGATATCACACTTAATAATGATGATTTAGTATTCCAAATTATGGTTCACTTATTGGTAATATAATTCTGTTCACCATCACATAAGTAATAAATAATTGCAAGCGGTATAATTATATAACACTAAAATTAATTAAGCTTCTATTTTGACAAGGATAGACGTCAGAAACCTGATTATTATACTATATTTAGGATATGTACATATCCAAAATGATATACAGTATGATATTATAACATTATATATACAACATATTATGCTTATAATGAAATTTGTATTTATTGTCTTGATTATAATGTATTGACAATGTAAAAATTGTGTAAAAATACTACAATTTATCAAAATAGTCAAAAAAATTAGCATGTACATAATTAAAGGGTTTAGATTTTGGTCAACTCGTATGTTAATGTGTTAAAACATTATAAAAAAAGCTCAAGGGTTAAAACGGAAAATAATTGAAAGTCTGAGGATTAAACCATTAATTAAATAAAGTCGTTTAGTTTCACGTTACTTATTCAATCGGTTACAGGTTTCCAAAAGGGTAATTTTAAACGGTCAAACAAAACTAAAGGGATTAAATTTTGGTCGAACTCTAAGTTAAAGTTTTAAAACGTAAAAGTTGAGTGGGTAAAACGAAAAAAAGTTGAAAGTTTGAGGATTAAACCATTATTAACCCGTTTTAAAATTTCCGAAGAATTTGCTAGAATCAAACTTTTATTTCCAAAAAGAGGTGTAGATAAAGAAATGTTACATTTTTATTTATATTGAATTAAAGAATGTTTCCGGGCTATTTCCTTTGTTTTATAACACAAGATACCTTACTTTCTGGTCAAGTTTCGCGCATATTAATATTCTTTGCTTGTGTTCTTTACAAGGTATGCAGACTTGAAGAACAACAGATTGACTGATTATACATTCAGTTTTGATCAGATGCTTAATGAAGAGGTATTCTTATAATGTTTATCTATTAGTAGTGATTTTAAGCAATTGTTTATTGTATTTTCTCATTGATTTGAAATCTTCTCATCGATCTTGTTTCTCATTTGCTCACATTTATTGATAAACAGGGAAATACTGCTGTATATCTACAGTTTACACATGTTCGAATTTGTTCAATTATCAGGAGTTCTAGTAAAGGCATCAAGGGGTTAACAGTAAGAATTTATTTTTGTTTCAATGTTATTTTATAGACACACACAAACAATGAGCCGATTTATGAAAATTCACGGTTAAATTTAGTGTAAAGTATTCAAAAGTGAATTTAGAAACACTTATGAAAAATCAAGTTAGCTAGCATGCCTGTATAAGACGGAGGTAAGTGAGCCATTTTTATTTGTTTGCGACAGGCTGAAGTGTTAATATTGAAGCACGATGATGAGCGTGAGTTGGGATTACATTTACTCCAGTTTACTCAGGTAAGATATATATGATTGTTTAAATTTCCTGTACGCTCTAAATGCTCAAAAATGAAGTATTACTGCAAATGAGATCTTTACATTCTAACTCAGCAGTTGTTATAATGACGTCGGACTGTTTAAAATGCATCTTAATGTTAATCAACAGAATATCAAAGTTTGTCAAATCAAGTTTTAAATGAATCGACAAAACTTGTCTTTCTGAATATAGCCTTCTTTTTTATTAGTTTTCTCTAACATGATACATTTTATATAATATACTACAATGCTAAGTGGCTCGGGGATTTGTATATTGTGTGTGAGCTGTTTGAACCAAAAGGGGGCAAAGTTTAGGAGGGTGTATGTCGGATTTGGTCATCAACCCACTTGTTTCACTTTAACCAAAACAATTTTAGTTTGAACCAGAAGGAATTTCATACTTTTGTAGTTGAACTTCAATATAATTGGGTTACGAAGTCATCTTTAGCTGTATACGAAGAAAATACTGAGATAGGAAAAAAATGCAATAAAAAAAAATCAAAATGCAAAGATATGAACCCTTGACTTCCTTGATAGTGTGGATGCTACTTACCAACCATGTTTTTGACGGGTTGTGAAAAAAGTTGGTTTATAAGTATAATATTGTTGAATATGATTATATAAATTACATTATTCCATCAATAATGTAACTTTCCATTTTAGGTTCTTGGAGAGGTTTGCACACTTCTTACGCCACATATTCTGTGTGATTACCTTTATGGTTTATGCAAGAAGTTTAACAGTTTAGACTGTTCCGTGTGGCAGGTATATATATCCTTGCATCTACGCTTTTTCTCATTCAATATTGAATTTAATCCCCGCTTATCTTAAACCAAACCTAATTTTCTAAGAATGTATATGATTTATAGAAAGGCAAATACGATGATTTTTGTTAGGATTTGATGTAACTAGTCATGGTAACTCGGGGGTTTTAGGCCTGGTCCATATTGCCCAATTGCTTCAATCATGACTTGGAATGAATCTAAATGTGCTGCATTGAAAGGTATACCAGCCTGATAAAAGAAGCGTGCAATGTACTGAATAGTGGTTGCCCTTCTTTCCTTCTCAAAAGCATCAGCCACATATGTTTGCCTTAATCTCCCTTCCTTTCTCATCTGAACAACTACTTCTGGCTTTCTAACAAATGAATCTAAAGGCCCCTTTTGTTTTTTCATTGAGTCACTTTTTGAAGTTGCTGGTCGTTTTCCTTTACTCTTTGATAGCAGCAGGTTCATCATCTTCATCAATCTCAATCATATCATCCATAGTGTCAAAGTCCATGTCTGATGGCTTATCATAGTTTTGTATCTTCTTTTCTTCCATGAATGTTCTAATCTCTTCCTTAGCTTCAGTAGTAACTTTCAAACAACCAGAAACATCTTTACTTCCGCCTACTTGATGAAGCTTTTGTCGATGAATTCCAGCCTTCACCACCCTTCGACAAAAGTTGCACGTCTCATCATTGGTATTTTTTGGATCTGCCAGATGCGAATATTTCCATGCTTGGTCTGATCTTTTATTCTTGCTTGCCATCTATCTACTTTAATAATAAGTTAAAACAAAAATTAGAACATAGTCCAAAGAGAATATATAATTATATATGCTTCTGGAATTCTACCCAACTCCTCAGTTGTTTATATCAACATTCAAGAAGTTCATCTATATTAAAACATAAGTACATAACATCTATAAATTTAGATAGATAGCATGATATTTTAAGCAAGCGGACTTATGGCTACATTGCTACAATTAATTGTTGCACTAGATGAAGCTTTTGTCGAGGCTTAAGCTGACAGTGCTGACTATCAGGCTATGTGTTTTCCAAAGAAAAATGAAAAAAGAAAATTCTTTGAAATAGAAGATGGAATTGAATGATGTTTCTGGTGTGAATACTACAGACTTAAAATGACAGCAAACTTCAATTTGTATAAACAAAACTTAACATTAAAATACAATATCTTTTGATATTGTCTACTTCTTCACTTCATCCTTGACTGGGAAAATGATGATGCTTGGAACGTGGGAGAATGATGATGTGTTTTGAAAGATTTAATTTAAAGCATTAAAGCCGTTAGAGAAGGAGAAAAGTCATGATAGTGGGATAGTGGGCTAGTGGGAAAGTGCGATCAGGAGTAAAAACTCAGAAAATGTAGCAACTCAAAATTCAAATGAAGGCGCCCGCCTTTTTTCCCGCTTGCCTTATCGCCTAATTAACAAAGGCGTCGCCTCTCTAAAACACCTCGCCTAATGTATGCGAAGGCGAATTACTTGAAAACGCCTCACTTCTTTGCCTAGGCGTTCACCTTTCTCGCCTTTGACATCATTACTTACTCTGAAAGTTTTGGCAGGTTGTTGGGTTTGGTGAGGAAACGAGCAAATTATTATTATGCAAGGCAACTGAAGTGGTAATGAGGAAATGCTTTGATCTTTTGGGGATCACTCCTATCATCCTATCTGCTGTCCTTTAATTTTACTTTTCCTTGATTATTGACTTTGAGTGATCACTACTGGAATGATTGCTGCCTTCGCTGTTTGGAGGTCATGTACTGGTTCTGTTTTTGTAATAGAGGGGGTCATTCTTGATTAGTCATCTTGTGGATTATTGTTTAGTAGTTTTTGATGTAGTGTTCTGGTTTGGCCCCAGGTTACAGCTTGTAAACTTTGGTGGTCTTTTTGTACACTTTCTGTATTCTTTTTCTCAGTAATGGTATGTTGGCTGCGTATTTCACTAAAAACTACTGGAATGATTGCCCTTTAAATCTGAAAGTGGACTCGAAGCTGCCATTTGTAGCTTAATTATTGCAGCATATTTCCCTCTGTTTTATATTTTTATTATGTATTACGACTGATATGTTATGATGATGTCTTGCAAGCATAACTTTCTCGAATGTTTGGTACTGCCATTTGCAGCTTTATTTTGTGTTATACTTTTTTTTTGGTTGTATTAGTAGTTTATTAAGACCCACAACAACGCGGGATTAACTATAAATTGTACAATAATAATGTCATTAGGTAATTTGAAGAGTCGGTTGTAGGATAAGAAATTAGTTCTATATCAAAAATTGAAATCGTTTTTATCAATGACTTGATGAATCACAAAAATGAAATTAGAAAAATGTTATTATGGTTGAATATGACGTATATTTGTGTATTGTTTAGCTCAATGTATATTGACTAATAATTAAGGGATTATTAGCTATGAAACATAAAATATTTTAGTACGACTTTAACGTATTAATTATGTTAAGTTGTATGTCAATATGTATGATTAGTTTTTTGTCACACACCGTCCAAAGCGAAAATAACGAGGTACAATAATCACATAATTATAAAGAATTGAATATAAAGTTCAATTTGTCATGATATCTATAACATGGAAAATGGTTCATGTCATACATAAATACCAACAATGAATCAAAGTTTTGCAAACAATAGTATTCAAACCAAACATCAAGGCAAACAGCCTACCAAAACAAACATAGTAATGTATAAGTCTTGAACAATTCTTAATGCAACCTATGTGGTCCACTAAGTTCTCTTGTCCTCTGCTTTTGTTCCACTAGTGCTACCTGAAAAGTTATGCTCAAAATCGTCAACACGTATGTTGGTGAGTTTCGTAGGTTTTAAACAACACACAAAAATAAACTTCTACTTCTGTTGTGATAATGAGCTGATTAGGACAATGCAACTAAAATGCACACATAAGTGAATTGATGTAAACTAGATGATCATGTCCACGCATTACGATGGGATTTAAAAATAAAAAATTTCAACCTGGATATGAAGTATCGAATGATCACTTATGTTACTATTTGATTTCTAATCGTTGTACAATATATTTCTTCGTTATTACCCGTGAATATATATTATATGTGTGCAATTCGTGCACTTCGCATCGAGTGAAGCTATAATACAGTTTACAATTTATTTATCTAATCTTACAGTTATATTCATTCATCACCTTCGAAAATTCAACATAACTTTTAAAAATTCGTTTGATTGATTCGTGTAGTAAGGGTTCGGTGAAAGTTTTTTTAACTTGCCGAATTTTTATAATTTCAAGTTATGATATATTTGTCAAATCTCAACCACCTCGCAATCCAAAATAAAAAAATGTTAGAGCCAACTTATTCTAAATTTGATTATCAATTAATTCTATTTCTCTACTAAACCAATATAAACTTAACTAATGATAACAAATTATATCGAAAATAGATGTAATAGCTTATTTTATAACAATAAATTTTATCAAAACTAAAAGCTACAAACATAACTGTAGCACAAATAATAAGTTTAATTATACTACAACTTAAGTGAATTTCAAATTGTCTTCTAATAAGTCTTTATCAAATTAATAATCTTATAAGTCTTATTTGATATTTATATTTTGAATAAACTTATATTTATATTTTATTGATGTATATATAAATTGGCTTTATAAGTAGCTTTCAATATGAAGGGGGAAAAAAGGTAGTAGGAAGGATTAAACATATGACATACCGGATCACCTAACATGCAGCTTTTAACAACTAAGCTATATTATTAGTTTTTAGCTCATTAATATATTATTGCATCTTTAATACGGAGTAATGGTTATGAATAAAATACAAAACACTTACCATTATCATTAATTACTAATTTTTTTGAAATCACAAAAAGACAAAAGATACTATTCATAATAGCTCTCAATTGATATTATATGATAATGATATGTTTTCAATGTACTGTCATCACTCCATAAAGAAGCATGACCAAATGAAATCCTGCGAATGCAGTAGTTACTCAATATGGTTTCAATGTAAACATAATGTATAATATTAGGTATACTACCCTCGAAAAAGTAAGACCTGTGAAATAATGGTTTCAATGTATACATAGCATATACATTAGGTACACTACCCTCGAAAGAGTAAGACCTGTGATGAAAAATGAATCCAATTACCAAAAGCACATACTTCACATAGTGTCACAAATTTGAAGCAAATGTCCAAAAAGAAATAGATACGTTCATAGCATGAAAATAATTGATAAAGCATGAGCATACTTTTCTCCTAATTTGAAAATAAGTAATGAAAACGGGATCACGAAAACTCACCTTGGTTATCTTATCAAATGTCGTTCCCAAATGAATCTACCAAACAATACGTTAATCTACAAATAAATACGTATAGGTTACAATCTAGATAAGGCTATGTCATTCCATTGTATCCTATAATGAGGTTTCATTTAATCTCTATTAAGTTTCACACAATCCTACCTCTTATATTGTGTCTTAACATAAGTCTTTAAGTATAAAAAGAATTGTTACAAATTACATTCTCAATTGAATACACATTCTGTTCATAAATTTTGTATCACTTTACAGATTTTGAAACATGACTAAATGAATTTTTTAGACCCTAAAATTTTTACCACAGACCCTTTTATGAATCAAGAACTTAGAGTAATTTTTTCAAAATTTATTTCAATGTTTAACTATTTTTTAAAAATTCACCGAAACGGACTACTCACAGAAAACACATTTCTGACAACCAAAACTCTTTTACAAAAGTTAAAATACTTATAAACCTTAAAAAATTACAATAATTTTATAGAAGTCGGTCATCATGCTCAAAAGGTTTCAGAAAAATATTCATGACCTAAATCAAAGCCTAACATGCGATTCCTTGACCCAACCCGTACCAAAATCATAAACCGAAATCTTAAATTATTTCCACGTTACATAACACACCCTACTAAATAAAATAAATAATTTAAATCTTATAATTTCAAAAATGTATTTTGTTTACAGAAATCCAACCTTAAACATATTTAAACCACCCCAAAATAACTAGAAAATATTTCGATCAAACCGATTTAATAAATCTAAGATTTAATACTTTTTATGTCATACGTCATATTATGTACCATAAAATAATATACAAGTTATTTTATTAATTTCTTAAAATTCAGAAATCTTCATATAGATTGTCTATTAGTACATCATATCATGTAACTATATATTACTTATTATTAAGTTGCTTACGTTATATGTACAAAACAGTTAATCCACATTAAAGTCTAAACTTTTAAATACAAAACAAAACTTTTAACAAAAGTATTCTAACTAATAAATACTTAGTTATTAATTTAGAATTTTAATTTTTGATGAAAATTTAAATGAATTTATTGAACATTTCTTTTCTACCGATCCCTTCCCCACACTTAAAGTATACAATGTCCTCATTTTATAAAAACATATCAAAATAAAGTGAATAAAAAGAAGAAAAGAAATTAGAACGAAAAACTCCCCTGACTTAATTTGTAGAATTCAAAATCGGCTAGTCCAAATGTAATTGGTCGTCTCTTGATCTTCATAAATAATATACAACATCCACACTTTCGTAGTTAATCACGATTGCATTTAGCATATGCAATAAGCCTTTAAACCCCTCGGTATCCTAAGTGGACGAGTTATAGTCTCGTGAGGGTTTCCAGCGAACACACCCACAAAGTTCGTAAATCTGCAAAAAGTAAAATAAAAACATAACATATAAAAAATAAACACAGGTTGTCTCCCGAGAAGCGCTTTTTATTATCGAGTCGTTAAGCTCGGCTTCAAAAAAATTACATTAATCAGTATAATTTACTAAAGATTCCTTAATGGAATCTCGTATCTCATTTTCACAAAACCTCTTAATTCGATGACCATTAACCTTAAAAGTACTTCCATTAGATTGTAATAGCTCGACAGCTCCAGATGGAAATATCTTGTGAACAATATACGGTCCAGTCCATCTAGATCTCAATTTCCTAGGTCATAACCGTAATCGTGAATTATATAAAGCACTTTATCTCCTTCAACATAATCTCTATTAGTTTTAATTCGGGCATCATGCCACTTCTTTGTTATTTCTTTGTAAAATCTTGAATTCTCATAAGCATTCCATCTCAACTCATCTAGTTCATGGAGTTGTAAAAATTGATGTTGTCCTGCCTCTTCCATATCCATATTAATATTCCGTAAAGCCCAATAAGCTGGATGTTCAATCTCTACTGGCAAATGACAAGCTTTTCCATAAATTAGACAGAATGGAGTACAACCAAGTGGAGTCTTGAATGCTGTCCGAAAAGCCCATAACGCATCATCTAACTTATCAGACCAATCTTTTCGATTGTTACCAACAAAGCGTTCGAGAATTCGTTTAAGTGCTCTATTAGTATTTTCAACCTGTCCACTCGTTTGTGTAAGTCCCTAGTTCTTGGATCGATAACGAGGTTATCTGTAAGTATTAAGGTGCGGAATTCCTCAATACGTGTTATAAGAATATAACGATAATAATTGGGTTTATGTAATCTAATAACTTTGCTTTTTACGTTCAACGTCAAAGCCTATCCGTTAGTATATGTTTTCTCTGGAACTGAAATCGCAGAAGGGTAGAGATAACGAGGCAAAGAACTAAACACCAAAAGCTTTCATTCAAAATATTGAACTCCGTCAAACCTTTTAATCGCGAAAAGCTTCAGTTCATCATCATAATACCATCCAACAATACCTCGACGTGCTACACGCTTCCCGATAATATCAACCTCAGAAATTTCAATCTTTTTCTTCTCTAGAGGTTTGAATATTAGATTGTCCTTATGTTTATCAGGAAGATCTTCTTCATCTGAATCACTTGAGTCATCGATTTCTTCATCTACATCGACAACTGTTGGACCTTGATCATTTTCAATAATAACCTCTGTCCTAGATGGGCTCACATGGTGTTCATCAATATTTGCATCTGGATCTACACCCATGTCTTGCACAATCTCAGGTACATCAGTCCAATAATCAGGTAGTAAGAATTCTCCTTCTTTAAGATCAAAATCAATGTCTTCATCTACCTCATCCAGAATATCATCTTCTGAATCTGATAGATCAAGCATTTCCAATCCTAGAAAACACAAACACAAATAAAATATTAATAACCTAAATTCTTTCATTGATTTCCCTGAATCAATCTAAAAAATTCTTTATTAATTTTTGTGTGTAATTAATCCATAATAAGTATTTCCACAGCTTGTATATATCTAAGTATACTAACGGTGTACAATACTTTTAAGGTTTAGCATTTCCAAAACTATATGTATCCTAGACCATGTTCTAGAAGGGTGGCTTCTAGGTAATTCACGATGAGATGATCCTACGGCATTTCTTTAGCTTCCACGTATTTGTACTCCACACGAGGTGTTTCCAACGCTATACAAAGTACAGTGCCATTTTACGGAGTCTCATAGCTTCATACTATAACAAAGATGACTATATTTACGTAGTATTCGGGTTTGCAAAGTCCTATGCTATGGGAAATAGTCACGTGAAAGACTGGAAATGGTGAATGATAAAGTCTATATTCAGGATAAGTTTAGACTGATAACAACGTATAACAACTCCTATCTATACAGATAGAATTCAAGTTTTTGACACCATTGTCATGGACTAGATTTTACGCATCATTTATTGAGGATGCTCTAGGACGTATGGGATTTATTGGTGAGAGGAGAGGACGCCAGTTCCTCAAATCTCTTGTGATAGGCTAGTGGAGATTTTTATGGCATATCATTGTCATGATTTTTGGACCGAAGAAGGGCGGTTTTGATGAGCTGAGCCCTGCCCTTATATCGGTTGTACTGTCACTGGCTTATAATAAGCCATACAATTTTTGTGATTATATTTTTGGAGAGCTGGTGACACAGATCTTGGGGAATGTACATTCTAGATTTATGATTTACCCAAGATTCTGTATGATGATTATCCGTGCTTGACTTCCGGATATCGTTGTCCCTGAGCCACACTTACGTGTAGATACTATTGGGCTCAGAGGCTACAATGCCATGTTCCAGCAGACGATTCGTCAGGAAGGCATTGTTAAGCCTGAGGTTCGAGATCTTTTTGGATATATTCTTGATCCGGCTTATGTTGCACCGCCAAACAATGGCTGGGCGGATGCTAAAGCTGCTGCTGCTGCTCCCGAGCCTGCTACTGATGTGGTTCCACATCCGGAGCCACAGGAGCTGATTGAGGATGTCTTGATTCAGGCTAATCAGCCGGGACAACAGGTGAATTATGAGGTCGCTACACAAGTAGTGCAGGAGGTGCTGGGGTAGAATGATGATGCTCATGACCCCCTGATTCAAGAAATAGATCAGTTTATGGCACCTTCACATGTATAACTTAAATTATATAATAATATAGATACTTAGTTGATAGATTTTATTATTAATCATAAATATATAATATTATCATATTAATAGTGATATAGATATTTGGTTGATTAGTTTACTTAACTAATCACAAAATATAAATATAATACAATACAGGAACTTGAGGCTGTAGGTCCAGAGGTCACGCGACCTAAGGGCACGCAGGGACAGAGGAGTACCACAGAAGCTAGGACTTCTGGTGGTTTTGATCTGTCTGGAGGCCATGATGGTTGTAACACCCATCCTTAAAAAAACAATCATTAAAGTATAAATTACTACGGAAGCGTTATATTATTATATATATTTCACAAAACCTTGCCAGAAATTTACACAAATATTTATACAAACCATTTACTACTAAGTTAAATACATTTAACGTGTTTCCAACCGGGTGCTACAGTTTACAACACATTGTTTATAACCAACTTGATCAGAGTCGCAAGTTTCAAACATTCCCATCATCAAATTCTCCTTCCTGACTACCCACAAACTCAACATAACCTGCAGGAAGTAAATTGAGGGATTAGCACGAAGCTAAGTGAATGGATAATCAACTACAATTCAATTTAGCTAGCAATTTGTTCACAACCAATAATGTAACAAATATCGTCAAGAGGAACGGTGGTTCCTAAGGACCCTGTGCCGGGTGGCCGTATCAGAACACTTAAATCAACTGTAGGCCAAAACAGTGATTAACCGCTAACTCATTGCTAATACTCATCAACACATGTACGCAACCCTGTGTTGATCAACAATAGCAATCAAGTTCAACCCCCAATCTAGTTGACCTCTGGATTCAACACCCAACATATAGGCAAATCAATCATCCAAATCAATGGCATATCATTTCAATTCAACATTCTATCAATAGTAATCCTATAATTACTGATTGAAAATCAAACTAACACAACCAAACCTCCAGAGTCTCTACACTCAGTTACTAATCATTGAGCCTTTGGGGTATCTGAAACATCACATAACACACAAATTAGTAGCTTGTCATCAATAATTATTGCTTATATAAATGACTAGCATACACAAGTAATAACAATATTACTCTACTTCAAACACAAGTATCAATACCATATATATATATAGTATGCACTTAAGTTCACAAATCATCACAATCATCAAAATACTACAGACAAACGCGATCCAGGGTTCAAATGAATGGGATCGCGTTCCTCTTTAAGAAAGTTTCTGTTATCAAAATACATAAAGCAACGCGATCCGGAATAAAGGGATGGATCGCGTTTCCCTTTGTAAAATCCACTTCTACCGTTTTGTACTAAGCAATGCGATCCAGGAAAATAAAGGCTGGATCGCGTTCGCCTTTGGAAAACTTTATGTAACCAATTTGCACTTGGCAACGCGATCCAGGTGAATGCTTGGGATCGCGTTCCCAAGAACAAAACTTGTCCAGCTCAATTTAAAACTGAGGAACGCGATCCAGGCTAGGGTTCTGGGATCGCGTTGAGCTGTTCTTCAGCTCAAGAACAAACCTGCAACTACACAGCTCGAACCAAACTCACAAATTCATATCTTTTGCATACAAATTCATACAAACAACCTATTTAACTTCAAATAAACATCATACCACATCAAGTAACTTCAACATCATCAATTACAACATATATCATCAATCAATTCACTTAAGTTCATATTTGACCTAATCTCACAACACAAATTTATCAACAAACACTACACTTACACTTGAAGAAGATGATGATATCTAGAAGGATGAAGAACTCAAGGATTCAGTTCCAATTTACTAACTATTAACCACAATTTTAGCAAGTGTTTGTGTTCTTAAAATTTTTAGGGTTTTGATCTAGCAAGTGTTATGAGAGAACAGGGAATAGTAACACAAAAGAGGAGTCGACATCTTTTAACCGACTCTCTTTATTTGGGTATTTTATGCCCGTCTTAAATCTATTGTCTGGAACTTAAATACTACTCGCGAAAAATCTATTTTATTGTACTGTCAACTTAAGTAAATTAGAACAATCACCAATTTACTATTCACAATAAGTCCTGGGACCTATTTATCTAAGTTTTACGATAAACATTTATATCAATTAATTTCTCATATAATTAAATAATAAATTTAAAAAAAAATAGAAATTACCAGGCTCGTCAAGAGGATGTTACAATGGTGAGACGGCTTCAGATGATGATGATACGCCTTCTCCTCCTCCGTATTCTTCTAGTGTCAGATATGGCTCTAGGGAGATGCCAATTTATGTTGCGAAGAAGAAGAGGAAGGCGAAGGAAGTTGATCCCGACTTCAGTATTCTCGATGAAGGTCCTGAGGTGGCTGAGACCCCTCTGATTACTCAACGCCGGAAGCGTTCTAGGACTTTGACAATTCGAGATGGTATGTTTGTTTTTATTAATGTTAGATAATCTTAACTTGTTATTTATCAGGAGTTAAACTAAGATAGTTAATTCTGTGACAGTTGCTCGAGATACACCGCAGGTGGAGACTGAGACACCGGTGGTTACTGAACAGATATATGAACCTACTGAGGTAAGAGATATAAGTTTATGTAATTACAAGTGTTCTAAAATTATTTAGAGATTGAGACAGAGATATCTGTAACAATTACTTATTTAATTTTGATCTAACTTAACAGGAGATGATGATACGTGATATCGTTCGTCTGGAGACATATCCGATAGCGAAGTTGAGAAGAGCTGCTACCCTTGTGGTCAAGGAGCTAGCTACTGCTGCAGCTCACATCATCACTCCTCCCTCACCTCAACCATCAACCACTACTGCTACTACTCTGTTGACTGATGTTGAAAGGATTCGATCCTTAGAGTCAAGGGTTACGGAGTTATCTTCTCAAGTCCTGCGTCTCTCAGAGCAGTTACTCAAGCAAGGAGAGTCTTATATTGCCTTGTTGAAATCCAACAGGTCTCTTATTGCTTCTGATGCTGGCAACAAGATAGAGCTTCAGAGACTTGATCGTCTAGTTTCTGATCTGCTGAAGGTCCACTCATCTCAAGGGGGAGTGATTATTCTAGAGGAATCTTGCAGAGATGATGAGCTGGCGAAGAAGAGAAGGGAAGATAGAGACGATGATCCGAGTGCACCGAAGGATGGTGAGCTGACTGGTCCTTCAAAGGCTAGTGAGCAAGCTATGATTCAGGGGGAGTCTGCCAGTGTAAGTGGAAGTGGTGCTGGTACAAGTGCTGCTGGTACAAGTGAAACTGGTAAGACAGCTTAGACTTGTGTAGTTATTTGTACTTAGGGATTATGTAAATTATAATTGTAATTTAAAATTTGTAACTTAATATGTTTGGTAATATATTCGGCTTGAGATTATTATTACAAGTTAAATATGTTAGAAATTATTTAAGTTATATAATAATTCTGAAAAGTTAAATAAATTAGTGATCAAAAGTCTTCCGACTCATTGAGTAGTCGTGCGGCGTGTTCTGATTTATATCAGCGGTCAAAGTTTAATTTTAACTTAGACATTTTAGACTTGAGAGTTTTTATAACTAACAAGTTATATATGTATTATTATTATTAACTAGACAAATGATATATAATTTAAAGATATAATTGAAAGTTAAATCTTACAGTTCAATTAAGTCTTGAAAATTATATAAGTTAATTAATTGTAAACTTAAATGTTTAGTGATTATTCACAATACATTAGAGTTCAAGTTTAATTAATGTTTGTTAATTTTTATTATAAGACTTTTGAAATTTTAGTTTGATTCAGGGTAATCAAATAAAAATTTATAAGTTATATATTTTGCGTTTATATTATAGGATAGTTACACAAAAGAATCAATAAATGAATTCTTAGATTGATTCAGAGAAATCAATGAAAGGATTTAGGTTATTAATTATTTGTGTTTGTATTTCTCTTAGGATTGGAAATGTTTGATCTATCTGATTCAGAAAATGATATTCTTGACGAGATAGATGAAGAAATTGATTATGATCTTGAAAAGGGAGAGTTCCTACCACCTGAAGACTGGACTCATATTCCTATTGATCCTGAGATTGGGCAAGATGAAGGTGTAGATCCTGATGCGAATGTTAATGAATATGTCGTGAGCCCATCTAGGACATAGTTTGTTTTTGAAGATGAGGAAAGTCCTAAAGTTTTCGATGTAGATGAAGATATCGATGACTCAACCGATTCTGAGGAAGAGATCCCTGATAAACATAAGGATAATCCAATGTTCAAGCCTCTAGAGAAGAAAAAGAAAAAAAGGTTGGAGTATCTGAGGTTGACATTACTGGGAAACGCAAAGCGCGTCGAGGGATTATCGGTTGGTATATTGACTCTAACCTGAAGCTTTTCGCTATTAAAAGGTTTGACGGAGTTCAATATTTTGAGCGAAAGCTTGCAGTGTTCAGTTCTCTACCTAAATATGAGATTCGAGACTTGGCTAGATTACCATTGAAGAACCCAAGTAATGACTTTGTTGGTGGATATGTAGAACATATAATCAAGACTGAGGTTCGTTCAGGGAAGTTCGAAAAGATTAAGCCAAGGAATGGAAAGACTATCAAGCTTAAAGAGAAAAGTCAAAGGACAGGAAGAAGAAGAAGAATGAAAATCTATCCAGCTGTTAGATATGTACAGCAAATACCATTGAAGACAATGCCTCAAGATATTTTGGGAAATATGAAGAGTTGGGGTGTTGATTCTAACACTGGAGAAGCTTTCATGGTTGAAGCTGATGATGAAGTTGAAGGTGGTGAACGTGAAATCTTCAGAGTCTATGACCATCCTCACCTGATGAATATGTCGAGGAAAGATCTATTGAAGTTGAACGAGAATAGAATCTAGCTTTTGTACAGAAGGATGGGGTGACGTTGCAAAAGATTATCAAATGATGGTGAAGACTTGTATTAAATTGAAGATACATGTGGGAAGCAAGATTTAGAAGCGAAGACCAAAGACAAGCTTGAAGATAAAGACGCTAGAGCTATTGTCAAGGAGGAGTCTGTTGAGACATAGTTTGTGACAACAGATCTAGCTTGAAAATAGGACTGGTGTAATTGAATTCATGTTTGTACATTGGTTTAAATTTGTAAATAATATGATATTAGTTTTCATATTAATATTCGTTAAATATATTAGTTTGATAAAGTGTTAGACGAATATCGAATATGAACTAAAATAGGCTGTGCGAGATGAGATCTCAAGTCACAAGACTTGGTCTTGCGAGATGAGATCTGGGCTTGCAATAGTCACAGCGAACCGAGCCGAGTCACTGGGCTGACTTGGGCTGCGAGCTGAACTGGACTCGCAAGCCCATGACTGCAAGCCGAGACAAAACTATATATATGTTTTACACTCGTGAAAAACACAACTTTTGGCCATTCGAACGACTCCCGTGCGAACTCAGATCCAGAGAAAGAAAATCTAAAGGCTAGGTTTTGATTGTTTCATACTCGTAACAATTAAAGCAAAGCGTATTTGTTTATAATTATAGTATAAACGCGATATTAATCATTATATAACTATATAACACATATTAAGAGATTTCGAAGATAACCTCGTTATCGATCCAAGAACTAGGGCTTTACATACTTGCACCCAACTTATGTTTAATCACATAATTAAATTTATCCAGGAAACTTGCCCATCTTGAGTGTACTTTATTCAGATGCTTTTGGGCCTGGAAATACTTGAGAGCTTGATGATCCGAATACACCATAAACTCCCGTTGAATCAAATAATGCTTCCATTTTTTAAGTGCTTGAATAACCGCATATAACTCTTGATCATACGTGGACCACTTTTGCCTAGCCTCATTTAACTTCTCACTATGAAACGCCACCAGCTTGCCCTCTTGAGACAAAACAAACGGTTCAAGAATTGTGCAGGGACACCCAAACGGTTCAAGAAACTGTAACGAAGGTTTTCGATTATTAAGCAGCTCATATGACATTTTATTGTGCTTCTTAACCACAGAAACCCTGTTAAGAATATTACAAGCGGTATTGACTGCCTCAACCCAGAAGGTAATAGGCAGCTTAGAGTCTGCCAACATTGTTCTTGCGACTTCAATGAGTGTCCTGTTTTTACGTTCAACAACTCCATTCTGTTGAGGAGTTCGAGCAGCACTGAATTGATGATCAATGCCATTTCTTAGATAGTAAAACTCAATAGTTGAATTCTTAAACTCAGTCCCGTTATCAGATCACAGTTTCTTGATCGACAAATTGCACATGTTCTCTAGCTTATCAATCAGATAGGTGAGAATCTCGGGAACTTCATCCTTAGTAGATAAGAAATACACCCACGAAAAGTGAGAATAATCATCAGTTACAACCAAGCAGTACTTAGAACCTCCCATAATCTTCTTACTTACAGGTCCAAAGAGATCCATGTGCAATAGCTCCAACGGACTAGAAACAGAGTTCACCACTTTTGACTTATGGGATTTCTTGTGTTATTTCCCTTTTTGGCAGGAAACGCAATGATCATTAATTTCAAAGGATTGCTTCAGAACTCTAAGCACAAGATCATTTTTCACCAAAAAATTCATTTTCCTGAAGTGCAAATGTCTCATACGTGTGTGCCAAAGTAGTGATTCTTTTTCAAGATCTCTTGAAAGTAGACACGTATGTTGAGTTGTTTCAACAGTCTTCATATCCAAAATATACGTGTCTTTTTGCCTAGGTGCCCTCAATAGCACCCAATCCTCAGGAATAACGTATCCTGGTTTTAAAATGCAACACTCAGTTTTGGTAAATGCCTAGGTGCCCTCAATAGCACCCAATCCTCAGGAATAACGTATCCTGGTTTTAAAATGCAACACTCAGTTTTGGTAAATGCCATAGTGTACTCTTTGTCGCACACTTGAGACACACTGAGCAGATTGTGGGTGAGCTGTTCCACAAAATTGACTTTCTCAAAACTCACTTGCCCATTAGTGAGTGTACTCTGTCTAGTAATAACACCTCCTTTATCACCGGCAAAAGCAACATATCCCCCATTATAATCTTTAACTTCGGATAGCAGAGATAAGTCGCCTGTCATATGTCGCGAGCAACCACTGTCGATATACCATCTACTGTTATGAACTGCTTCGGATTGCTGCGACATAACAAACACAAGAATCAATTAGTAAGGGAGACCCAAGCCTTTACAGGATTAGGTAACCCAGTAGCATCATCCACAATGATTACATTAGTCAGGATTTTTTTTTTTAGCAAATCGGAAATGTTGCCTGATGTCTCATTGTCAGATGAAGAGTCAAAACATGACTCTTTGATCTTCCAGACCTTTTGAGATTTGGATTGTTGCTTGTTAACAACTTTGAGCTTATCAAGAGTGACTTTGTTTGGCTCAATATTGTTAATCTTAGAGGCAGGTGGTGGAGATGCAGAACCTCTCATGGATTTATGAGAAAGATTTTGAAATTTTGAGGTTCGTGTATCTCCCCTACTACCGTACTTCTTAGCAAGCAACGGACAAACGTTTATCAGATGACCTTGTTTCTTGCAGTAGAAACAAGATCTGAGCTCAACAGAAGTTTGAGATTGAGGTATAAACCTTTGAGCTCGGTCAAAAGATGCATGTCTTGAGCATGCACACTGAGGTGCATAAGCAGAGGATGAACCTTGTGAAGAAGTTTTAGAAGATTTTTTAGTAGATTTGTGATTAATTGGTTGTAAAATCTTCTTTGTAGGTTCAGCCTTGGCTTTACCTTTCATTTTAAAAATCTCATCATAACCTTCACTAGTGAAGATATGATTGACGTTGGTTACATTCTTCTTCTTTAAATAACTGTACTCTTCATCGGTTATATCCTCAATCTCAATTTACTCTGTCAAACTGGCTGGAGGAATTGACTTAGCTTTAACCTTCCCAGGCTTTGAAATAACAATATGCTTAATAGGCTCAGCCTTAGATTCAGGTTTCTTAACAGACTCATTTAATGTGGGCTTAAAAGGCTCAGCCTTGACATCAAGAGTTTTGACAGACTCAACCTTTTGAGCCTTTAATGTATCAGGCTCATTAATCGATGCCTTAACTAGCTCAGGCATACTAGTTGCAGTTTTTTGAAACTCATTTTTACCAATTTTAGCCTTATCTTCCCGTTCAGGCATAGGATGATACTCTGTTGGTAGTGGGACATGGTGAAAAGCAAGTCCTGCCTTACCAAGCTCAGGCTTACTTATCTTTACCCTAACTGGCTCAACAGGTTTTATGTCTACTTTAGTGACAGTAGGCACAAAATCATTGATGACTTCCTGTTCAGGCATAGGAAGATAATCTTTTGGAGGTGGGACATGGTGATAACCAACTCCAGCCTTACTTTTAGTATCAGTCCTTTGTTTCTAAAGGATTTCATCAAAGATGAGAGAGGACGTTGAAAAGTTTGATAGTTTACGTTTTAACGTAAGAACTGCAGCCTGGGAGTCAGCAAGATCTTTCTTTACAGAAGTTAGCATATCAACATAACTTCCTATTTCATCTTTCTATTAAAAATTTTTGGCTTTTAGTTCTTTCTTTTCTTCAAAAATAGCTTTTAATTTCTTTTCAAATGCCTTATAACTTTCTCTTAACATTTCATTACTTTCAGTTAACTGCGTGATATTAGCGTTAAGGCATTCATTGTCCTCTCTACACCTGTTAAACTTGTTAGTTAGTTTAATGCATGAAACACAGGATAAAGGTTCATCATCTACCTCATGAACTTCAGCCATGAGAGCCGTATTTTCTTCTTCCTCATCCTCAGTTGCATCTGGCCAGCTATTGTCCCATGGAGTTTCAGTCAGCATTAAAGCAGCTGACACCTTTGCTTTCTCTTTAGCCTTATTCGGAGAGGGTTTGGTTAAACCCGAAGATGGATTCTTATGCTTCTCACATTCACGAGCAAAGTGTCCATAATTTTGACACTTGTAGCATTTCACCTTGCTTTTGTTAAATCCCAAACCCTTTTCACCTGGATCATTCACTAATGTTCTGCCAGATTTCTTTAAGAAGTTCTTGACCCTTCTTGCCAGCATTGCCATGTTCCACTTCAAATCCAACCTTTCCAGTTCCTCTTGATCAATTTGACCAAAGTCTTCATCATTAAAATCACCAGCAAAGGCTAGAAATGCCGAAAAGGTGGATGA
Source organism: Pseudognaphalium luteoalbum (assembly GCA_963422505.1). Lineage (NCBI taxonomy): Eukaryota > Viridiplantae > Streptophyta > Magnoliopsida > Asterales > Asteraceae > Pseudognaphalium > Pseudognaphalium luteoalbum. Next base: position 6,272,218 of record OY730194.1, read on the forward strand.
GTACTCTTCACCAGATGAAGTTCCTGAACTTTGGAAATAGGTACCACCAGATGGAATATTTGTGGATCCGGTACCACTAGCTTTGCCAGCTATGAATGCGGTACCTGTAGACTGACTTGTTGAGACTAGAACATCCACACCATACAGTTTTGGATTTTGAAGGTGAGCAGTGGCCTTAATATCTTTTCTTTGCATTTCAAGAAGATTTGCCTCAATTTGACCGATAAGATCTTCAAGCTCCATATCCATGATATCCTCATCCTTTTCCATTAAGAGGACACGAGTATGCCACTTCTTGGGAAGTGAGTCAAGAAGTTTCTTATTCACGTCTGCCTTATCTAGCGTTATACCTCATTCTAACAACTCAGAAACCAATTGAGAATATCTTCTGCACAGATCTTCCAATGATTCGTTAGGTAGCATATCGAAGATTGATCTATTATTTCTTGATCAAGTCCATTATGTTCTTCTTATATTGTTCACTACCACCACACTTTTTCTCAAAGGCTTTCCACAAATCATATGCAATCTTATGTTGCCGTAATTGTCTCATGATAGGTTGACGCAATGCCATAGTGATTGCAAAATGATTTTTCTGTTCCATATCAAATGCCTTACGTTCCTCAGGAGTCATGGATTTAATTGACTTTTCAGGAATTGGGCCATTAAAGATTCCGGATTTAAGAGGACGCTCATATTTTTCTTCTAAGTAAATCATCATCTCCGAATCATTAAGACCAACATATGATTCAAAGTGTTGACGCCAATCTGAGTAGCTCATTCCTGGCATAAACATGGGAGGCTTATTTCCCGACCCAACTTCATTATTTTGCTTCAACATAGCTCCTACCTGCTGAGTGGAATGTGATGTAGAATCTGACATTTTGAATTACCTGCAAGATATTCAAACACACAAAAACAACAAACTGTTATGAGACACAAGTATGTGTCTCAAAGAGGTCAGGCGACACAAAGATTATGTCGCAGAAACTGCTGAAATCAAAAGTGTCTAGTGACACTAAGGTTGTGTCGCAAAGTAGTAGCGACGGAAGAAAACCGTGTCTTATGTCGCAAGCTTGTGTTGCAAGCTTGTGTCGCCTAATTAAAGGCTTATGTCGCAGTTCAGAATAAGCTTGAGTCGCAAGCTTATGTCGCCTACTTAAAGGCTTGTGTCGTAGAGAACAGAAAGTGACAGAAGAATATGTCGCACCAACCCTAAACGCGACAAAGATTTTGTGTCGCAGCTTGTGTTGCACAAACGGCTGCAGCAGCAATCAAGAAACCCTAAAATTCATAAGATTCATAAATCTAACGAATTTTCATGAATGGAGGACGAACAATAATCCAAAAATCTTCCATAAAACTAATAGAACACAAATATAGCACCTTTCTGTGAAGATCTAAAAACAAAACAAGTTGTTTTAAACCGAGAAACGTCCCAAATGGATTCAATAACGCCAAATCCTTAGATTTTGGCTCTGATACCAACTGTAGATCCCATATGGTCGGACCTAATCGAATCCCAATACTCAATCAACGTGCGGAATCCAATGATTGAATATAAACGTTTAAATGATTAAAACAAACAAAACACAAAGTATATGAATACTCAAGAGATTACCGATCAGATTAATTGCAAAAGCTTGAGTACAATATACTGAAACTTTACCTAGGTTCGTCAACCTTAACAAATGATCCGAACTAATCTATTTATACTCGACACCTAATGTGATCTATGCGACACAAGCTGTGTCACCAAGCCGACTCATGCGACACAAGTTGTGACGCCAAGTTGACTTTTGCGACACAGAACCCTTGTGTCGCCAAAACACAAAATGTAATTACTTCTAAATACAAACGTCATAACAAAACGTAATTACATGACTAATGCATTACAGACTTAGACCAACTGACACACTAAGATGCACCAACACGTTGCTTACTTCTTTGAACTCCAAGATATAGCAGCAGTACCAAGAACAAAACAATTACCAGATGTGCTTCTTTTGTCTTCTACGGAACCGGCCCAATCACTGTCTGTAAAACCTTTAAGACTAACATCATTGGTCTTGTGAAACCAAATGCCATAACCTTTAGTTCCTGCCAAGTAACGAAGAACTCTCTTTGCTGCTCTAAAGTGATGCATTGTTGGACGATGCATAAATCTAGATAAAACACCAACAAAATAAGCCACATCGAGACGAGAATGAGTAAGATAAATCAGTCTCCCGACCAAACTTCTATAAACTCTTGCATCTGTCATCCTCGTGCCATCTTCTGTCTTTAACTTTTCTCATTGGTGTTCCAACAGTTTTGCAACCCCACATATTGAATTTCTTCAAATTGTCTTCCACATACTTTCTTTGTGACATGAATATTCCTTCTTGATTTTGAATGATCTCCAATCCAAAAAAGTATTGTAACTCTCCCAAATCGGTCATTTCAAATATACTTTTCATAGATGTTTGAAACTCTCGTAAAAGCTGTGGAGATGAGCTAGCATAGATCATATCATCAACATAAAGACTAACAATCAGTAAATCATCCATACCTTGCCTCTTGATGTAAAAAGTTGGTTCATGAGGGCTCCTTTCAAACCCATTGTTGTGAAAAAATTCGTTAATTTTGTTGTACCAAGCACGCGATGCTTGTTTAAGCCCATATAGAGCTTTTCTCAATCGGAACACTTTGTCCTTCTCGCTCTTGCTTTCGAAACCTGGTGGTTGACTTACATACACCTCCTCTTTTAGATCACCATTCAAAAACGCAGATTTCACATCAAATTGATAAATCTTCCATTGATATTGAGCTGCAATAGCTAAAATAATACGCACAGTTTCGAATCGTGCAACGGGAGCAAACGTCTCTTCATAACCAATTCCTTGTTGTTGAGTAAATCCTCTCACCACCAACCTAGCTTTATGCTTTTGAACATTTCCATCTGCCAAGTATTTTGTTTTAAATATCCACTTTAAACTAATGACATTTTTACCTTTTGGAAGATCAACAATCTCCCATGTTTGATTCCTTTGTATTGCCGACAATTCTTCTTTCATTGCAGTTCTCCATTCTTCTACTTCCATGGCTTCTTCCACACTGACCGGATCACCGACAAATAGAGCCATGGATGGTGGTGTATTCTCCCCTTCAATCGGAAATCGTCTCTTAGGAACATGACCACGCTCACTTCTACGTAGTAGAGTTGGATTATTAAGAGAAGACTCTTCGAATGCCTCTTCGGATGAATCTGTTGCACTTGATTTTTCTGGTGTAGAAATTTGTGATGAAGAGGCTGAACTTGAGTTATTCACTGTTGAAATTTGTGATGGGGAGGCTGAATTTGATCCTTGAATATTATGATTTGGATCTGCTTCTTCCAGAATGCTTTGTTCTTCTTCATCATCTACTTGTAAATTATGGTTGTTATTTTTGCATTCCCAATTCCAACCTGCATACTCATCAAACACGACATCCCGACTAATAGTAATCTTACCACTTACGGGTTCATACAACCGATAGGCTTTTGAATTAGAGCAATAACCAATAAAAACGTGTTTTTGTGACTTTCGGTCCAGTTTATGTCGTGTGGTTGTAATCAGTACATAACAAATGCAATTGAACACTCGTAGGTGACTTACCATGGGCTTGTTTCCATTCCATGCTTCATAGGGAGTTTGGTTCCATACGGCTTTAGTTGGTGAAATATTAAGAATATGAACAGCAGCAACAACTCCCTCAGCCCAAAATGAGTCTGGCATTCCTTTTTGCTTAAGCATAGACCTAGCCATTTCCACAATCGTTGTTTCCTACGCTTCGCTACACCGTTTTGCTCGGGAATATATGGAGCTGTGAGTTCCCTTTTTATCCCATGCTCGTCACAAAAAACCTGAAACTCTTTTGACGTGAACTCACCTCCACGATCAGTACGAAGCACTTTCACATCTTTCCCGCTTTGCTTTTCAACAAGAGCTTTAAATTTTTTAAAGCACTCGAAACTTTCTGATTTGTGCTTCAAGAAATATACCGAACTCATCCTGCTAAAATCATCAGTAAATAATAGGAAGTATTTGCTGCCAGACAATGATTCGGTCCTCATTGGACCACACAAATCAGCATGGATGAGTTCCAGTATTGCGTCGGCTCTCTTAGATTTTCCAACTGGAAATGACTGTTTGATTTGCTTTCCGACCACACATCCTTCACAAACGTTCTCTAACGGCTTAATGACCGGAAGACCGTTCACGATTTCTTTATTCCTTAACAATTGCAGCCCTTTGATGTTGAGATGACCATATCATTGATGCCATAACTCATTATCTGCTAGACCTTTGCTCACCATAGTTGTTTCTGTATTTTTAGTGAAATTAAGTGGAAACATGCGATTTGATGACATATGAGAACAAGCAAGAATTCTACCAGTAGGTTTATGTGTCACAACACATTGACCATCATCAAATACTAACTTGTGACCAGATTCCATTAATTGACCCACACTTAATAAATTATGTGCTAAACATGGAGCAAATTGAACATCTCTAATATATTTCTTTTGGTTACCTGCTGTGATCTCGGTTGTCCCTTTACCTTCGATTTTCAATTGCTTATTGTCTCCCAGCTTCACTTGAGATTTGATAGTTTCATCCAAATCTTTGAACTTCGAACGATCACCCGTCATATGATTTGAGCAGCCGTTATCGAGGTACCAGGTCTCGTTCTTTTCTTCTTCAGTGGTAGCTATAGCCATAAACAAGAAATTATCTTCTTCTTGTTCCGCATAATTAATCTCTTCTGGTTTGTTCCAACAATACTTATCAGAATGCCCGATCTTGTTACAATACGAGCATTTAAGCATAGAGCTTCGGCCACGGCCCCTTCCTCGGTAGCTTCCTCGGCCCCTTCCTCTCGTATGATGATATTTAGACTCCCCTCTGGTCTGAAAAGCCCTCTCTTCCTCATGCAAGTTTGACCGGTTGATCCTTGTTTCATGAGATTGAAGTGAACGCATCAACTCATCAAACGAGAAGACAGATAGATCCTTAGATTCTTCAATAGCAGCCACCACATGATCGAATTTTGGTGGTAGGCTTCGTAAGACTTTAGCCACCACTATTGCATCTGATATTTGATCTCCATATGATCTTATTTGCCCTACAACTGATGAAACTTTTGCAAGAAAATCTTGTACCGATTCATTATTTTTCATGAAAGAAGTTTCAAAATCACGTCTCAACGATTGCAATTTGACCATGATTACCTTAGACGAACCCTGGAATTCCGTTTTGAGTATTGTCCATGCTTATTTTGCCGTGGTAGCTGCGGCTATCCTTGGAAATATGGACTCATCTACGACTTGTTGGATGAAAAAGAGTGCTTTCGCATCTCGCTTTCGACGCTCTTTATTTCGGGCTTCATCTTTTCGATTTTCTTCACAACCATTTTCAACATATTCCCAGAGAGATCTTGACTCTTAAACAACATAGTCATTTTGATACTCCAATATTCATATGCATCGCCTTTGAATATTGGAATGGGTGGTTGGGAAATATTGACACCCGTGTTAGCAGCATTACCTGCGTGTGAAATAAATTTTGAAGACTCGATTCCCAAAGGAAACCTGATACCAATTTTGTTGGAGAATTTTGACACAGCAAGAGAATTATAGAAGTAAATTGATTGTGCTTGCTTCTTATTGATAAACATAAGATGCCTTTAAATAGGAAACACAGACCCACACTCAAAGATATGAAAAAGATTTTAGCCTAAAATACCTCAACTAACTGACTAATTCCATCAACGTATACTAAAGAATATAATCAGTCAACATGACTTATTCAAACACCTAAATTAAAAAACGTGAGAATTAATTAACTTCTAACAGTAACCACTCTTGGTGCTCTAAGTGAGCCATAAATTGACTTTTAAAAGATAAAAATAGGAGAAAATTACAAAAATCATTCTTATGGTTTACCCCAAATTTCACTCGCAGTCTTTTAATTAGTTTAATTACAAAGATCATCCTTTATTTTGAAACGTGTTACGTCAATAGTCCCTTACACTAACTATTGTTAACTCTCAGTTCACAAGGACTATGTATGTCAAAATTTTTATTCTTATTTTTTTTATTAAAATATAAATTATAAAATTTAGCATATGTATTCATACATTGTTAGAGGAACATTTTTTTTTTTTTTCATTTCTCTCATTTTATTAATCATTAAATTTGATCGTATTATCATCTAATTGATCACATTTTATATTCCACTAATACCTTTTTCAATCTAGATATACATTTGTGGCTTAATTAGTTCTCAATTTTTAACGCCGTTTAACTTTGAAGCTTGGATCATCAGAATGGACGCAAAAGATAAGAGATGGTGGCAACCAAAGTCATGATAAGATAAGATGAATGGGTAACGGAAGGTCCTTGAGTGGTGAAAGCCGTTTGTGCACTATAAAATTTAATGTTTCAATGCTAAAGAGAAACAATTTGATGTTGATTTTTTTAAAGTAAAATGTTAAAGATGATAATGATGTTTGTTCACCTGTATTTATACATATACATATGCTAAATTTTATAATTTATATTTTACTCAGAAAATTTGTAAGAACAAAAAAGTTACACACATGGTCCGAGTTAACAATCTTTAGTGTAAAGATTATTGACGTAACACGTTTCAATATAAAGGATGATCTGTTAATTAAATTAATTAAAGGACTACGAGTGAAATTTGAGACAAACTATAAAGATGATTTTTGTAGTTTTCTCTAAAAATAGACATTTTAATTCTTAAGTTTTGTTATTTATTTATTCATAAATCTATTTATTATTTATTTATTTTCTTTTATTAGTTTTGGTTTTCGATTCCCATGGTTACCCCTACTTTCCAATAAGTTTCTATTATGGGTATGTTTGACGCAACTAGCTGGTAGCCGGAGCTTGTGGCTGAAGCGGGTAGCTGGAGCTTTTGCTTATCATTTGTGTTTGGCAGAGTAGTTGAAGCTTGTGGCTTATGAATGTAAATGACATAAAAGGACAAATATATTAATTTTAAAAGATGGTATATGATTATTTGTAGGGTATTTGTGTAATTTTACATAAGCTACAAGCTACTTTGAAAAGCTACGTCAAGTAGCTTATGGTTTTGGTCTTTTGAGGCTTATGAAAACCATAAGCTACTCAAAATTTTGATAGCCAAACAAAGCTTATGACCAAAAGCTCCTATTAGATGCAAGTTGCAAGCTTCCAGCTTCTGCCAAACACACCATAAGTATCACTTATACTTAGTTAATAGTACTTTGAATGATATTCAGAAAGGAGGAACTTTCATCTGCTTCAAAATGATAACTTGTGTTATTTGATTCATATGGTAGCTTTTTAATAAGTCTTACATGTGATGAATAACATCAATGTGATTATATAAGAAGAATGTTCAAACTGATGCAACTCAAGTTTTTAAAAATTTAGATGCTAGGTAACACTCCATATATGGAGTAGTAAACAGATCAAATGCTGAATTAGCCTTTGCTATCATTGAATAGTACCAAAAATTATATGCAGAACGGAGGAACTTCGTTCCTTGCGTAATTGGAGATTAGTTTTGATATTTTTAGTTTAATTGGAAAAACATAGAATTTAGTTCTGCAAATTAAATTGTTTTGCTGCATGATGATAATGTTAAGCAGGTGCTACTTTCGTTGAACTTCATGTAAAGTCAGGTCTTAAGTTTGACTCTGTTGAGTTTTGAAATGCATAAGAGTGTGGTATGATCTGTTTGTTCTTCTTATTATTATGTGTTTTCTTCTGTGGTTCATGTTTGATAGCAGATGAAAGTAGCTTACAGGCCAAGTGGATATTTCAGTCTCCGTGATTTTCACCATGCTGTTAACAACTTGCCTGTGGACGCCTACTTGTCAGAACTCAGCAATAACGTAGCTATTGATTGTTGTGGTATAGGTTTTCTTTGGTTTCAGATATTAATAACTTTCTATAATACTTGTGTTTTATCCATTGAGCGCTTATGGCTTACTTGTCTTGTATGAACTTATGCTCTTTTGCCGGCAGATGTCCACCTTGTAAGTGTTCTTAGTGATAAAGTTGTATACTCATGGGGAGGTGATAACGAAGATGTTGGAAGAAAAGTGATTGTAATTAGCTCATGTCTACTTAAAAATCTAGACTCAGTGACAAAGAAGACCTTAATGGTGAGCAGCTCAACAAGTTAATCTTTTGTCTCATTTATATGTGCCTGGCTTTATAATATAAATGATTTCACTTATTATATTGTGCATGTTGAAACACTTACTTATAGGACGCAGCAGACAAATGTGTTTCAGTGGACTTCATATTATTGGAGCAAGTGTTAAGTGGTCTTGCTGATCTTTCAGAAAGTATCAATAACTTTGTTAAGGATATATGTGATCTTGAAAATTGTTCGTTTCGTAAGCATCTTTCAGGTTGTAACATCCTTCCAGTGTAGAAATTTAATCTAAGTATCTGAAAGAACACCTTCTTTTGAAATGATACTAAACTACATAAATTATGTGGCTGTGTTACACCAATAGCCATATCATGTTTATAGATAAAAGATAAAGGTAGTTGGTAGAAGTAGTACATAGAATGGGGGTTGTGTACTAAGTGCTTTACAGTACATTTTTGCAGAGGCAAAGTTGTTGTGTGGGTTGGTAAAAGAATGGCTACGGGATTTGAGGGATGAAGCAGACCAAATGCAGGCTCGTCTCAAATTCAAGAAAAACGTTCTTGGCTCTTTAAACCAAATATGCTGCAATCTGTTTCCATCTTTTAATCGCATCATTGATGAGTTTGAACCCTGCCAGGTATTACATCTTTTAAGTAATCCTCGACTATCGGAACTACTCGCCCAGTAGATCGCATAGAACCTCTGTTAATATTCACAGAATTGCATAACAGTAAAGTAAACTACTACTCCATAATTATGCAGATGAGTTGCATCATGGCCTATGACTCTTTAGAAGAAATAGTGTTATGACTGGATTTGGTTTTGATCAACTGTCTTGAACTTGAGTTCACGTGATTTTTTTTTTTTAATTTCTTGACTAGCATTTCTGATGATTGTTAGACAACATTATAATGCCCCTGACAAGATGAACAAGTACAACTCTACAGACATACATTTCATAATTTACGCTCGATCTTCTCTAGTCATTTATTGGAAGATTTTGTTGTAGAAGAAAACAGTGGAAGAGTGAAAGTGGAGATTTTTCAATTTCTATTTATAATTTGGACCAATAGACTTCTCCATTTTGATGGAAATCTTTATTGGAAACCACCCATTTTGAACGTTTTTTTTCTTCTGTTTTCTAGTTTTCTTAGAACTCTTTTCTGGAAAGGTCCTCTACTTTTGTTAACTGAGTACGAATATTAGGTATGCAGGTGTCATGGCTATCCATTGGATGACAAACATGTTGACAGAACGGTGAATTCCACTTTATGTCCAGTCACTGGCACCGAGCTTGGCACACTTGATTTGATTGCACACTCTCTAAAGGTTGGTGAGCAAACAGTACTGCTCATGCCATCGTTTCACTACTATACAAAGTTGCAGCATGTTACCGCACCTATAGACTTTAACATCATTGACAGAACCAACCTAGGGTCTTTAAGCGAAGGTAATCATCATATCCAATCATTACAACATATATGTGTATGTATTCCTACCACAATCCATCAAACGTTAGTCACATGATGCTAATTTGTATTTTCCTGATACAAAGATTTTCAAAACTCGAGTTTTTTTAAATTTTGGGATGATTATAATAATTTTATATTTCCGTAAGGAATCTCGATTCTTGGTTGAGACTAATTTTCCAAAACTTAAGATTTTCATGTCAAAGGTGAATCAGTCGGTATTAGGTGATCAAAACTCATACAATTCTCAGAGAAGATAGAAGGATCTGGGTGAACAAGTTAAGATGGAACCCATATGTTCGATAATTTTCCAATATCAGCTAGTTGCTATTTGTAGCATGCTCTTGTTATTTATTTTCCTTTACTTCTTGGTTTTTTATGTAACAGGTTTGATTGTGGGGTCTCCCTTTGTTGTTGTCCCATCTACTTCCCATGAATTTGATGATACTGACCAGACAGAGTTAAACAACCAAGGTGACTGAATAGTTGCCTCTTACTTAAATCTTTACATGGGACTCCAAGATGATGATTTGATTCTGCAGTTTTATATTATCTATGCAACTGGCAATGATAACGAATTATTGAGTACATCATCATTTCCGCCATTAATATCACAATTTTTTATGGATGCGATTTTGCAGTCTTTCAAGGGATTCGCAGTGCCCTGCATTCACTAGATCAGGCCTTGGTTTGCTCTTCCAGATGTAATACGGAGACTATGAGGGAGACACCATTCCTGTGTTATTACATACTTCTCCCTTCAGATAATGGAGTGATGCTGCTCCGGGTAGGCTTGTTTCCTTTTACTATAGGTGGCAATTACGACCCAATCACTGTGAATGTGTTGTTTTCGGTTAAAAGTTACCTCTAATGGGTCAAAAGGATGAATTTATAATAAAATATTTACTTAAGAAGAAGGGGTCAAATGGCTTGAAGTTGAACGAGTCGAAAGTCTCCCAAAGTGTATTTTTTATGAATATAAGTATTATTTTTCCTACTTATTTAACTTAGAAAGTATCATTTTTTGGTAAAACAACTTTCTGTAATCATATCTGGCACACAAATGTTCATAGTAAATTTAATAACTTTGGATAAAATGTGTTTCAGGCCGACCCAATCTGACAAGCCTCGACTCATTTTGCCTCATTTACCCTCTACTAATCTCAGTCCATATGAAAGTAGCTAGTAGGCATTAATCATGCGTTATGACCAATGTGATACTACCTATGGGATGGGTTCAAATGCCATAATTAAAGGCCTTATTATCTTTCTAATTTATATGATTTCTCTTACCTTTTATATTCCTGCAGAGGCTTGCAGGATCAGAAGAAGTGATACCTGTCCCTGATGTTAGCCAATCATTTGAATCTACAGATGCTAAGGATGTTAGAGATTCAGTGAAAGCCTCTTTACTTGAGGTTGTATTTCTCAAGTCATTAGCTTAGCTAGTTTAGAAATATTAGAGGAGACAATTTTAGACTCATTGGTTATTAATGGATCAAGTTGGGTAATATATATGAGGAGATTGGTTTTGTTGGGTCTCCCTCTATTTCTTTAGATGGGTCTAAATGGATATGTGATAACAATTAATCAATGGGTCTAGCGGGTAAAAAAAATTGAACACCTCATTTCATTTTTCACTCAAATAAAAAAAAAGTTTGGTGGATACCCGATAGGTCAACCCGACTCGAGACCCATTTGACCCGGACCCATTTAGACCCGTCCTCCTAAATGACCCATCTGGACCCGGACCAGTTTAGACCCAAACCCATCTAGACCCGACCTGACCCACTCATTTTGCCACTTATAAGAAATATCCTAGGTTAAATGCTCTTCAATTCTTGATTTGCAATGGTCTGATTTGAGCATCCTTAAAAGTGTGGTGCATGGTATAATAATGACATCAAACGTTAACTGAAATCAAAGCCAATAATGATTTATGGATCGGCAGGCTGTTTTGTGGTAAAAAGAAAAATAAGAATTGTTAGGCAGTTATCAAATTAATCAATATATTACTTTAAATTAAGTTCTAAGGTAAACTTAAGTTGCTGTTTTTCATTTCTAAAATAGTAGAACATTCTTTCTGTATGTCTAATATGTAATTGGATCTGATTATTTATCTGATTAAAACATCCCTCAGCAATTGAAGAGTTGAGACTAGAATGCTTCACATGAGGCTTGCAGTTGTATTACACCACAGCTCATTTCATATTCATATCTATTATGTTGATCAGATTGAACTAAGGGACTACAATCCCATTCTGCACGAAAGGGGGTTCCATCAAAAACTAAATGTGCTCGTAAAAGAAAGCTTGCATTTTGGGTATATTTCTTCTCTGTTAGCATCAAAATTACTTGAATAAATTTAAAACTCATGGTATCAGACATCATTTACACAGATTTGCTTCCCTTCAGTAGATTTTAATCTCTGAGGATCTTTATATGTCCAGGTCATTACCTATTAAATCTCCCACGTGTGTTTCTAAACCAAAGATGGATCACTTGGCTCATTTACCAACTGAGAATAATAAGCCATTGGATGAAAAAACTTCGAGGATACTAGAAAGACTAGAAGTACCAAGAAAGCTGAAAACTAAAGAAGCCTCTTATCCCATTTCAGTCAACTCAAACCTCAGATATGGGAACAGTTGCAACCCAGCCAATGAGACCCAACTTTCAAAGGCTGAAGAGGAAACACAGATGATTTTACATTGCACTTGAAAATAGTTGATTGGTCCTCACCTATGAGCTTCATTTGCTGCCTTCTTTTCAGGTAAGTGTTCTTTTCAGGTACAGGTGCTTTTTATATGCACAACTTAATTGAGATCAATAATAACTCAAGTTTTCTTATGTGACCGTGAATATAAATGATTAGAACTGCATGTCCTGCATGCTTAAATCTATGTCTGTACTCTGTCATGTAGAACAATAAGAATTAGGCGGCCCTTTTAATTGTACTGTGGTTTGCAATTGCTAAATTGAGAATACTTCAGGGTTAAGAATTTAAGTTTAAACTAGTCAAGTGTTCAATTCTTAAACTGAAAATACTAAAAATTTCAAATAGTTAAAAATATAATGTTTAAGCCAATCTAGTGTTAAATAGCTAAACTAGATGTACTCTAGATATAATACTTTAATCTTTCTGTTGATGGTCAGAACTGCCTTAAGCTTGAAGTAGCTCTGGTACATAAATACTGAGTGACTGCGATATAGGATTACGTAAAATTTTTTAGCCATGAACCATCCATTAAAATGATTGTCGGAACAATAGTCCCCTTATCCTGTCTAGTGTAGTAATATGTCCTCTGGGAAGATCTTGGACAGTAGAATATGGAGGTTGCGATTCGTTCATTCATAAAGTGGTCGATCTGTGATATGTTTTTATGTGTAACATGTCAAATGGTAAAATTAAAAGTTCTAGATATGAAACGGGTCAATTGCGTCGAATGGGTTGAAAGTTGGCGAAACTCGAAAGTGTATTTTTTAGTGCATACAACTTACTATATCTCTTGGTTCCTAGATATTAGTGTGATAGTATATTCTCTTCAATTATATTTATCACACTAGTATAGAAAATGGACAAAAAAATGTTTTCGGTCACCTAGCCTGGCCTGTTTTAACTTGTACCAAATATTACCAGTTTTTTAGGCCATGAAAAAGCTGCTAGACCCACCCATTCTGGCACCTCTACTAGAAATTTATAAGCAGCAACAACCATTCAACTCTTGAAATTGGTTATATACGGGTTTGATGAAAAGCCACTTCAAAGAATGATGACTTATTTCTAGTCAAAACCCATATCTTGTGCAAGAGAGGCCTTTGCAAGACTATGTCACCATGGCCTCGTTATTCCATATGGATGCCAATGGACTAAACGTTTGTACCTTTAAATCACCCCCAAAATTAGAGCAAGTAACATTATATTATTCAAAAATTAAGAATTAACTAAATTACCCGGTGTTGTGTTGAATGTCAAATGGTGGTCTTAGATGATATGGTTGAATGCAAGTTTTGTTGCTATTTTTCTTGTCAAATGAAAGAAAACAAATAAGACCATGTATTATTACTCAGAAAGTTACCTAACACATTTTGTTATGTGGTTGTGTTGATTATTGTGTCAGTAGATTACTCTTTTTGAGAAAGCAACTAGAGAAAAGGATTTTTGGCACCATGATCTCCAAAGCAGTACAAGACTTTACTTGAAATTAGTTTAAGAATGATTTATCAAGGTATTACATTTTGAAGAACTCATTCCAACCAAACCATTCACCACTTTTTGAATAGTCAGAACTGTAGATAACCAACCAATTGTTTCATTCAGTCCAACCTATAGAATATCGTCTGAAAATATATTAACTAGTTACATTCAAACTACTTTAAGAGTCATTTGCATCTTTACAGCCAAAGTCGTTTGTAATCTTCCAGTAAGCCAATCAATGGTAAAGATCATTTTACTTTGTTTAATCTGACCAGTCTGATCTTTTTAAAAGATGAAAATTACAATAATTCTTTCCTCTCGAAAGTCAAATGGACATATCCACTGGAGCCCCTCTTGATTATTTGCTGCCATGTGCTTGATTTAGGCTTTACAGTTATTGGTTTGTTTGCACGTCCATTTTTTCACTCATGTTGTCTCCAATTTAAATTTGTACGTGTAATTTTCATTCCATTTAATATTAATCATGACCAAGGTGGCTTAGTCATAAATTGTCTTGATGTCCTCAACAAGAGGTGTCAAGTCGAACCTCCCTAGGCAAAAATCTCGAGGGTGGGTGGGTGTGGGGTCCCACAATAACACTTGTCTATGCAAATGTATTGACACAAGCTATGAATTTCTCAATAAGAAGTTTGCGGAATAACACTTATCAAGTGGAAGATTTATATAACTTGTAATGTAATTTGATGTGAAGGTGTATAACAAAACAAGAACACAAGTGATTCAATAATCAAAGTCTCAATATTATAAATAATACGGATACACGATTGTATCAGGGTTACAAAACAACCTTGAAGCTTGGTTACAACTTGACTAACTATTGGACAGATTGATACACACTTGATAACTTACACTTGACTCAAGTACATACTTATAGACTAAATAACTTGTATAAAATCTATATACAATCTACTTTTCTAACACAACACTTCTAGGAACCACGCCTGCATTAAATGCATTTGACCTTTCTTGTCTGCTGCGTGCACTATTCCTCAAAAGCATGTCTGCAGTAGGTGTACTTGTGTTGCAGAGTTGGTAGAAAGTCAGACCCACTTAGCAGCATTAACATGTAGACGAGCAGAACTATCATTTTGAACTAGCAGAACTAATTCTTGCAAACATTGGCACTTGGCAGCACTAACCTTGTAAAAGCTTGGCAGTACTAACTGTTGAAAGGCTAGCAGAACTAACTCTGGAAAACTTTGTTTTCAATAAATGAACAGAGCTAACTTCCACCAGCAGAACTAAATCTTCATAGCCCAGCAGCACTAATCTTGAACAGACTTAAACACTTAGAATAATTTGACATATGAAGAATAGAAGAATTTAGCCCAACAATCTCTCCCTAAACTTGATCTTTCCCAGAATAGATCCAAGTTTCTCACTTCATGATGTCTGCAAACTTTCTTTTGAGCTCAGCAATTCTTTTCTGTGTTCTCTCCTCACTTTGAGCAACATGTCTCTGTTGTGCCTTTTTGTAATATTGCTGCACTTCATGAATTAATGAAGCAGCAGTGTCCAGGTCATCACATTTCATTGTGAGAGAGAGCATTGAGCTTAGTTGACCAAGAGGCCAAGGATACTCAGTTCCTATGAAGAAGTATGCAAACACCCCACTTTCTAACTACACCATATGTACTCCATTGTGAGAATAGCAGTACCAACCCTTTGCCTTTGTGGTGTCCTTGTAGAATTCATTTTCAGGATCCATCTCATACAGAATAGAGAGACTATTGGAGACTATGTGCTCATCACTGTGCTTCTGAACATTTTGATACTTTCTCATTGCAACAGTCCACATATCATCTAAGTCATCTCTAGATAAGGCTTTTATGCACCTGAAGAAGGATGTGAATTTTTCTTCTGTATCCCCTGCCCTTATGATTTTCAATTGTTTCTTCATCTCCTTATTTGTTTCCCATACCCAATCAATAATAGGGAAATGAACAGCAATGGGTACCTTTGGAGCCTCAACTTCAACCATGGATCTGATCTATGTCCAATCAACCTCATCCTCAGTAGACTTTGTAGGCTCAGAAGTAGAAGATACCACAGTAGGCACTTCTGTTTCACTATCATCTTTATCATTTCTGATAGCCATCCTTTTTCTTCTTTTGAGATGAAGGGTTTCTTTTGGAATTTTCATTTTAAGGGCATCCAGATCCTCCTTTTCTTTTCTTTCAAGCTCTGCCTTAGCCCTTGCCACCTCTGCTTTTCTTTCAAGCAGTTCTTTTTCAGCTGCAGTAGGAATTTTTTCCTTTTGAGCAACTGCACTCTTTGATTTCTCTTCCAGGGCTTTTTGTGTGCTCATTTCAATATCCCTTTGGATTCTAAGATATATCTTTTCCAGTTCATAGAAATCCATGCTCATCAACGCCTTTAGAGTTCTTCCAGTTGTATTCTTAACAACCCTGACATATTGATCTTTTAATTGCCTTTGAGTGGGTGCTCTTTTCCTTTTCTCCTCATTCCTTTTATGTGCCTCATGCTTCCTCCTCTGTTCAAGCATGTCCAAATACCACATCAATCTTTGATCAGCAGTGAACTCCTCCATTTGAGCATTGTGAGTTCCATCTGCTAGTAGATGATCAAAATATATCTGCTCCTCAGGGGTCATCATGATCTTTACATCATTGCCCATATCCACCTCTACAAAGGTATTCCTCCCTTCTCCATCAAACTGGGCTTGCAAGTTTTTGGCAACCCTTTCACTTATATCCTCCATTGCCTTCTTTTTCATAGGCTTCACAGGCTCAACCAATTTTTCTTTTCCCTTTCCTTTGCCCATATCAGTTGTAGGTTTCACCTGTGATGAGGGAATTTCTTTTATAGATATGCCAGTTGAGCTTTTCCCTTGTGCTGTGCTCTTAGCCACCTTTAAAAGTGCATCTGCAGCAACTTTTTCTACCTCAGTCATGGCAGCAGCACTAACCTTTTCCTCAGGAACAGTAGATTTAACCATTTCTGGTTCCTTAAGCCCAGCAGAACTATCCATAACACTGGCAGCACTAACTTTTGTACTGGCACCACTAACTTCTGCATCTACTGCCCTAGCAGCACTAACCTCAACACTAGCAGTACTAACTCCAGCAGCACTATCTAACATATCTTTGGCACTTTTCTTTGCAGCCTCAGACACATCTTCATCCAGCACTTCTAGAATCAAACTACCAACTACATTCCCTAGCTGCTCAGCACTTACATCATCATGTATGCTGTCATCAATTTCCACCACATCATCAAAAAGCTTTTCTGCTTCCCCTGCACCAGTGAATTCAAACTGATCTACATTTTCTTCCTCACTGGTGCTTTCATCAACAAGCATCCTTTTCAGTCCAGTTGACTTACTCTTAGCTATGCTTTTGGATTCATCCCTTTCTTTCATCAACAACTCTACCATCTCCCTAAGCTTGGCAATCTCTGCCTTCTGTCCCTCTACTTCCTTTGACAATCTGGTACAAGTATCCATCAATTCCTTTATAGTACAGCTATCCTCACCATTGTCAGAAGTGTTACCCTCTTTTAATGGATCATTGGAAGATTTAGTTAATGTCTCAGACCTAGTCTGAGCATCATCAACCCCCAATGTGGTTTCTTGGCACCTGGGACCACTAGATATATTGATATCCACTGGATCCTCAGCAATAGAGGAATCCAATGGCATCTCTGTATCCTTTGTTGCCATGGATTGGGTCCTAATTCCAATACCACTGTCCTGTTCTCCTACTAAGGTAGCAACAGTAGTGGTAGCCCTTTCCATATGGTCTCTCTGCTCCTGATTGACCACCTCATTAACATTTTTGGACTGAGACAATTGAGGAAGAGGAGCCTCAACTGCCTGTTTCTTAGCCTTTTTGGCTTTAGCTTTGGTAGGCTTTGGGTCCCTTGTTTTCTTTACTTTTGAAACTATGTCACTTGGTTGAGAAGCAGTGGGTGTTTCTGCTTCCTGTGGCATAGTGGAAGGCCTGTTCAACATGTGTTCAGTTAAATTGGTCACATTCCCAGAAAACTCTTTTCCTTTGACCATCCCATTTCTCTTCATATTTGAAAATGTTTTCTTTGAGAGATTTGAGAGAATGATTCTACCCCCTGTTTTGGGTAGATCTGGGATTTCCTGGTCTATGATGTGTTGTAAAAATCTTGGATACATTAAAAATTTATCTTTGGGTTTCTCAAGATTATTTAACATTCCATTGAAGATTAGTTTTGAAAAATTAAATTTTTCATTATTTGCAAGACAAATGAGAGCAGAAGCTATGTTGCTGCTAAACTGCTCCCATGAGGTTTTCTTCTGTGAAATGCAGTGTTGTAGGGTATGGATTAAAAATTTCCATTGTGGGGAGAAGAGTTGTTTGTAATATGTCAATTTTTCTGTTCTCTCCCCCTCATACCCATACAACACAAGTTGATCATGTATTAGAGAAGTAGCATAGCATTCCATACCATCTGCATCATCTAAGAGAAGATGAGCACGTATGGAAGCTTCTGTTATGATGATAGGCTTCTCATTAACTGTTGCCGTTATGTTTTTAACCCCATCTACTTCGGACACCACGGCAGATGTCCAGAAGTCATTAATAAGTGAAAGAAAAATGGTGGGATTAACAGTAAGTGCAAACCTTATAGAGGTGCACTTCAAGAAATCAATGATTTCATGATAGTCGTCTGAGCCTTGTGGCTTTAAGAGGAAGCCGCAGACGTTGTGTTGATCTCCAATATCGAGTGTTTTTGAGGAAGAAGATGAAGATGTCATTTTGTAAAGTTAGGTTTGAAAGGTTTTGGGAGGTTTTTGGAAAGGTAATTTCAATTTTCGATAAAAAGTGCAAGTGAATTGAAAAGTGTAGTGTTTGGCTGATTTAAATACCCTTTTAAAGTGAACAGTACGTTCAAGCCCTAAAATAACACTAGCAGAATTAAAGTTGAAAAAGTTACTGGCAGAATTAACTTTGGCAGACTTAACTCTAGCAGAAGTAATTCTTAGCAGAATTAATGCTAGCAGAATTAATTCTAGCAGAATTAATTCTAACAGAATTAATAGTAGCAGAATTAACTTTAGCAGAATTAATTCTAACAAAATTAACTTTAGCAGAAGTAACTTTAACTTTTCTGCACACCTAGACAAATCCACGTCACCCTTTTATTAATAGTGCTGGCAGAACTAAGTTGTGCTAGCAGAATTAACATTGTTGAAAAATTGAGTTAGCAGAACTAACAACCTTTGAGCATTTAATCCTGCACTGTTAGCTTAAAAACACAATATAACTAGCAGAATTAAATTGTACAAGCAGAACTAAATAAGATAATCACTATTTATACTAGCAGAACTAAGTCATGATAGTACTAAATATTGAGAATCTTATAATTTCTGCTGTAACGGGCTAAAGTATCAAGTAGAACCCCATGTGTAAAACATTTTAAAATTAAATACTGATCATAATGAGCTGTTCATCATACCAATATCAGTAACCAGAAATGTAAATCTGCCAACATCAAATGCTTTTGTGAACAGATCTGCAAGTTGGTTATCTGTGTGGATTTTAAAAATCTGAATTAATCTTTTCTCATTACAATCCCTTATGAAGTGATATCTAATTTCAATATGTTTTGTTTTAGAGTGTTTCACAGGGTTATTAATGATACTTATAGCAGCAGTATTATCAATATACATGGGAGTATTTAGAAAAGTCAAACCATAGTCTAACATTTGATTCTGAATCCATAGAATCTGAGCACAACAACTTGATGCAGCAACATACTCTGCTTCTGCTGTTGAAGTAGACACAGTGGTTTGCTTTTTGCATTGCCAAGATACTAATCTATCTCCCAAGAATTGACAGCCTCCAGAAGTTGACTTTCTGTCCAAATTGTTACCCCCATAATCACTGTCAGAATATGCTACCAAATTGAAGGAAGAATTCTTTGGATACCATAGGCCTAATTTTGGTTGACCTTTTAGGTATTTAAAAATTCTCTTCACAGCATGAAGATGAGACAACTTAGGATTTGTTTGAAACCTTGCACACATACATACTGCAAACATGATATCTGGTCTACTAGATGTGAGATACATCAGTGAACCTATCATGGATCTATAGAGATGTTCATCAATACTCTCCCCCTCAAGATCTGCAAGTAATGGCTTATGTGTTTCCATAGGAGTGCTTGCAATCTTTGCATCACTGAGCTTAAACTTATCCAAAATGTCCTTAACATATTTATCCTGACTTATGAAGATACCATCTACTTTCTGCTTCACTTGAAGACCTAAAAAGAAAGTCAATTCTCCCATTGAACTCATCTGGAATTTCTGATGCATAAGAGATTCAAATTCTTTGCACAGACTGTCATTTGTTGAACCAAAAATAATATCATCTACATAGATTTGCACTAGTAGGATATCATTCTCAATTCTTTTGATGAACAAAGTCTTATCTATTGCACCTCTTCTGAATCCATTATCCAACAGATACACAGACAAAGTATCATACCAAGCTCTAGGAGCTTGATGCAGTCCATAAAGTGCTTTGTCCAATCTGAGCACTTTATCTGGATGCTTGGGATCCTCAAACCCTGGTGGTTGGCATACATATACTTCTTCATCTATTTTCCCATTTAAAAATGCACTCTTTACATCCATCTGGTATACCTTGAAATTCTTGAAGGAAGCATAAGCTAGGAACAGTCTAATAGCTTCAATTCTTGCCACAGGTGCAAATACCTCATCATAATCAATACCCTCTTCTTGTGAGTATCCCTGTGCAACCAATCTAGCTTTGTTTTTAATTACTATGCCCCTTTCATCCTTTTTGTTCCTGTATACCCATCTGGTACCAATAGCCCGTTTTCCTTTGGGTAGATCCATCAAGGTCCACACATTTTGAATTTTGAATTGAAGTAGCTCCTCTTGCATAGCTTCAACCCAGCTTGGATCTTTCAAAGCTTCAACTGCTTTCTTGGGCTCAATCTGTGACAGAAAACAAGCAAGCAAAGACAAATTTGCATTTTCATCAAGAGTTTTAGATGACCTTCTTGTTTGCATAGGAGCATCAATTGCTCCAATGACATTGTCCAATGGCATGTAGCTTTTATGAGCTTGATACTGTGGACCAGCTGCCATTTCTATCCCAGATTCCAAATTGGTAAGATTCTGATCCAGATCTGTGTCTTCTTGAATCATCTGACCACTTGATTCTGACACTTCCAACCTTGTTGGTTGTTGCTCCTCTTGTGCATCTTCATTTGATGCTTCTTCTTGTTGAGAGCATTCTGGATTTGATGATGCATTTCCATCATCATATGCACCATTATCATCCAAATTTGATGAAATAGGTACTGAACTCTGTTGTTGATCAAGAGTGGAGGATTCAAGTACTACAGGTGGGTCAGGTAGCCATGTTGGAAACAAAACAAATTGTGGTGGTTTGTTTGTTTGTTGACCTGTAGTTGTACCTGCATTCACATTTGTACTTGTACCTGCAATTGATGACTCATGCATATATCTAAAAGATTTGGTTAATGCATCAATGTCAAATAGATGTGCTGGACCTTTACCTAAAGAATTTGGTGTGTGTTCATTAAAGGTCACATCTAAAGTTTCTTCCACAATTTTTGTTCTACTGTTGAATACTCTGTATGCTTTTCTTTGAAAAGAGTAACCAACAAAGAATCTCTCATCAACTTTGCTTTGAAACTTGCCTAATTGATCCTTGGTATTTAAGATAGTAACAGGACATCCAAATGGTTTAAGAAAACTAACCAAAGGTTTGTTATTTAAGAATAACTCATAAGGTGTCTTGTTGTGAGGTTTAACAACTAATACCCTGTTCTGGACATAGCAAGCAGTGCTAATTGCTTCTGCCCAGAAGGTCATTGGTAGTTTAGCATCTGCTAACATGGTTCTAGCAGCCTCAATAAGTGTCCTATTTTTCCTTTCTGCTACTCCATTCTGTTGGGGAGTTCTAGGAACACTATATTGTCTATCTATACCTTTACATTCACAGAATTTGTCCATCTCTTGATTTCTAAATTCTGTTCCATTGTCACTTCTAATGATTTTGAGCTTTCTGTTGGTTTGATTTTCAATCTTAATGATGAATGATCTTAGAATTTCTCCAGTTTCATCCTTGGTTCTAAGAAAGAATACCCAACTAAATCTGCTATAATCATCAGTGATCACTAGGCAATATGACTTCTTACCTATACTACTCACATTTGTTGGTCCAAATAGATCCATATGCAGTAAATGTAAAGGTGAGTCAATAGAGTTCAGTGACTTGGCCTTATAAGAGGATTTGTGTTGCTTGCCCTTTTGACATGCAACACAGTGGTCATCACATGAATATGTTTTCTCTGGTAAACCTCTGAAAAGTTTTCCTTTAACAAGTTTGTTTATTGTTTTAAAATTCATGTGACACATCCTTCTATGCCAAAGGTCAGATTCATTGACAGTTGCTTTTGAAATGAGATAACTCAACTCAGGTTTGGGTACAAATTTAGCCAATTCACAGCTATACATGTTATTCTTTCTGGGAATTTTCATTAAAATCATTTTGGGGTCAAGAATAAACTTCTCAGAAAGAATACAGCATTCTGTGTCATTAAAGAACACTGGGTTCTTTTTCTCTGTAATTTGGCTAACACTTAACAGATTGTACCTCAATTGTTCAACAAAGTATACATCATTGAAGCTCATTTTGTCACTGTTGACATTGCCCATGCCTGTAATCCTTCCTCCTTTAGGATTACCTCCAAAAGCAACAGGACCTCCATCAATAACTTTGAAGTCCTCCAATCTGCTTCTATCTCCTGTCATGTGCCTAGAGCATCCACTATCAATATGCGATAAGCTTTTCTTCTTGCTCTGCACATACAAATGACAAAAGATCAGTTTCTCTTGGGAACCCAAACCAATTTGGTTGTGGGTATCCCTCTCTTGTCAACAACATCAACTCTTTTGAAGGTAATTGATGCTGGTGATAGAGCAGTTGGTTTCCAAACCCAACTAATTTTTGACTTGACAGCATTAAGTGGCCTGGCAGAATTAACTTCTGAACCACTCAATTTTTGCCTGGCAGAACTAACTTTGGTTAATTTTTGCTTAGCAGAATTAACCTTGTAGTTTTGCTTGGCAGAGTTAAAATTTGTCTTTGTCATCTTAGTTCTGTTGGCCTTATTGTTAGTCAACCCTTTTGCAATTCCTTTTGGTGCAGCAGAGTTAACTTTTGCCATTGACTTTCTGACTATACTAGCAGAATTAACTTTGGTTTTGAAATTTTGATGGTTAATTCTATTAGTATTAGTGCATGATGATTGTTTAACCCGTTGAAGCTTTGGGTTAAAATAACAATCCTTTTGAAGATGATTGAATCTTCCACAAATAAAACAAGCTTTCTCATCAACCCTTTTGAAATTAGATCCAAGTTTTTGAGAAACCATTTGATTCCAATTTCTTTGATTTCCTTTTGAATCTTTCTTTATTTTTGAAACTGGTGATGAGTTAGCAGAACAATTACACTTAGTACATTTAACAACAACAATTTTATCCTTTTCTGGTGTGTTAACAGATGTACTAGCATTCTTCTTTTCATTCAAGTTCATCCTAGTCTTTTCTTGAAACAGTTTCTTACCCTCTGCTAGTTTCTTAGTTTTTAACTTAGATACTAGCCCAGTAACAGAAGTAGGATTTGAATGAACTCTCACATCTTCCTTAGATTCAACCTCATCATCTGAAATCCATTCAGATATCTCAACCTTTTCCAGATCATCTGCATTTGCATTTAATGCAGCAACAGGATCTGCTATTTTAACCTCTTCTACCATTTTCTCCTTAAGTTTATTCATGTCTAAATCATTTTTAGGAGGCATGTAGGTGTGGTTGTAAGGTGGAGGTACATTGTTAAGATTATAACCTAGGCCAGTTTTAATCTTATCATGGATTTGACTCTTTATCAGATTTTGGACACTCTCAGAAGCATTTTCTAACTCAGCCACTGTAAGTTTGATACTTTCTTTCTCAGCAGTGACTTCAGCTAGTTTCTTAATCAATTCATCAACCCTATTTTGCAACATATCTTTTTCAAATTGAGCATACTTAAGATCATAATCATATTGTTCTTCATTTTTCTGGTATGCTTTAATTTGTTTCTCTAGATCTTCTATTGCTAAGGTTGTGTGTTGACTTCTAATGTCCCAGTCCCTAAGTTCTTTGCAAATATTAGCATTATGATCCCTGTAGTGTTTAACAGTTTTCTTACATACATTGGAACATAATTTTGCCTGTACCTCATATGGGACTTCATCTGATGTGCTTTCCTCTCCAATAGCCATCAATGCATGATTCCGTGGTTCCATTTCTGCTTGATCACTCCAGTCATATCCCATACCATCTTGTGATACAAGAGCATTTGGTGTAGACTCTTGAACAGCAATGGTTCTTTTCTGTGATCCATTGTAAGCAGCATTATAACCTCCAGATCTTTGACCACTCATTTCCTGCCTAGGAGCTTTGCATTCTCTGGCAAAATGACCCAATTTGTGGCAGTTGTAGCATTCTACCTTGCTCTTATCAAACCCCACATTGTCATCTCTCTTTCCTGCAAAGTTATTCCTTCCTGTTCTTTGCAAGAATCTTTTCACCCTCATGGTGATCATAGCCATTTGCCATTTAATATCCATCTCCTCCAAATCATCTGGATTCACCTATTCTAATTCTTCATTAGTCAGTGAAGAGTTCACATGACTAGCAAAGAATGCTTCTACAACTTGATCTGTAGATCTTTCTTGTGCTACAGATGGTGAATTTGATCCTGCACTTTTCACAGTGGATACAGACCCATATCCTTTTGGATCTGTTTTGGCTCTTCCCATGGACATAAATGCAGCATTCTGTGAGCTTTGTGCTTCACCACTGCTTTGTTTCCTGCTTTCCACCTCAGGCTCAAAAGCTATAAGATCATTGTACAGATCATTTAGCTCTTTGTCATCCAAATCACTTCTTTGTCTAAGACCTACAGTGTATATAGTCCATTCTTCACCTAGTGATCTTAAAAACTTCCTGTTAAGATCATCCTTGTCTATGACAACCTTGTGATTCTTTAACTCACCTACAAGCTTTCTGTATCTGTTGAAGACTTGAGTCAAAGTTTCAGATTTGACAGAACTAAAGTTTTCAAACTGTTGTTTGAGCATTGACCTTTTGTTCTTCTTGGTGCTTTCATTTCCTGCAAATCTCTTATCTAGTTCTTCTATAAGCACCTTTGCATCATCAACCTGCTCAAATTCACTTTGGTATTCATTAGGAATAGACAGTAGCAGAGTACTTAGAGCTTTAAGTTCAGTAGCTCTTTCCCTTCTTTCTTGTTCTTTTGTTGGTGCAACTCTTGGTAGCCTTACACCATTTGCATCAACTTTGTACTTTGGACCATTTTCCACAATGTCCCATAGTTGATAATCTGTAAGCAACATGTGTTGCTTAATTCTGTTTCTCCACATGTTGTATTCATCTGGTCTAAGGATGGGAATCCTAGACACTTGAACACCTTCTACAAATTCTGATGCCATTGTATACAAACAAGTTTAAGAAAGATTACAACTTAAAATGATTACAGCTCTTACCTAAGATCTTCCAGAATTCAAAGCTTACACTTGCTCTGATACCAATTGTGGGGTCCCACAATAACACTTGTCTATGCAAATGTATTGACACAAGCTATGAATTTCTCAATAAGAAGTTTGCGGAATAACACTTATCAAGTGGAAGATTTATATAACTTGTAATGTAATTTGATGTGAAGGTGTATAACAAAACAAGAACACAAGTGATTCAATAATCAAAGCCTCAATATTATAAATAATACGGATACACGATTGTATCAGGGTTACAAAAAAACCTTGAAGCTTGGTTACAACTTGACTAACTATTGGACAGATTGATACACACTTGATAACTTACACTTGACTCAAGTACATACTTATAGACTAAATAACTTGTATAAAATCTATATACAATCTACTTTTCTAACACAACACTTCTAGGAACCACGCCTGCATTAAATGCATTTGACCTTTCTTGTCTGCTGCGTGCACTATTCCTCAAAAGCATGTCTGCAGTAGGTGTACTTGTGTTGCAGAGTTGGTAGAAAGTCAGACCCACTTAGCAGCATTAACATGTAGACGAGCAGAACTATCATTTTGAACTAGCAGAACTAATTCTTGCAAACATTGGCACTTGGCAGCACTAACCTTGTAAAAGCTTGGCAGTACTAACTGTTGAAAGGCTAGCAGAACTAACTCTGGAAAACTTTGTTTTCAATAAATGAACAGAGCTAACTTCCACCAGCAGAACTAAATCTTCATAGCCCAGCAGCACTAATCTTGAACAGACTTAAACACTTAGAATAATTTGACATATGAAGAATAGAAGAATTTAGCCCAACAGTGGGTAAGGGTGGCGGGGATACCTTGGTTAGACCGCATACATGAGTTAAATAACATTCGCCCTCACTGGGCAAGAAAAACCCCTGCCAATCACCCGTTTAAAATGTAAATGGGAACCCAAAGATTAGTATTAGTGATTATTGATTTCTTGCATTTCATGTATTTGAGAGGTGGCCTAGCAAAAAGTCAACTTTTGTTACAGTATGTTTTTATCTTTCAAATGAGTCATATAGAGAAATTTTGTTAGAATTACACATTTTTATACTTAATTAGTCCATCTTGACACATCTAGAGTAGTGATAAACACAGTACAAAGATATCATCACTGCGTGGTTATAATAATCTGATAAACAATACTATTATCAGGTAATGACGACTTCCAATAAATATGACATATTATAGCAATCATTATTCACATTTACTGATTTACACTATTTCAGATTTTGGGAGAAATATATAAAATCTTGAGTGGTGAGTCATAGTTAGCTGACTAGGTGGTGTTTTCTTTTTTATTTCCTGCAAGCCACACCTAATACATCAATAGCACATTTTTTAACAAACAGAAAAAATATAAAGAAATACAATTTATTAACAAAAAGATTAATTTGACAACAACCCAACCACCATGATGTAACTCCATTACTATACCATCTTTCTTTCTTTAATTTAATCCTTGATGGTGGAATTCTTTTCTTAATTTATTTATAAGTTTTATCCCATTACATTTGCTGGCAGCCACAACAATTATGGACGTCACTATACTCCTTACATTATCCTTTTACACCTCTAACAACAACAAAATTTTATACCAAAAAAATTAAAAAAAAAAAAATAATAATAATTGTTAACTATATATTTCCTGATCTCCACTTATCTGTACAGAAGACTTTACTTTTTTGATTTCTCGTGGTCGAACTGGTGGGCAAAAAAAGGCCCTTTTTAGAAGTTCTCTTTGTGAAATTCAAATTTGGTTGGTGTCTTGTGTGAGAAATCAGAAGCTAGTTGTTTTAGCTCTTTTGTTGGTGCTGGTGCTCCACAATAGAATACTCCTGCAGAATTTCAGGAGACTATAGTTAGTAAGGAAACATCACATGACATGATGCAAAACTATAACAGCATTCTATTAATAATAGTATAATTTATGATATCACTATCTATTTTTATACAACTCTATCTATAATACTATTAATTATTCGCTACACGGTTTAAAAATATCGTCTTTTGACCTGTGTTGACATTGACACCATTTTGACACGCAGGAAACAACCGAATCCAATTTAGAAGTATGATAATTGTATCTTTAACTAAACAATATCGACGTGGGGAAAGATTACTTGCATGAATAACATCGTTATCCTAATACATTTTTTATCCTTAGTTTTCTAATATCCACCTTATTTGGCATCATGCACCTTTCTTTGTCAATGTTGTTAATGAGATTAATTAATTAGCACTAAACGATATAATCTCCATTAACATTGAATAAACGAAAAGACACAATAATGGTTGTATTTTAGCTTTTGAATACCTAGCAATCTAATTTAAATATCTAAGCAATTATCGTATAAAACCACTTAACTGATGGACTTCTCACAAACCGCTAGGCCAAAGGCCCTTTCGTTATATGATATCTTTTTAGCCATGATACTCTTAAGTGATCCCATGAAAGTTTCTACTATTGAGATATAGTATGAAAGGGACTTTAAGTTCTGGAACTATAACGCGTTTTTTGGTTTACTTAGGTACCAATAATTCAAAAGCCACCTGTAGTAAGTATCTAGAAACAAAGCTGTACAATTTATATGTAGTAGTCAATACTCAACAGTCTCGATTTAGATTGCTTTTACTTTTTTGAAAAAGGCAAAAACATATGTTTTAGTCTTTAGGCCTCCACCAGGTACAAGTCGCTTTTGAGTTGAAAATTTCCCAATAGGTCTTATAGAGTTAGTGAGCATTTTTCCTTTTAAATTGCAAAAGAGAAGGCTAAATTAAGGTCCTAAATATACCTTCATATGAATATTTAAGTTTATAGTTCAGTAGAGTTGGCAATCTTAACCCAATTACTAATAAGTGTGTTGAGTTGGGTTGTGTTATATTTCTAACAGGTCATATGTGTAACATAAGGTAAAAGGGTAACACGTTGAACGGGTTGAAACTTGCCCAGAGTGTAAGTTTAATGCATAAAACTTCTTAAGTCACTTTATATTTTTTTCTAGATAGATAATAATTGTATAATAATATTATTGTTTTAGAATAATCATAATTAATGCATTAATTGTCTTAAAAGAGTTATAAGTGGTTGAGATTAATCCAGCCAATCCCATTTTGACCTCCTTAACCAATCCACCCATTTTACCACTGATAGTAGTACATGGGTGTATTTGTTTTTTTCAACTAGAGTTATACATGGGTGTATTTGTTTTTCCCAACAGTTGAAAACACTTCATTATTAATTAAACACATAATAATAAAAGTATAGGATCTGATACTTAAGCTTTAAGTCAATTAGAAAAAGAAAAAGAAAAAATGTCTGTTGGACAAATTGGACTTTAACCAAAATTGAGCATAAAATGAACTAGGGACATATGATAATTATTATATATATGTTCGTTGTCTTCTATATGTTGCAGGAGTAGGGACGATTGTAAATCTGTGGTGGCCACGGAATTGGCTGGGTTGCAGAGTCGCAATCGGCTACGGGTTGCAAGACCAATGTTTTGCCGATGAACTACTGCTATTGTACGAATTGAGTAGATGTATTAATTAAATGAAGCTAACAAATAAATAATATCATCATAAAAAGACATTATTATTGCGATCAAAAATAAAAAACCATATAATATCATAATGTGGTAAGAATATTAACTTTGTTAATCCTATGCACAAATGACTTCATGTTTGCCACATTTATCTTTAAATGGATTTTATTTTCTTTCTAGATTTATTTTTTTGGAGCGGTACATTATTACTAATATTATTATCTTTCTTATTCTCATGAGAAAGCCCACTTATTAATTAGAAGTGTTTCGTATAGAAGTCCAAAAATGTTAATTTGGACCGGACAATAACTAATTCAAAATAGTGGGCCTGAGAGAATGGGCCTTGGAGACTTTTGTTGTCTTATCAGATCAGAAACATCGCATTTTCTCTTTAGCATATTAATTCCCTTTGACATGGGAAAATTAGCAAAATATGAAGCAAATCTAAAGACTAGGCTCCCAAATCGTTCAAGCTCCAAATCCTTCTTATCACCATTTGTTTAAACACTGTAAATCGGCATATTCATTATGTAAGTAGCTTAAATACCAACAATTGTGTTTTTATGCGTAAGTTTTTAGGCATATTTATTATGTAACTATGCGATATTGTTCGATTTCATGCGATTTTTTTTGTTGATTTAATGTGAAAGTTTTGATTGTTTGCAAAATATTTTGATCTTTTTCGATAAAATTTTATATATCTTATGTGAAATTATGTATAAACATTAGGATTAACACTTTAGAAAGAATGATATGTGCAAATTATGATAGATTGTGTATAAACAACTTTTTTTTTCCTAGAGAAATATATAATTATAATGGTGATTGCTTGATGATATGTTTCGGAGTTCGGGTGTGATGATAATTTGAATATTCTTTGAATCGTGTAATCACTTTCTTAGTAAAGTATTTCGACCCTTTACTACGTGGGTTCGTGAAGTCTTTAATTAGATAAGACAAAGAACGCACATAGAATCTTGGCAGAGAAAAGACAGAACGCACTTAGAATCTTGGTAGAGAAATGATGCGTTACCAGCGGTCGGTAAGGATTTTACCCTTGTTGTTGCACCGGCTACTGGCGACGGGCATCAGTGGGTGTTTTAAATTTGTAATTGTGGGGCCTAAGTTTTCCCTAACAATGCTAATCCTAAGGGTGAGCAAGTGGTAGGTATGACCTAGAGTCGTTCTTCAAACCGACTGAATTGAAACTGAGGCGTGGCAGATGAGGGCTTTCAAACTAGTGAAGAGTTTATAAAATAGTAGGGTAGTTTTGGTTTTTCTATTAAAAATAGTAGGGGAGTTTTTGTTTTTCTATTAACTAACTTAGGCAAGTAAATAAATAAAAGCGAAATTAAAATAAAAGATAAAGCAGATAAGATAAAGATAGTGTTTGCTGAGATTTCGTTAATTAAGTTATGGAATGATGTTTGGAGAAACTGTCTTAAAAGATATTTGTTAATTGTTACTCTTGGATACTTGTGATGTAAACACTAGATTCCCTACTAATTAAAGTTCCATTAGCATGTCACACCGGGAGCTAGGTTATGGTAACATTACAAAGTATGTAGAATAATAAGCAAAATCTTAATTATGGTTTAATAATACTTTCGTATGAACGGGAACAAAATCTAAAGGTACTAGACAAAACTGAATCATATAACGATTCCTCGTCATCCTAACAGATTCGTATATTTAAAAAAGTTCATTTATGACTTTAAACTAGGCCTTGCTTAAGACTACCCAATAAGTCTCCTAATTATCCACAACGTTCCTCACTTAAAGTGGTTCCGCCGCTTCAAACCTTGGTCATGTCTTGTCCTATGATAATCCCCCATGTAGCCTTGCGGTTCTATAGTTTCATACATTTGACAAATTATATTGACACAGATGACTGAGTACCTTTCAATTGAACGTCGTTAAAAAGGTGTTGTAATCACGTTTATTGGTGGAAAGGCGATAGATTAATTTGAAGTTTAAAAGTCTATTTAGAAAGGTTAATTAAACTAGGTTTCTCATTTTATATATTAATCCGTAATATAACTACATTCGG
The DNA here is from genome assembly GCA_963422505.1 of Pseudognaphalium luteoalbum. Taxonomy (NCBI): domain Eukaryota; kingdom Viridiplantae; phylum Streptophyta; class Magnoliopsida; order Asterales; family Asteraceae; genus Pseudognaphalium; species Pseudognaphalium luteoalbum. The sequence goes on from OY730194.1 coordinate 6,303,345, forward strand.
TCATTACTCGACTTCCATACATTTGTACTCCACCTTGAAGTGTTTCTAGTACTATATCGAATAACAGTCGAATAGGGGCCATCATATTACTTCGTAATATTGTACCGTTTCGTAATATGACTACCTTCGGTCGTTCCTCGACTTCCATACATTTGTACTCCACCTTGAAGTGTTTCCAGTACTATATCGAGTAACAGTCGAATAGGGGCCGTCATATTACTTTACGATAATTAGGACTGTTTATATTTTACTACTATGATGATCCTAAGGTAACAATCAAATAAGAACATGCAATAAGACGATCAAAGCAATACTACCGATCTTTAATATTTAATTATAAATCATCCTATAATTAACTAACTACATCGCAAGCAAACACAACAAGTATACTACTCTCTAATCATGGCAATAACTAAATCTAGCATAATCAATATAAACGTAATTAATTAAGATAGATAAGTATAGAAAGAACCAAGGTTAAATGCGAGAGAGAATAGATTTGAATTTATTGACACAATTCCGAACGTACACCGAAGATTACAATGCGTTCCTTGCTTTCGTTCTATTCTAAACAAGTTTCCTAAACTAGTCTAACTAATTTGGAATAAGAAAATAGAAGGAGAAAGTAGAACTAATAATTAGAGAGTATTATTAGTCTAAAGAAATGTATGGAAGGTGTTTTTCCTAAGAAATGTGTGTTAGGAATGGTGTAGGAAAGGTGTGTCTTGAAATGAACCATGGAACCTCCTATTTATAGGAGAAAATGAGTGCATTTTAGCAACTTGGGGCATACGTTAGCAAAAGGTGGAAAAGTTGCTAGCACATGTACCCTAAAGTGCGTAAAGGTCTAGCACGTGTACCCTAGAGTTGAGGAAATGGCCTAGCACATGTACCCTGCGAGTACGGGCGAGGACGAAAAAGCGGACGGGGAACGGGGGCCTGGTGGCGGGCGGCGGCTGCTGTCACACCCCCAAATTCGTTGATTTTGTTTAGCGGAAGCATTTAGTTAAGTATGGGGGTAATGACGCCAACATTGTACATGCATACGTATCAGAGCATATGATTACAACTAAACATATATATTAAGATGCCAAAAGTATAGTTACAAAGTTTTACGATTCATCGAATCGTACAAGTGCAAAAGTAGTTAAGTTTACAAAAGTAGATTTCGTAAATATGACTAAACAGTTTTAGTTATATAAAAGAAATCCAGTTGTCAAAAGTTGGCATCCTATTTCCTTCGTGGGTCGCCTATGTTCCATGTATGCTGGAGGATCTTATGTGCAACTAATTCCTTGAAAAACATAGTAAAAGTCAACAACGAGGTAGAGTGAATTCACAGGTTTTATGTTCACAATAATAGTTGGTTGTTTCAAAGCGTTCACAAATAGTTATCGTCATCACGATCAAATAAAGTTTCATGGAATGTTATCCAAAGTGTACGTTTAGTGGGATGTAGCCCAAAGATGTAGTTTAAAATGTTTGACTATGTTTAAAACGTTTGACTATGTTTTTCACCCCTAGTTGAAAGCAGTAAAACAGTTAAAATGTAGGGGCTGTGAACTCACCTGTTGAGTTAAGTATGTTCGAGTGCTAGCAAAGCCTAAAACCCAAGAAGTCTAGTCGAAATCTCCTAACGCCCTAAACGCATGAGATTTAATAAGTATGTGGAGGTCTAATTTTAACCATCCATGCTAGTGTTCGTACAACCAAGTTATGTTCAATTGTTTGTTCGATGTTTATGTTCGAGGTTTTGAAAGTGTATACGACTCGTTGGTAATAGTTCGAAATCACAATTTCATTAAAATAAATGCGTTTGTAATGTTTGTATAGTTCGTATATCGTATCATATGTAAGTATACGCTCCCGGTTAAGTTTGACACTTAGTGCAAAAACATTTATAAAGTTTCTGTTTTATGCGACACAAGGTGCGACGTTGGTTTGAATTGCGACACAAAGGTTTGTGTCGCATTCCTGCGACATCCGTAATTTTATGCGACGTAAGTATTTGTGTCGCAAATGATGCGACATAAGTAATTGTGTCGCAAGTATGCGACATACGGTGAATTGTGTGACATAAGGCGTTGTGTCGCATAGTGCGACGTAGGAGTGGTACTGCGACACAAAAGCTTGTGTCGCATTACTGTTTTTGGGCCAAAAGCGACATAACGAGCTGTTCGACGAAAAATTTGGGGAAAATGAGTTTTGGGTCGATTTTGGACATTTTCGGTTGTTAAGAACACTAAGTCATGTTGTATTAAGTATCATAAACAAGAAATATCAAAGAAAATAACAAAATCTAAGAGTTTGCGGGATTGTCGGATTCCTACAAAGTTGTCGCCGTGAAAATCCGAGAAGATGGAAGTGTAGATCTCGTTGTCGTGGTCGTTTTTCTCTAAAGGAGCGAGGTGATTTATTGCGTTTTTGTGGTAGTATTTGTGTGATTTGTGGTCGTGGAGGTGGTTTTTGAGAGAGAGAGAGAGAAAAGAGGAGATAAGATGATGATGAAATGAAAATGAGAGAGGAGGGGGTGTTTGGGGCTGATTTTTGTTCAACAAAGGGAGGGGATTTTAGTCCCAAATTGTGATATTTTAACCCGTGTTCGTTTACTCAATCGTTGGATATTAGTTTATTTTAAATTGGTAAATTTTAAATACATTTTTAGAATATATTTTAGTTGAGATATCTTTAAAAAAGTAATTTAACTAAGTTGTAATATTATAACTTTGTTTTGTTACAGAAATGTCTCGAATTTGTTTCAGTTTACGAAATACTTGTTAAATATTATCAAAATAATATTTAATAGACGTTAATGTTAACTAATAATTTCGTATTATTAATTAATTTTATTCACCAACAGTCGTATATTTTTGTCACGTTGTTTAAATCGCTCTGTACATAATTACAACTAATTATGAATAAGTAATACTACGTGTATTAACTAGTTGGGTTTTGCTAGACTTATCTCTAAAATGTGTTGCGAATTCACTCTAAGTTACGGAATTAGCCTAAAAGTGCGTGCAATTAACGTTTATAATTATGTCGAGATTGCGGGGTGTTACAGCTGCCATGCACCCGCCCCGGTTTGCCGTCTTTCGTCTCATTTCTTGATTCGTACGTATCTCCTTCGTTATGCGTCCATTTTCGTTGATTCTTTTTGCTTTTGATTCTTTTTCCAAAAACAAAGACACTGATGAAAAGAAATCCCAAAAATATGTCTCTGATCTTTGGATGTCTCTGAAATCGCGTAAAAAGTCACGTTTTTACTACTGATATCTCTCTCATTCTGGATCGATTCTTGGCATATTGAACTCAAATATGGTTCAAATCAGTGAGAATCTGCGAAGAAGGTCAAAACAAGGTTGCACGATAAAAATAGAGCAAAACGGATGAAAAACGAAGATTCCACGCACGTTTGAAGATTCAAGGCATCAAAACAAGATTTAAAGACTAAAGTGCCCATCATCAGCATCCATCTTATCCAAGATGTTTGTTTTCAAAATACAAGTCTAACAGAAGAAGAATCAACAAAAACGGATAAAGAATGAAGATTCTACGCCCGCCGGAAGATTCAAATGATTCGTACTCAATATCCCGGAGATAGGAAACTCATCTCGGGGATTTCTCTATATAAAAATCTTCGTTTTTGAATTACGAATCCAACGCAAAAAGAATCAACGTAAATGGACGCATAACGAAGAAAATACGCACAAACTAAGAAACGAGAAAAAAGACGGCGAACCGGGGTGGGTGGCAGCCGCCGGCCAGCCACCAACCGCCACCGGCCAGCTGGTGGGCGGCGCCTTCCGCCTGTCCCCTGTCCCATTTCCGCTTTTTGGTCTTTGCGTGTACCCGGTGCCACACCCTTACGCGATTGTACGTACCCGGTGCCACACCTTTACGCGATTGACCTGGTGCACCACCTTTTCTATCTTTCGCTAAAGTGCTCCTCAAGTTGCTAACGTGAGCCGGATTTCACCTATAAATAGGAGGCATGAGGTTTCATTAGTCATATTACTTTCTTACTTTCTCATTCTATTTTCTTAATTCAAAATTAGTATTAGGCTAGTTAGGAAGCTTGTTTAGGGTAGAACGAAAGCAAGGAACATCTTGTAATCTTTGGTGTACGCTTGGAGTTACGCTTATTAATTCAAGTCTATTGCTTCTCGCATTCTAATCCGGGTTCTTTCTTTCCTATTCTATCTTAATTAAATATATATGCTTTAATTATGCTAGAATTAGTTTGTGCCATGATTAGCGAGTAGATTACTATTGTATTTGTTATGATGTAGTTAGCATATATAATTATGAGATGACTTTAAATACGTCGTGAAATAATATGACGGCCCCTATTCAACTGTTTACTTGGTATAGTGCTGGAAATGCTTTTAAGCAAAGTACAAACGTATGGAAGCCGGTAAACGACTGAAGGTAGTTGTATTATGGATCGACGTTATAAAAATGGAAACTTTATGAACGGACTTATCATGTGATCTTAAACCTAAAACTTACATTCGCCTTTCGATTAACAAACGTGATTGTAACCTTGTAAAGAGGAGTTGAGAACCTTAATACTTGGTCAATAATTATCTGCGTTAAAACTATGGTTTAATTGTAATGTCATGCAAGCATCATAAAATGCAATGTGATTACGTGGAATTACCATGAGTATAGTACACTTCCAATCACAATGTAATTATCATGTAAACATCACGAAGCAATTAAATTCACAACGGAAACATCGGTAAACGATTAAATGCATTGTGAACTATCATAGCATTTTCTGACATGGTATGGGTTTAACTTTCTGCAAAAAGCCGTCAGCATTTTAATTAGACTAGTTAGTTTAGATTAGATTAGAGTAGGTAGGCTATAGGCTAAATAACCATTTACGAAAACCTAGGGATTTGTTAATTGTATCAAGAAAGGCAAGTTTAAAATCCAATCTAAAATGATACTCTTTCCTAACTTGTGAAACCCTAAAGTAAGGTATGCAAGAAAGCTAAACGTTTTCCCTCGCTTATCACTCATAAGTTTTACTAATAGGAATTGGTAAATAAGTCCGAACATAAACCCTAAGTTAGTTGTTTATAAGACTCATAATCTTTATGGTATTAAGAACGGTTAGACGTGTTATGGACTTGCTACTCTATTCCTTCGCCCACGAGCAAATGCGTTCAATAATATGGGCCACTGACTCCCTCACAGAAGAGTATGGAGAGTTGAGCATCGTCTGTCTGACCAGAATCATGACACCTTAGTTCCTCGTGACATATTAGTTGATAACCGACTAATAGGGAATCTATTGGTTATACCATAAGTTATTGAATCTTGCAAACAATTCTAATTTAGTTAATCATTTTCTCATGAAAGTCATCACCCCATATTATTAGCTAATGAACTCACAACAAATACTACTTTTCATTATCTGATTTATTATTATATGTTATTCGCTTTATTTACTTTACTTAGTTAACTGAACCAAACCCCCAATGCACTCTTTTAAAACCCCTTTACTAGAAAAGAAAGATTGATTGGATCACCTCCGTTTCAATTCAGTTTCTCTTTAAGAACGACTCTAGGTCATACTTACCATCTACTAGCCCTTGGTTCAGTATTAGTAAGTCATACTTAGACCCCATCTAATATAAATTTAAACACACACGATCGCCCGCCGGCATTGTCATCATACAGCCGCTGACGGGTGCCATCAAGTTTTTGACGCCGCTGCCAGGGAGACTAACTGTCCGATACAGAGGCCCAACCAATCCTGTTTTCTAGTATACCCTTAGGGTAAAACCTTATAATATATATATATATATATATATATATATATATATTTTCTTTATTGTCTGTTTTTAGTGTATGACCTGTTCCCCTAGATCTGCACCGCTTTTTAACTTTTCTGATCCAGAACTTATAATACGCACTATTCGACGAGAAAAGAAGCAATCTGCAATTAGACAAGCAATGGCTGATCGCATCTCTCTCGCTGGTAAGCCCTCTATTGAAGGAAGATGAGGCCCATTTCTCTACCCAGAAACCCCAAGACAATCATTCGAGCTTAAGCACCACATCATCCAACTAATCCAAAACCAATGTCAATTCCATGGATTACCAAGTGATGATCCAAACTCTCACCTAGACAAGTTCATATCTCTTTCAAACTCCTACAAACAAAATGGAGTTAGCCAAGATACAATCCGCTTGTATCTTTTCCCTTATTCGCTCACACATCATGCACAAACATGGTTTGAAGGTTTAGAAACCGGCTCTATCCCTTCATGGACGGTAATGGCGACAAAGTTTTTAACCAAGTACTTTCCGCCCTCTAAGCAAACCAAACTCCGAAATGACATGATGAACTTCCACCAAGTTTTTGATGAGTCATTATACACCGCATGGGAACGATTCAAATGAGCACTGAAGAAATGCCCTAATCACCGACTCGACAAATCTGCACAATTGTGTACCTTCTATAATGGTTTAGACCCTAACCACCGAACCACCCTCGACACTGCCGCACAAGGAAGCTTTATGATGAAGATAGAAGAAGAAGGATGGGACCTTATAGAAAATATGACTATGCATCACCATGATTGGAACTCTGGAGATCACTCAACATCTTCAGCACCTCTCGCTGCATCAAATCCAATTCCAGTCGAAGCTATTAAGGTATTAACAGAGAAGATGGACACACTTGTCAAATAGTTCGGAGAACTTAAAAAGCAACAACACCAAGTACACCAAGTGCAAGCCTGTCAAAACTGCACCAAATCGCAAGCACCCGGTGAATATCAATTTGAATATGAAGAGACAGACGACACCGTTTACTACGCTCAATATCCCGCTCGATCACAGAATATTCCACCCGGTTTCAACCAAAACAACAACCAATCCAGAGGACCTCTATTCCCACAAAGAAACAACCAACCTTTCCAACCCCGATACCCACCTTACCCACAACAACAACAACTTGCCTACAATCAACCCCTCGCACTTCCTGGACCCACTTCCGACACAAACCAAACCACTGAACAACCCAACAAGACAAATGCCCCAGCTTCAAGTTCAGAAGACGCCTTTACCCAATTCATGCAAGGCCAACACGTACTCAACCAAAAGATATCCGCTAGGCAACACCAAGCCGATCTCTTCATGAGAAATCGATTAGCCGTACTGAAGAACTTGGAAGCTCAAATTGGACAATTGGCACAACGTCTTGAGAACAGACCCAGAGGAAGTTTGCCCAGCAACACAGTTCACAACCCACATGTTGAGGAGGCAAAGAAAGTCACCACCACCAAGGAAGCAGCAACTCCACCACCGGCTGCTGTCCCAGTAAAGGAAGAACAAAAGTTCAAGACACCAGCTGCGGAAACCAATCCAACCATAAACAAAGAGGTTAGAATCCCTTACCCCGTTAGACTTAAGGTCCAACCTAAGAAATTATCATCTTTTAAGTTAGACGGAAAATTCCTTGATATCATGTCTAGAGTTCCTGGTCGTAATAAGTACATCAGAAAATTGTTATCCACTAAGGATAAACTGCCCGAAGTAAACTACACTCCCCTTAGTTCTGAAACCTCAGGCCTACTTAAGAATAGCCTTCCCGAAAAACTAGGAGATACCGGTAGATTTACACTCCCTTGTTCTATTTACCAATCCGGAGATATAAGCGCCTTAGCCGACCTAGGAGCTAGCATTAACCTCATGCCCTACTCACTGTTTAAGAGGCTAGAAATTGAAAACTTGAAACCCACTAAGATGACCGTCCAGCTAGCTGACCAAACCGTAAGATACCCAAAATGAATAGCTGAGAATGTCCTAGTTCAAGTTGACAAATTCTTCTTTCCTACGGATTTCGTGGTAATGGACATCCACGAGGACATAAACATCCCGATTATCCTTGGAAGACCATTCATGAACACAGCCCGAGCAGTAATTGATGTGTATAACCACACAATTATCCTACGCTCGCACGGTGAAAGCATCACTTACAAGATCGACCAACCAGAATGCACCCCAGAACAAGAAGAATGTTATGCTATATCAACAGGAAGAATTACTTATAATGATGAATCAGAGCCCGAAGAAGAACAACTTTTCACCCGATCGTCAACCTTCATCTCTAACACTGAAACTGACCTAGAAGAGGAAGAGGAGTATCAACCTGCAGAGGATGACTTGGAATCTGAAGAAGAGGAAGAACCTGAAGAAGAAAAGGAAGAACCCACTAAGGAAGAAGAAGAAACTGAAGAGGAAAAAGAAGAAATGGACGAAGAGACTGAGGAAGAGGAAGAAATGAACGAAGAAATGGAGGACGATGAAGATCATGTTGACTCGCCACAAATGGCTGAAGTCAAGAGGATACAAAACTAGGAAGATTACTCTTCATCAGAAGAATCCGTTGATTATGAAACCCTCCATCAAGAACTAAAGTTCACTCATATCAGAAGAATGGGAAACATTCTTGACTCTTATCTCGACCCATCGAAACCTTTCACCCGAACCCGACTCCGAGATATAGATACGTTTGAAGAAGAACTCCGATCATCGAAGCACCCAGACCTATATGCTACACTCTATCAAAGAATTGCTGCATATAAGGCAAGGCAAAAGTGTGGCTTTTATGAAGGAAACCTTCAAGACACAACTACGGAAGTTAGGACCATCGAAGTCGACAGTTCCCAACCTTTCAATAACGCCCCCTCAGATGAAGAATTCCACCAATTCCCAGACTCACGTGACAAGGATTCCGAATATAATAGCGAATGTGACGACGGATATGTCAACATTTCCTGCGATGAACGCTCTATTCCCCCTGCTCCAGCAAATTCTCCCATCACCACAACCGAGATATTGGAAATCCCTCTCTTAGATACCCACCAAGAGATGATTGACTTGATTAATGAAAATGACGATGTTCGCATCATCGTAGAAGCTATCAGAGAATCAACCAATGACTACACCACCGCTCAAAGGCACATGATAAGGGAGATCGAACGAGAATATGATTCATACCTCGCCAATTATGGAGAACCAGAACCCCGCGCTCTTCGAAGATATATTCAAGGATTCTCCGATTCTCTTCAAGCACAAATCACTAGAGAAGCTCAACAGCCAGAAAGACCCTACTACCCGATGGGAGAAGTCGAGTTCTACAACAACCAAAGGCAAATATACCAAAAAGTGTATTGTGCCTTGGCCGAATCCGCTTTTCCCTACTCTTCGAGTCAGAAGGCTATACTTGCATCAATGAGAACCAATCTGGAAAGAGCTACTGGAAAGCCACGAAATTATGCCGACATCAGAATGGTGGGAGATCTTAGAACCCTTCTAGATCTCATCGAAACTGGAGAACATCTCACAGCCTCAGAAAACTACAGGATCGTCATTCACTCCACCATTGGTCATCACGTTGAACTAATAATTGATGAGCTGAACGAGTATGAAGAAGAAAATCGTGAGGTACCAAGATTCATTCCACACATGTCGCAAATCAACCTAGCTACCTATGTGATGACTCGACTGCGTGGAATGTACCAAGAAGAAGATGTAGAACTTGACGTTTACCAAAATGGATATCGCAAAATATTCAGCAAGTTAATCTACATCTTCACAGACTCGGATTTTCCCTTCAACCTTGAACAACATCAAATCATCAGACAAGTATGCCAAGCAACAAGATCCTTTGGAGGAGATCCTTTGGCTAGTGACTTTGAAGAAGTAAGAACTGAGTTTATGGCTTTAATCGCCTCGATAGGTCGAAACCACCCCCAGCGTGAGGTTGTCCGAACTTACACCTGCACCAGAATTGACCCTAACGGACCAGTTACACGGTCAGTTAGACACATCAGCTACGGGATTGCAATCCTCGACAGATTGGCCACTGACCACTTCAAAAGCTTCACCAACCCACGAACTCTTATTGCCGACATGACAGAGCAATTCCTCCAATACTTTCCTCCAAGATACGCCCTACCTAGAATCCACAGTGACCACTCCAACACTAGGGACGCATCCAGCATCATCTAAAGAAGAAAGGACTAAGTCGAGCTCTCGACTTTAAAAGAGCGCTTCTCGAGAGGCAACTTGTTTTTTTTTTTAATTTCTGCAAATTTTACTTTCCAAGAAGTGATGAAATCTCCGACTATCTTTCACACACGGATCATACATGCCCCAGCCTGCAAGAAAGTATCAACACCTGAAGAATTGTATATCCGACGTGTTCACACCTACGAGACCAATCACAAGAAGACTCGATCAAGAATGTACCTATGAAGATAAAGTCCGGCAGATGCAAGCAAAGGAATACTGCAACTACCGGGGAGTACTTCTATACCATCTCTTTCACTCGTTATAAATATACCATATCCACTATGCTTATCACTAAGTGTGGGCTTCAAACCCAACACACACCGCTAAAAGAATATGTCTTAGATGTTTCAACTTCTAAGTGTGGGATTTTAACTCGGGACAGAGCTTAGAATAACATCGAGGACGATGTTCCTTTAAGTATGGGATAGCAGTAGTTGCACTACTATGAAATGGATAATGGTATATGCTTGATTCTAAAATCATTGCTCCTAAGACCCTGCTTCTCCAAAAAGTAACTCGAAAATTTAAAAAATTTTCAAAAATTGAGTTGATAATATGTTGAAAATGAAAATTTTAGACAAATAACGATTTACTTTGGGGAAGAAGGAGAAATAAAATATAAATTCTTTTGAAAAATTAGTTTAGTAATCCCATAAAGAGCATCACATAACTAGGCACACAACAAACCAACTTTCGATTCGTGAGGTATCTTGAACTATATAAAAAGCATTCACTTTTAATGCTTCACTTTTTCGATTCTTGAGTGTGTCGATGTATGCGTTTAGAATCAGAACTTGCTCCTGTGATGCATTTCAAATCCGGATTGGTGAGTAAAGAGGAGATCGAATCACTTCATTCTTAAACCCATCCATATACCCATAAATAAACACGTTATCCCTACTTTCTCAAAAGCATACCTCAAACTTCATAGTAAGTCCCAAAGATGAAAGAAAAGAAGCTACAAGGATATTACGTCAAAGAAGAAAACCCAAAGAAAATTCGAAGAGAAAAAGACTCATTCTGCAAACACCAAAAGAAACCAATAAAAAACCAACAAAACCCCCTATCACATCACCAACACTTCACCCCAGAAACCCTACATCACTTCCCTTAGAATGATTGTGGCTAGATCGACTTCGCGCTCACCAAAAAGGTAACGATTTGATCCTCGATCAAGCCTATGACGATAAATGATACGTGACTGGCGTTCAGAGTGATTGATAATACTAGAATAGGAAACCCTAAACACTTTGAGTGATTGGAGTGGCCACCTTGAGAGGATCGCCTAGTCATGTATCCAATATCAAAGATCAAAAGCATGCTCCCAAAGATTACAACCTTGTTTTTCAAAGAATAAATATTTCATTTTTTCCAAAACCCCCTTTAGTAAACAGTTCTGCCTCAAAATATTTCATTATCTGCTTATCTTTAGCCATGTTGAAATTTGAGTTTGCTTGAGGACAAGCAAAGTTCTAAGTGTGGGATACTTGATATCGCGTAAAAAATCACGTTTTTACTACTGATATCTCTCTCATTCTAGAACGATTCTTGGCATATTGAACTCAAATACGGTTCAAATCAGTGAGAATCTACCAAGAAGGTCAAAACAAGGTTGCACGATAAAAATCAAGCAAAACGGATGAAAAACAAAGATTCAACGCACGTTTGAAGATTCAAGGCATCAAAACAAGATTTTAAGACTAAAGTGCCCATCATGAACATCCATCTTATCCAAGATGTTCGTTTTCAAAATACGAGTCTAACAGAAGAAGAATCAACAAAAACGGATAAAGAATAAAGATTCTACGCCCGCCGAAAGATTCAAATGATTCGTACGCAATATCAGGAGATAGGAAACTGATCTCGGGGATTTCTTTATATCAAAATCTTCATTTTTGAATTACGAATCCAACGCAAAAAGAATCGACGTAAACGGACGCATAACGAAGAAAATACGCACAAACTAAGAAACGAGAAAAAAGACGGCGAACCGGGGCGGGTGGCAGCCACCAACCGCCGCCGGCCAGCTGGTGGGCGGCGCCTGCCGCCTATCCCCTGTTCCATTTCCGCCTTTTGGTCCTTGCGTGTACCCGGTGCCACACTTTACGCGATTGTACGTACCCGGTGCCACACCTTTACGCGATTGTACGTACCTGGTGCACCACCTTTTCCACCTTTCTCTAAAGTGCTCCTCAAGTTGCTAACGTGGGCCGGATTTCACCTATAAATAGGAGGCATGATGCTTCATTTCAACACACACCATATGCATTAGTCATATTACTTTCTTACTTTCTCATTCTATTTTCTTAATTCAAAATTAGTATTAGGCTAGTTAGGAAGCTTGTTTAGGGTAGAACGAAAGCAAGGAACATCTTGTAATCTTTGGTGTACGCTTGGAGTTACGCTTATTAATTCAAGTCTATTCCTTCTCGCATTCTAATCCGGGTTCTTTCTTTCCTATTCTATTTTAATTAAATATGTATGCTTTAATTATGCTAGAATTAGTTTGTGCCATGATTAGCGAGTAGATTACTATTGTATTTGTTGTGATGTAGTTAGCATATATAATTATGGGATGACTTTAAATACGTCGTGAAATAATATGACGGCCCCTATTCAACTGTTTACTTGGTATAGTGCTGGAAATGCTTTTAAGCAAAGTACAAACGTATGGAAGCCGGTAAACGACCGAAGGTAGTTGTATTATGGATCGACGTTATAAAAATGGAAACTTTATGAACGGACTTATCATGTGATCTTAAACCTAAAACTTACATTCACCTTTCGATTAACAAACGTGATTGTAACCTTGTAAAGAGGAGTTGTAACCTTAATACTTGGTCAATAATTATCTGCATCAAAACTATGGTTTAATTGTAACGTCATGCAAGCATCATAAAATGCAATGTGATTACGTGGAAGTATTATGAGTATAGTACACTTCCAATCACAATGTAATTATCATGTAAACATCACGAAGCAATTAAATTCACAATGGAAATATCGGTAAACGATTAAATATATTGTGAACTATGATAGCATTTTCTGACATGGTCTGGGTTTAACTTTCTGCAAAAAGCCGTCAGCATTTTAATTAGATTAGTTAGTTTAGATTAGATTAGAGTAGGTAGGCTATAGGCTAAATAACCATTTACGAAAACCTAGGGATTTGTTAATTGTATCAAGAAAGGCAAGTTTAAAATCCAATCTAAAATGATACTCTTTCCTAACCTGTGAAACCCTATATTAAGGTACGCAAGAAACCTAAACGTTTTCCCTCGCTTATCACTCATAAGTTTTACTAATAGGAATTGGTAAATAAGTCCGAACATAAAACCTAAGTTAGTTGTTTATAAAACTCATAATCTTTATGGTATTATGAACGGTTAGACGTGTTATGGACTTGCTACTATATTCCTTCGCCACGAGCAAATGCGTTCAATAATATGGGCCACTGACTCCCTCACAGAAGAGTATGGAGAGTTGAGCATCATCTGTCTGACCAGAATCATGACACCTTAGTTCCTCGTGACATATTAGTTGATAACCGACTAATAGGGAATCTATTGGTTATACCATAAGTTATTGAATCTTGCAAACAATTCTAATTTAGTTAATCATTTTCTCGTGAAAGTCATCACCCCATATTATTAGCTAATGAACTCACAACAAATACTTCTTTCCATTATCTGAATTATTATTACATTTTATTCGCTTTATTTACGTTACTTAGTTAACTGAACCAAACCCCCAACGCACTCTTTTAAAACCCCTTTACTAGAAAAGAAAGATTGATTGGATCACCTCCGTTTCAATTCAGTTTCTCTTTAAGAACGACTCTAGGTCATACTTACCATCTACTAGCCCTTGGTTCAGTATTAGTAAGTCATACTTAGACCCCAGCAAATATAAATTTAAACACACACGATCGCCCGCCGGCGTTGTCATCATACAGGCACTGACGGGTGCCATCAGTCTCGTACGAATCGTTTGAATCTTCCTGCGTACATAGAATCTTCATTCTTCATCCGTTTTTGTTATCTTCTGTTAGATTCGTATTTTGAAAACGAATATCTTGGATAAGAGAAATCTCAGTGATGGGAACTTTTGCCTTTAAATCTTGTCTCGATGTCTTGAATCTTCAAACGTGTGTGGAATCTTTGTTTTTCGTCCGTTTTGCTTGATTTTTCTCGCGCAACTCTATTTTGACCTTCTTGACAAAGTTTCTTTGATTTGAACAGTATTTGAGTTTATTTGCCAATTATTGTTCCAGAATGAGAGAGATATCGGTAGTAAAAACGTGACTTTTTACGCGATATCAAGAAACTAAGTAAAACCAGAGAGAATGGTTGTGTTTTCGTATGTACAAATGGGGACCAACGACCATCGATTGCAACGTTTCACAAACAAAAGTAATGTTTCGCAAACCCCGACTACGTGGCTCAGCCCCTAGACCCCTACAACGAGCGGTGCCCTTTGACCCCCACAATTTAGTAAAGGTCCAAGCTAGTTTGAACATGTGTACACTCCAAATTTACCAACTCGTTCTATAGCCTAACTTTGAATACCATTTGGGGTCCCAGGAAAATCTAAATTACACTAAAAATACCGATGACATGGGATTGACCAAAATTGAATTTTTGCACGTAGAGAATTAAAGACCTACTTTAATAGAACAACACTACCCATCCCGCTAAGGGCGGATCATGGGGAGGTAAAGATATAGACAATCATACACATAACCGAAGGTAGCGAGACTACTTTTACAAAGACCTCCGACGAACCCGACTATATATTTATCTATTAACTGTTAGGCTTTTAAATGGGTTTCCAAATTATGAGGAAACATAATGGCTCAATAGTTTTAGGCCCAAATACAAGTTGTTTTTAAATACCTTGTATGCCGGGGCATTTATTGATGAGTGTGTGCAGCCACTTTCAAGAGAGAGAACAAGAAAAAGAGAGATTTTGTTCATTCCCGTTTTTCCCTACAGTAGCTCAGAAAACTGAAGATCCCGGAGATTGAACCATCGGATCGTGCTGATTTTTGGATAGTGTCTTCCCGACATCTGGGCAAACGTTTTGACCATTCAGTTTTTCATTTGAGCTCTGGAAGTTTAGTTACAGCTCCTGGAAAGAGGGCAGTTTATTTGGTGAAGTTTATTCTTCTTTTGTCTTTAGATTAATTCCATACTTGTTGATGTTGTTGTTCAAGAGTATGATGATTGTTGTTGACTTCTAGTGAATCTAGAGACGACTCGTTGTATTGCTCTTTTGTTGATATTAGTGGATTTTAATTGGCCTACGGGTCACGTGGTTTTTACTCTCGCCTTGAGAGGTTTTCCACGAAAAAGTTTCGTGTTCTTTGTGTGTGCTTGGTTATTACTTAATTCTGTGAATTGGGGCTGATTTGGAGACTGATTTAGATTGCGTTTAGGTTACCCTAATTGTTTGCATCCTCATTCGTTCATACAAGTCGGGAAAGTGTTTTTCAAATGAAGATTTAATTCCGCATTTGTGTTTACCATTGTGGCATATTTCCTATCAAATTGGTATTAGAGCAAGGTTATTTGATTTGACTTGTTTGAATGATGGAAGCTAATACAACTAGGATGATTAAGTTAAATGGTTCTAATTATCATGTTTGGAAAGGCAAGATGGAGGATCTTCTTTATGTGAAGGATTACTATTTGCCTGTTTTTGCTACCGATAAACCTGAGGATAAATCAGATGCAGATTGGACTATTTTGCATAGACAGGTATGTGGGTATATTCAACAATGGGTAGATGATAATGTTTTGAACCATATTAGTGGGGAGACTCATGCTCGTACTTTGTGGAACAAGCTTGAACATTTATATGCTCGAAAGACCGGTAACAACAAGTTGTTCTTGATTAAGCAGATGATGGGTTTGAAGTACACAGATGGGACTCCTATTTCAGATCACCTAAATGCATTTCAGGGTATTATGAATCAGCTTGCAGGCATGGGTATCAAGTTTGAGGATAAGATCCAAGGTTTATGGCTACTTGGTACACTATCGGATTCTTGGGAGACTTTTGGGACATCTTTGTCCAACTCCGCACCGGATGGTATTATCACCATGGAATTGGCTAAGGGTAGTATTTTGAATGAAAAGATGAGAAGAAAGTCACAGGCTTCCTCTTCACGGTCAGATGTCTTTGTCACAGAAATGCGGAGGAGAAGTCAAAGTAGAGGTCTAAGTAATAGCGGTAATCACCGTAGTAATTCCAGCAAAGGTAAGTTTGTTGATGTTGATTGTTATCATTGCGGTGAAAAAGGGCACACAAAATGGTACTGCAGATAGTTGACCAAAGAGAAGAGAAAGACTAGTAAGAAAAACAAACATGAGAAAAATGATGGTGGTAATGATAAGGTTGAAGTGAACGCTGTCACTGGTGAGTTCTTTGTTTGTTTTGATTATGATATGATTAATATTGCTCACGATGACACGAGTTGGATTGTTGATAGTGGTGCTACATGTCATGTTGCAACACGTAGAGATTTCTACTCATCTTACACTCCAGGTAGTTATGAATATGTTAGGATGGGTAATGCTGGGTTATCAAAGATCGTTGGTATTTGAGTGGTCTGTTTGATCTTTGATACCGGAATGGAGCTGGTATTGCATAATGTAAAACATGTCCTGGATATGAGACTTAATGTTATTTCTGCAGGCATTATTGATGATGATGGTTACCATATTGGTTTTAGTAATGGTATGTGAAAACTAACTCTTGGTTCTATGATCGTGGGAAGAGGTAAGAAAGACTCAAGATTATACATCACACATCCGAAGATCTTCAAGAACATTGTTAATATGGTGGACAATGCTGGCACGACTCATTTATGGCATAAGAGACTTGGCCACATGAGTGAAAAAGGGATGTCTATCTTGTTGAAGAAGAATGTGTTATCCAGTATGCGTGATATTAATTTGAGTAAGTGTTCTCGCTGTCTAGAAGGGAAGCAAATGAGAGCTCTCTTTAAGAGCCATTCTCCTTTTCGAATGGAGAATATACTTGATCTAGTGCATTCCGATGTTTGTGGTCCTATGAAGACTAGGACACTTAGTGGGTGTCCCTATTTTGTTACATTCATCAATGATCATTCTATAAAGGTGTGGGTTTATACCTTGAAGTCAAAGGATCAAGTATTTGATGTGTTTAAGCAGTTTCATGTCTCGGTTAAGAGATAAACTGGGAAGAAGCTCAAGTGTGTTCGAACTGATAATGGCGGTGAATACATTGGGCAATTTGATGCTTACTATAAAGAGAAAGGTATTTGGAACCAAAAGACTCCACCAAAGACACCGCAGTTGAATGGCTTTGTAGAGCAGATGAACAGAACATTGGTTGAGAGAGTTAGATGTTTGCTTTCACATGCAGGGTTTCCGGGTTCCTTTTGGGATAAGGATTTGAATATGGCAATACACATTATTAATCTAACCCCTTATGTTCCTTTGAATTTTGATGTTCCTGAAAGGGTTTGGAGCGGCAAAGATGTTTCTTACCGTCACTTACGAGTCTTTGGATGTAAGGCTTTTGTGCATGTTCCCAAAGATGAAAGGTCAAAGCTTGATATGAAGACTAAGCAATGCGTGTTCCTCGGTTATGGCCAAGATGAGTTTGGGTACATGTTGTATGATCCGGTTCAGAAGAAACTTGTACGAAGCCGAGATGTTGTGTTTGTTGAAGATCAGACTTTTAAAGATGTTGAGAAGACAGAGACAGAGACGGTTCCTCAACATGGTGATTATCTTACTAATTTGAATTCAGTTCCTCCACAACATGTTGATTCACTGTTTGGAGATGATGTTCAGAATGATGAACATGGTACTGATAATGTTGATGCTCATGAGCAACCAGAGATAGATGAAGATGTTCATCCAGAGTTACTGGTACCAATGTGCCACCATTTGTCCCACTTAGGCGGTCTACTCGAGATCGTCATCCTTCTACTAAATATTCTGCTAATGAGTATGTTTTACTCACTGATGGGGGAGAGCCTGAGTGTTATGCAGTTATAGAACATGAACATTAGAAAGAGTGGGTTGACGCCATGCAAGATGAGATAAATTCCTTGCATGAGAACAAAACTTATGAATCGGTGAAGTTGTTTAAAGGCAAGAGAACTTTGAAGAACAAGTGGGTTTATAAAGTGAAGGCAAAAGAGCATACTTCTCAACCTAGGTACAAAGCTAGATTGGTTGTCAAATGATTCAGATAGAAAAAGGGTATCGATTTTGATGAGATTTTCTCTCTGGTCGTGAAGATGGGATCTATTCGAGTGGTTCTTAGTTTAGATGCTAGCCTTGATCTTGAGGTTGAGCAGATGGATGTCAAGACAGCTTTCCTTCATGGTGATTTGGATAAGGAAATATACATGTAGAAAATTGAAGGTTTTCGGGTTAAGGGTAAAGAAAATTATGTGTGTAGACTTCCGAAAAGTCTATATGGGTTGAAGCAAGCATCGAGAAAGTGGTATAAGAAGTTTGAATCGGTTATGGGAAAGCAAGGCTACCGAAAGACTACTTCAGGTCATTGTGTTTTCTTTAAGAGGTTTGGTGATTATGATTTTATTATATTGTTGCTATATGTTGATGAAATGCTGATTGCTGGCAAGAATATTGATAGAATTGCGTAGTTGAAGCGAGAATTGAGCAAGTCTTTTGCTATATGAAAGATTTGGGGCCAACAAAACAGATCCTTGGCATTCGGATTTCTAGAGATAGAGGTGCCAAGATGTTACATATGTCATAAGAGCAATACATTGAAAAGGTGCTTAGCAAATTCAACATGGATAAAGCTAAAGTGGTTAGTTCCCCTCTTACTACCAACTTCAAGCGAACAGATAGAGATTGCCCTTCTTCGGAGAATGATGTTGAAGAGATGGTTAGAGTTCCATATGCCTCAGCAGTTAGAAGCTTGATGTATGCTATGGTTTGTACAAGGCCAGATATAGCTCATGCAGTAGGTGAATGTGACACCTGTCAATTTAGGGCTAGTAATTAGTGCCTAATCAATTATTAATACATGTAATTAGTTCTGTGTTAGGCTAATTAATGTACCGATATATATATTATTGAATATATATACAATTATGCGATTTGATTAAATCGTACAAGTTTCAAATCGAATGTATTCGGTTCAATTAAATACGGACGTTGGTGAACAATTTTATTAGATAATATAACATTATTTAATAACACTATCATTCCCAAAATGTTATTTTGATAACAATACTTTGTAATTAATTCGTATCGTACAAACTACAGTTACGCGATTTAGAATCCGTACAACGAACGCGCAAATCGAGATCACTAAATTAATGAATCATCTTTATAAATGTTTTTCAAGTATTTAGAATAAATACTTCAAGTGAAAATACTGAAAATTTAAATCGTTACTTGAAAACGCGTATTAAACATTTAACACCAAAGCGAACGAGTAAACGAACCTAAAACGCCACAAATTAGATTGGGAACAAGAAAATGACCAAAATACCCTTGTGTGGGCCCCCTAGGCCGGCCCCCCATGCCCCATGTGCCACCCCTCCTCCTTTCCACTCTTCTTACATGCAATGTCATGATTATATTCTCATGACTTCACCACTTAGACCACTTTTGCACATGCAATCCTCATTTCACTCTAACCCTTCACCATCATTTTCTCTCAAACTCTCTCTATACTTTTCTCTCACTAAAACAACTGAAAATATTCAGCCATTCCACCACCACATCACCATCATAAACCACCATCAACCACCACCTTCATCTTCATCAATTTACAAAAGTGTTTTAAGAAAACAAGACCTCAAGAGCTTTTCATCTCTTTCCTACCTTCCTTTCTTCAAGGATCATTGTGAGGACATACTCTTGCTCTATTTATATTTATTTACATGTTATAAGGCTCAACTAACAAGATTATGTCCAAATATAAACTTAAAATACGTTTTTATGAATTTTTCACAAAGGATACACAATCTGTCCAGAAAAACACAGATTACTAAAAATGTCATAACTTGAGTTCTAAGAAGAGTTAGAAGATGTATTTTTTTTTAAAATTTGCTTATTGAAAAGATATACAACTTTCATGTTTTACGTTTTTACCAGATCCGGACGTATTTTTCTCTATTTATCAATTTGTGGGACTGACTTGGTTAAAAACAGAATCTGGACTATGCATGGTTAATATTTTTGTTTCTCTATGAGTATGAGACTTAAGACTCTTGAAAAGCATAAGTTAGACACTACACACATAGAAGATCAGTTGATAAAAATTGTGAGACTTGACTTTGACCAGAAATTGGTAATATCACTTGGTGAATAAACCGACAAAAAGTCGAAAATGTGAAATCTTGAATATTTGGAACTTTTATAAGAATTGACACTCTTGGTGAACTTGGACACAAACCGACAATTTTTTTAGACTCTATAAACTGATATTTGGGTTGGGTGAAAGTTTCGGGTCAAACCGAGTAAGTTTGACCAAGTCAACAAAAGTGGCTAGTTTTCGAAAAACTTACTATATTTGGAAAGTGGTAACAAAAATGGGTTTGGTTGACCTAGTTAGTAACTTGGACCAATAACTAATTTTGAAAAGTTTCCCGAATGAAAAACCGACACTTGGATACACTTGGGCTAAAATGGAAATTTGACCAGACGCTAGTGTCGCATGACCTGCGACACTACCTGCGACATTACCTGCGACACTACCATAGTGTCGCTAATAGTGTCGCTATTTATTAAAAATTTGATTGAACCTGCGACACTGACCCTAATGTCGCATAACCTTACTGCGACACTGACTTTTGTGCGACACTGACCCTAATGTCGCATAACCTCACTACGACATTAACCTTAATGCGACACTGACCCTAGTGTCGCATAAACTCACTGTGATATTGACCTTAGTGTCGCATGACCTGCAACACTCGCATATACTGCGACACTTACTCTAGTGTCGCATGACTTGCGACACTGACACTAGTGACGCTACTAGTGTCGCTAAAAAACAGAATTTATGGGACTTGTTTTCACCAAGTATTGAACATGGATAACAACTTATAAACACACATGATACATACTGTAAATATATATATGATGACACAAACTTAATAATAATGTCTTAAAGAATTATTATTACAAACTTTCACCAACGGGTCGTACACGTTTTTGATAAACAAAGTTGAACAATCAAACATTTGGACATAACTAATTGTTGGACAACAAACATAGATGGTCTGTTGAGACATCTACTCACTCATATAACGTTGTGCGTTTTGAACGCCCGACAGGTTACAAGTCTTCGGACATCAATTCACAGCTAATCAATTCAAGTTTATTTTAATAAACACTCAAGGCTCAGGTGAGTCTCATAGCCCCTATTTTACTGTTTTTCATTAAGGGGTGTGATATTATTGCTCGTTTTGTTTTACAAGTAGAACGCAAGTACAATTCAATCAAATACTACATGAGTTGTTTTCAACTAATCAATAAAGCCCTCCATAGCATAGTCTGGTAATACATCTGTAGCGTGAATGTTAGTATATGATATCATATAGGATTGACAATCCTCGTCCGGGTTAGCACGCACTAACTGGTCAAACGGACGTATTAGCATTTGGGAAGACGAGTGTAGATTAGGCACTCGTAGGAGGCAACTCAGTTGGGTTTCCTTAATTGGACCTGACACTCAAGTTAAGCTCAGACTATGTGCTCATGGCTGTATAACTTTTATTTTGCTTAATTGCATTTTAAATTCAATTATAAAATCTTGCGGTTCATACAAATATATGTTGATATACAAACCTGTGAGCTCACCAGCGTTTCGCTGACCCATTTTAGCATGTATCACAGGTGACCAGCAGTAGGTTGGACTGCTCAATCAAGATTTATTAGCTCGAGTCAGCATGCAAACAATCAGAGATTTAGCTGCATTATTACATTTTGTATAGTTTAATTATGTACTTAAATCTCTCAATTTCAAAAGGAGCTAATGTAAACTTTTATTTTATCAATATCAAATGTAAAACGACGCATGTAGTGGTCGTTTACTAATAATCTCTGTGCTTTGATTATTGATTAGTAACACCCAAATCCTGCTTCCGCTAAACTATAATTTGGGGGTGTTACAGTGTTGTTAGTCAGTTTATGTCAAATCCGAGTAAGAAGCATTGGGAAGCAGTTAAGTGGATCTTGAGCTACTTACGAGGTACTTCCAAATTGGTATCACATTTGGAAAGAGGAAGCCGATGCTTATTGGTTATACAGACTCAGATATGGCAGGAAACAAAGATAACATAAAATCCACTTCTAGATATTTGATGACCTTTGTAGGGGGAGCAGTTTCATGGCAATCAAGATTGCAAAAGTGTGTTGCCTTGTCAACAACTGAGGCTGAGTATATGGTAGCAACAGAAGCTTGCAAAGAACTATTGTGGAAGAAAAGGTTTCTATAAAAGCTTAGTTTTAAGCAAGAGCGCTACGTGGTACTTTGTGATAATGAGAGTGCAATTCATTTTGCTAAGAACTCTATGTTTCACAAGCGAACAAAACATATTGATGTGCGGTATCATTAGATTAGAGATCTTCTTGAAGATGGTTTATTTGAACTTGATAAAGTTCATACCGATGATAATGGTTCCGATATGTTGACAAAGGCTTTAGCAAGAGTGAAGCTCAAAGTTTGTTGCTCGATCGTTGGGATGACGACCTCTTCCTCATAATCGGAAAGGGGGAGATTTGTTGGGCTTTTAAATGGGTTTCCAAATTATGAGGAAACATAATGGCCAAGTAGTTTTAGGCCAAAATACAAGATGTTTAAATATCTTGTATGATAGGGCATTTTTTTAGATGAGTGTGTGCATCCACTTTCCAGAGAGAGAATAAGAAAAAGAGAGATTTTGTTCATTCCCATTTTTCCCAATAGCAGCTCAGAAAATTGAAGATCCTCGGATATTGAACCGTTGGATCGTGCTAATTTTTGGACAGTATCTTCCCGACATCCGGGCCAACGTTTTGACCATTCAGTTTTTCATTCTGATATATGGAACTCGAGTTACAGCTCCTGGACAGAGGGCAGTTTATATGGTGAAGTTTATTCCTCTTTTGTCTTTAGATTAATTCCATACTTGTTAATGCTATTGTTCAAGAGTATGATGATTATTGTTTACCTCTAGTGAATCTAGAGAAGACTCATTTTATTACTCTCTTGTTGATATTAGTGGATTTTAAGTGGCCTACGGGTCTCGTGCTTTTTACTCTCGCCTTGAGAGGTTTTCCACGCAAAAAGTTTCGTGTTCTTTGTGTGTGCTTGGTTATTACTTAATTATGTGAATTGGGGCTGATTTAGAGACTTATTTAGATTGCGTTTAGGTTACATTAATTTTTTGCATCCTCATTGATTCATACGGGCCGGAAAAGTATTTGTCTAACGAAGGTTTAATCTCGTATTTGTGTTTACCGTTGTGGCATATTTCCCATCATTAACCAATCTTCTTGTAATTATATATGGAGTAAATGTTTAGCAAGAATGTAACATGGACACATGGTACACAAGTTTTCACACAAAATGCAGACCGTTTCTCATGTTACTTGATTCTATTTTCACCAATTGAGTAAGTAGCAACGTTACTATTATATTTAGTATAATGAACTAGAATTCAATCAAATAGACCTTTTGAATAGATAGAAACATTGTTGTAACAACGAATGATACATTACTTGAATCAGAGTGCAAGAACATTCTATCTCGAAGCAACCATGCTAATAAATACACAAGCGAGCATGTATAATATCAACTGTAATTGCTAGATTCCATATCCGGTTGTAAAGCACATAACAGTCTTCGATCATAACGCAATTTAAATTTCCTATCAATGGTAGTGAAAAATGCATACCTAGACAGAAGAAATATTGGTTTGAAATAAAAGATAAATACCAAGGTTATCAAGTGAGCCGGAATCATTTGTATGGTTGGTACTTTCTTCTCAAATAGTAGAAATAAGTTGTAAATAAAAGCCACGATCATAGTTATCACAGACCAGTAAAGTGTTGTTACGCATAGCATCAACCTATAAGGTAACAACGTGTAGAAAGCATCTTCAGCATAACTAGATGCGAGGAGAGATAACACATTGATGATTGATGCGGAAGCACAGAAAAAAGTCATGGAAATATGAAATATGAAAAATCTGAAGAATGTTTTTGTACGGAACATAGGATAACCCGTTTTTTGGTCATATCCACCTGCAAATGTAACCGCTGCAGTAAATGATATAGCGGCTAAAAGTGTCGCTGCTACTATCAATTGAGCACCTGTATCTTTCATCCACTTCTCACCTTCATAAACTAAATCTTTGTGGTACTTTGTGAACTCTTCACGTGGTGTGAAACCAGCACGATTCTTCTTTTTCCGCATGGAAAAGGGAAGCATACTCTCTACTTCCTAAAAAGAAAACATACTCATACATTAGATCATCATCTATTCTTGTATAATCTTCCCAAAAAGATCTTCTCTCAGTCTTTCACTACAAGATAGATGTCATTTACTGACCGAATGAAACAGTCATTAAAGGTATTAAAACTGTCGGTAAAATCCTCTTTGAATTCTTAGTAATCCTCTTTCACTTCCCAATTTGGTGTCACTATCTATAGGTTATTACAATTAGCATGTGTGCTTACTTTTCAACGTGTAACTGTGTAATTAAAATACTTGAACATTTTTGTGACAATTTTTAACTTGAACATATATAAGCAATGTTTTTAAAACAGGAAACGAACCGGACCGGAGAGGGCTCCAATTCCGGTTGAACCGGTCGGACCGCCGGTCCAAACCGGTACAAAACCGGCCCAAAACCCGCAAGAATTAAAAAAAACCGGTTGAAACCGGTCCGGTTCCCAGTTGGACCGTCCGGTTTTGACCGAACTGGGCGGTTCGTTGACTGGTCAAACTTGGGTTAAAACCGGTTCTCAACCGGCCGGAATACCTCAAAATCCCGATTGAACCGGTCGGACCGGGCCGGTTCAACCGGTTTTCAAAACATTGTATATAAGTAAGTAATAATTAATTATTGTAGAAATAAAAGATTGATACTTTTTAACAAACTATATGCATGTCCTACCATCTTTAAAATGGTTGATGTATCCGAAATGATGCAAAACAACAAGAACACATACATAATAAAGAAAGGGGTCAAAAGAAATTAAGACATACCTTGAACCATAGTAATTCTTGCTGCATTAGTTGGGGTACTCCTGGAATGTACTTATAACAATTACTCTTTGCACTTTCCGTGAGGATCCCGACTAAATGCAACATGTTATTACCATTTTCGTCTTCCAGAGCGACTATACGATCCTTTTTTGATCCTATTTTAAATAATATGTCATAGATTTCCACATAACGCTGTGAAACTGCGACATGAAATATAGTTTGGTTGATATCATTTACATCATGTAGCAGTTTAGGATATTGATCAATGACCGCAGCTATAAATACAATGTTGCCTGCTTCTGCAGCTAAAAACAGTACCCTTGAAGAGTATTTTCTCTTTGTATCTGTTGGATTAGTTGTTACGTTTTCATCGTTAATCGGGTCAGCTGGCCCTCGCATTATGTCATTAATTTCAACCCGTTTATGATTTTTTATTTTTTTCAAAATCTTCATCAACAAATGTAAGGCTGAGCATTTATCCCAATTCAACAGTTTGGGAAGATGAATTGGAGATAATTCCGTGAGCACTCTCCCTATGAATGAAGTATGTTTTGGTTTAAATGCTTGTGGTTTTTGAGCCAAAACTTTGAGCACACTCTCTATACATACATCAAGTTCTGGGTAATTCTCGATTACTTGTAGTGCCAAATCTGCAAAGTATGTAGTTACTTAATTAATGATTATATTCTACAAAGAACAAAGTGATAGCGGACTGGAATTGTATATATATGTGACAAATTAATTTTTCATGAGAACCATTTGTGGAGATCACTCTTTTGCATGAAAACCCAAAAAACTCGAGAGGAAGATAAAAAAATTGTGAATCAGTTTGGAATTTTCATCAATGTTTTAAAAACCGGACCGGACATTAAACAGGTCTTTTTTCCGGTTCACGGTTTTTATCCGATTTTTTCCGGTTTTTCCAGTTTTTAGTGGTTAGACCGTTAAACCGGGGCGGTTCCAGTTCACGGTTCAACCGGTCCGACTGCCCAGTCCGTTCCGGTTTTTAGAACACTGATTTTCATAATGTCGGTAAATTTAATCGGTTACTCATATATGTTCTCCAAGAACCAAAGTGTAAATAAGACTAATTAAGGAAATGATCTCCCACTCAGCGGAAATATAAAAAAGTTATAATGGCCAAAAGTGTATAATTATATTACGATAGAAAAGCAATAGCTACACACCAGAATACTTACCGAACAAATCAGCGTTGACACATTCCAAGAAAAAAGAACTCTGTACGACAGGTGTCCAAACCTCAGCTTCCATGTTCTCAGAAAAACCATAGAGAAAACTCACCATATCACGATTTCCAGATGAAGCTGCCATCTCGAGTGGCGTCTTTCCTTCACCATTAGGGATACTGACAAGGGCCTTGTTTTTGGCCACCAATATCTTCGCTAATTCAGTATCTCCAACTGTAACTGATACACACAAGGCGGTGTAGGAATTCTTGTCTACATGAGTTAGGTCCTCCGGTTCCATCAACTTCAATAAATTTTTCACAAACATGGTCCTTCGTCTAGACACTGCAACATGAAGTGTTGTTTCTTCGTTTCCATCGAATTTACACCTTAGGAGGTCATTATCTTCTGCTAAAATGACGCTAGCTGCTTTCCAATCACCTTCCCATGATGCTTTGTACAGAGAATCCTCTTTTGGTTTATCTAGATAATTCCAAAATCAAGCTATATATTACTCTATTTGTATTAATAGCTAGTAGTGCAATATTTTATTTTTTGAGGATCACTTAAGCTATATAAGAGCAATATTATCATATTCTAAGTTATGATCTTTCCCTTTAACGATAAGAGTCCTGATGTTAACATCAAACCAAAATCCTACCGGTTAAGTTCATCATTTGATTTTAGGGTTTATTATTTCGTTATGTATTAAACTTTACAAATTCTATTATTGTATGGATCGAACTTTAAAAATTTCTATTATATATATTAAACTTGTAAATATTTTCTATTGTACGTAGAATTTCCTTTTTCGGTAAGGCCTAAATAGGAAAGTTTCCCTTTTTATCCTTACCCAAAAAGGAAATAATACATACAATAGACCATATTTTGAATTTCACTGCATACAATAGAACAAATAAAATTATATCGCATACAATAGTAAAAAGTGTAAAGTTTAATACATAACAAAACAATAAACCCTTGATTTTAAGATCCGTTTCACGCCATATGATGAGAGTGTGCTCTATCTCAATGGATCGTTTAGGCTATATTTATCTTGAACTTAAAGTAGTAATTTGCAACTCTTGTGGACCTTAATTACTCGAGAACACGTTACTTTCTAAATATGCAGTTTGTTCCATTTGGTTAATAATATCAATCGATAAAACACGATTGGTTTTGGGTTTTTTATCAGGTTTATTATTTCCTTATGTATTAAACTTTAAACTTTTTACTATTGTATGTGATAACATTTTATTTGTTCAATGGTATGTATTGGACTTGTAAATATGGTCTATTGTATGTATTATTTCTTTTTTAGGTAAGACCAAAATAGGAAAGTTTCCTTTTTTGACCTTACCAAAAAAGAAAATAATACATACAATAGATCATATTTATAAGTTCACTACATACAATTGAACAAATAAAAGGTTATCGCATACAATAGTAAAAAGTGTAAAGTTTAATACATAATGAAACAATAAACCCTTTTTTATCTGACTAAGTTTAACATATCTTAAACTACATAAGCACTTAGAGTAAAATAACTCAAGTTAATTTAACAAGAAAACATCAATACAACTTAAAGCGGAATAACTCAAAGTGAGATTTAAGGTAAAATAACTCACTACGTGAAGTACTCGGCATATTAACTTGGTGCTCTTGGCTAACGGGATTCGGATTCATATCTCCAACTGCTTATTTTTCTGCATAACCAGAACATGATCATCAATAACGACAAATTAATACAAATTTTCCAAGAGTAACAAATAGAAGCGTATGTGGCCAATACCTCAAAAGCTCGTGAACAAGCTCAACTGCGACGTAGCTGTAAGTTTATCAGTGTATGATAGTTTGATAGTGATACTTAAAACTTAAAATTGGACATGTATTTATACAGAACTGTAGCACAATGTCAACTTAAGAAGTTTGATATTAAATACTACTCATACTACTAAGATAGAATAAAATCATAAATGGACGATATATAGAAAATTTATTGATCAACTTATCTACTATATATAGTATATAACTAAAAGGGGAAATTCAAAGTCACATAATAAGGCAACACGAGGTTGTCATCAACTATCAACAAGTTACTAATTTAATCTGAATTTGACCTGTCAATCTATAACCCCTTATTATTCATTTCAATCTTTTTACCTTAAACTTAATCAAAGGGACATGAGAAATCCCTAACATACCTTTACAATTAAATCAAATTAAGTCAACGTAAAAGTTAATAACACTAAATTGAATATCATTATGATTGAAAAATTGAACAACCTAATTATGTAAACTAAAATCACTCCATATGTAACTGATACAATTGAAATTATATTATACTGCATCGATACAAATTTTTGCAGCTCACCGATAAACCCAATTTGCAGTACCATAGCTAGGTAACAAAAACTACATGTTTATTATCAGATTTTCCAACAACGCCTTCATTTTTTCTCAACTACCTTCAAAATAAATATTGTTATAATAAATATTGTTATTGTAATAATACTTTATCATTTTGTTCTACGACATATTATTCATTTCGCATCAACTGTATATGTGACATATCATGATTGATTTTATAAATTGTTTCCGCTGCATGGCGTGGGTCACCTACTAGTGATATATTATACGTATTACATGTACATAACTACATATAGATTAAAGTATAGACGCACGTTAGTAGTGAATTCTGTATAAAATTGACCAAATTGAACTTAGATGTTCATTGATATTAATAATACTATTACAACAATATTAGAATAATTAGAATAAATATAGGATAATTTTAACTATTGTATTTGTTTTGTTTTTTTTTTTTTTGTTTTTTGTTTTTTGTTTTCATCTCCTTACACTTCCGCATGTTATGGCATATAGATCGAGTAGCCAGTCTTAATTAAGAGTTGATGTCATGTGACATAAGTCCAATACTTATACTCATTAACTCATAATTACTACGATAAAACATTTGTGTGCAAGTTTGTCCATGTCGCTAATTTTCGAATATTAGTATACTTAAATTGTTAGCCAAAATTACATAAATGAGGATAATCGAAACCCGTGAATAAATATGAAAAACCGATGGGTAATACTAATTGGGTACTCAACGGGTATTAGGTCGGGTATCAGTACGAATATTCTAAACGGGTATGTGTACAGATACACTAAAACCCGCCGGCATCCATAATCCAAGCATTATAAATTGATAAAAGATTTCAAAAAAGATGGCGGTATGGGTACAAATACACTAAAATGCGCCAGAACCTGACCCGTTGACATCCATGATCCAAGAATTGTAAATTAAAAATTGATAAAAGGATTCAAAATAGTAGGTCGCATAAGAATTTAAATCACTAGAATTAAGTTATGATTTTTTTGGAATTGAAGAAAACTTATTTGGGGTTTTTTTTTAGAAAAAATAAAATAAATAAGATTATAGGAAGAGTTTAAATTATAAAAAATATAATAAATTAGTTATTAAATTAAAATTTTCATAAATATTTGAAGAATTATGTACCATTAAAGGAAAAACGGAAGATTTATATTGTAAATATTGAAGTGTGTATATTGTAAATATAGAAGGTTATATTAGTCTGTTAGTCACATAAAAATGAGATTAATAATGTCATGAAAAAAAATAAAGGGTTAAATCTTAATCATTGATCTTTATCTAATGATCATTTTTCTCTCAAGATTTTTCTTTTATTATATAAGAGATAGATTACATTAAGTGCAAGGGTGGTACCAAGGGAAAAATATTAAATAGGGGCAAACTTAAAGGATTATCATAATTGTAGGGTTCGCTAGATTAAGGTTAAAAGAATTCAGCGTTGGATAACAAAAATCAAGCGTCATAGTTACATTAAAATTTACTGAATCGTCTAAAATTTCATGTAATATACCATGTTTAAATTTCATGTAATATAACCAAATACCCTCGAGTGAAAAAATGTACTCCGATTCGTTTGGATATAATGAAACTTGATAGAAAGAGGGAAGTAAAAGGGACATACGAGAAAGGTAATAGTAGTACTCCGATTCGTACGAAACGACGTCACAAAGTCAACTTATTATTTTTTTTACGCTGGCTACACAAATCATTGGAGGGGCATATATCTGCCATTCTGCGAATCTGCCCACGCTATGGGGATGTTTAGCTTAGCTCAACCTTTTGAGTCATCTAAAAGTCAAGTAAATGGGGTTTAAGCCTTTTAGCTTATTACCTTCCAAAATTCTAATAAACCACTTTCAGATCAACTCATCCGAACACTTTTAAAGGGTTTAATAGCTGCAAGATAATGCAATAATCAAACTATATTTCTTTGTTATAATTCCGTCACCAAGTTGTTAGAATATAGTAAATAACTATAACAAATTGTCACACAATTGCGGAAGCATATAAACACGTATTTATAATTAGTTAAGATAGAAAACGTGTACCTTTTAGCTAGCTCCAATTGATCGTTTAATAAACGAATATGTTTCACTAATGGTAATACCCTCTACGATCGCACACACAACGCGTCGTTGATAACCACCCGAATGCTAGTTCAATTAACCAATTAATTAACCCTTGTTTGCCTGTGTCATACGGAAAAAAAAAAAAACAACCCTTTGGGGTTTTTTTTCCTTCGTCGACCGAACACTTGAAACAAAAGAATGGATTGATTCACTTAATTTATGGCCAAAGGTCATCTATATATATATATATATATATATATATATATATATATATATATATATATATATATATTAGTTTTCTTCCTCCATACGTATATCCATATATAAATTGAGGTCAAAGTCGGTTTGTGTATATATAATATAAATAATCCTTTTATAATTAAATAATAATAACCTTTTATTATTAATTAATTATAAACCATTTGATAATTAGAAGTAACAGTTTAATTCTAATAACTTTCAGTTTGAACCTTTTAATTTAATAACATTTATTTTATTATCATAAATTAATTAAATAACTCAACTAGTTATTATAATTAACACAAGTTGGTTAAATGAGAAATATCTACGTGTTAACGCGTGTGACCCCGTAGGCTTAATCATTTCCGGACATGCTTAAGTCATGTACACATATACCAACAGCTCCCACTTGGACATGTCTTAAGCAATAACATTGGTTAGCGTCTAACAACACTCCAATGTTCCCAGAAATTCCTGAGTTTCGTTTCATAAAGTCTCAGATAATGATTTCATCATTTACAATCCATTTGTTTCAAATACTAGTGTTAATCATGA
Source organism: Pseudognaphalium luteoalbum (assembly GCA_963422505.1). Lineage (NCBI taxonomy): Eukaryota > Viridiplantae > Streptophyta > Magnoliopsida > Asterales > Asteraceae > Pseudognaphalium > Pseudognaphalium luteoalbum. The sequence goes on from OY730194.1 coordinate 6,335,135, forward strand.
ATATGGATCAATGTCATTCCATAATTTAACTGTTTAGCGGTGTACGAGTTGAATAAAAATAGATGGTGTAAGAATCACTATATTTTAAAATTATCGCACTTCACCTTCTTCTTGACATAATCATATCACCGCGTTCAATTGACCACGAGCAAATTTCAAGCTTCACATTTATCTCAATTTATATTTACAAAGTTGACGAGGAAAAGGGAAGAATAAATGAGTTCAATGGTTAAAACAACCGTATCTAGACGGTTTGACCAATCTGACTGGCACAGCCAATCTGGTCAGATTTGGTTTTGTGGGGTCTCACAATAACACTTGTTGACACAAATGTATTGACACAAGTTAAGAATTTCTTGACAAGCAGTTTGCGGAATAACACTTATCAAGTGGAAGATTTATGTTACTTGTAATGTAATTGAAATAGAGTTGTAAACAAAGCAAGAACACAATTGATTCAATAGCCAAAAGCCTCAATATTATTATTGAATAATACGGATACACAAATGTATCAGGGTTACAAAGAGAACCTTGAAGCTTAGTTACAACTTGACTAATCTATTGGATACTTGGACATACACAGATCTATTTTACACACTTGACTCAAGTACATACTTATAGACTAATTAACTTGTATAAAATCTATACAAAATCTACTTTACTAAGACAAGTTTTCTAGGAAACACGCCTGCATTAAATGCATTACCATTCCTTGTCTGCAGCGTGCACTATTCCTCAAAAGCTTGTCTGTAGTAGGTGTACTTGTGTTGCAGAGTTGGTAGAAAGCAGAAGACCCACTAAGCAGCATTAACAAAAATACGAGCAGAACTATCTTTTTGAACTGGCAGAACTAATCTTTGCAAACTTTGGCACTTGGCAGCACTAACTCTGTAGATGCTTGGCAGAACTAACCTTTGAATGACTAGCAGAACTAACTCTGAAAAACTTTGTTTTCAATAAATGAACAGAGCTAACTTCTACTAGCAGAGCTAAGTCTTTATAGCCCAGCAGTACTAACCTTGAACAGACTTAAACACTTAGAATGATTTGACATTTGATATTCTGAAGAATTTGGCCCAACAATCTCCCCCTAAACTTGATCTTTCCTAGAATAGATTCAAGTTTCTACTTCATGATCTGCTCAAATTGTTTCTTGAGCTCTGCCATTCTTTTCTTTCTTCTTTCCTCACTCTGAGCAACATGCTTTTCTTGTGCTTTCTTATAATATTGTTGAACCTCATGCACTAGAGAAGCAGCCGTATCAAGATCATCACATTTCATTGTGAGAGAAAGCATTGAGCTCAAATGACCAATATTCCATGGATATTCAATCCCAATAAAGAAATAGGCAAACACTCCACTGTGTAACTGTACCATATGTACTCCATTATGAGAATAGCAGTACCATGCCTTCACCCTTGAGGTGTCCTTGTAGAAGTCATTTTCAGGATCCATCTCATACAGAATTGAGAGACTGTTGTAGACAATGTGCTCATCACTATGCCTTTGAGCATTTTGATATTTTCTAACAGCAATGCTCAACATGTCATCTAAGTCATCTCTGGATAAGTTCTTTATGCATCTGTAGAAGGACTGATATTTCTCTTCTGTATTCCCTGCCCTCACAATCCTTAAATGCTTTTTCATTTGCTCATCTTTTTCCCACACCCAATCAATAATAGGAAAGTGTACAACAATAGGTACCTTGGGTGTCTCAACCTCAACCATTGATCTGATCTGTGTCCAATCAACCACTTCCTCAGCAGGCTTTGTAGGCTCAGATGTAGAAGATACCACAACAGGTACTTCTGTTTCACTATCATCTTTATCATTTCTGATTGCCATCCTTTTCCTCCTTTTGAGATGAAGGGTTTCTTTTGGAATTTTCTTTTTGAGAGCATCCAGATCATCTTTCTCTTTTCTTTCTAACTCTGCCTTTGCCCTTGCCATTTCTGCTTTCCTTTCTTGCAGTTCTTTTTCTGCTGCAGTTGGAATTTTAACATTTGGAGCAACTGCACTCTTTGATTTCTCTTCCAGGGCTCTTTGTGTGCTCACTTCAATGTCCCTTTCAATTTTCAAATACATCCTTTCCAGCTCATAGAAATCCATTGACATTAACTCCTTTAGAGTTCTCCCTGTGTTATTCTTCACTACTCTGGCATATTGGTCTTTTAATTGCCTTTGAGTAGGTGTCCTTTTCCTTTTCTCTTCCATTTTCCTCTGGGCCTCATGCTTTCTCCTTTGTTCCAAGATGTCCAAATACCATATTAGCCTCTGATCAGGAGTGAACTCTTCCATTTGTGCATTGTGAGTTCCATCTGCTAATAGGTGATCAAAGAAAATTTGTTCATCAGGGGTCATCATGATCTTAACATCATCCCCCATGTCCACTTCCACAAATCTACTCCTTCCCTCCTCATTAAATTGGGCTTGCAAATTCCTAGCCACCCTTTCACTCACATCCTCTAGCTCTTTTCTTTTCATGGGTTTCACAGGTTCAACCAGTTTTTCTTTACCTTTTCCTTTGGCCAAATCAATTGTAGGTCTCACCTGTGATAAGGGGACTTCTTTGATAGATATGCCAGTAGAGCTTTTCCCTTGTGCTGTGCTTTTTGCCACTTTTAGTAGTGCATTTGCAGCAATCTTTTCTACCTCTGTCATAGCAGCAGCACCAACCCTTTCCTTAGGACTGACAGATTTAACCATTTCTGGTTCATTAAGCCCAGCAGAACTATCTAAAGCACTGGCAGCACTAACTTTTGTACTGGCAGCACTAACTTCTGCATTTGCCATCCTAGCAGCACTAACATCTATACTAGCAGCACTAACTCCAGCAGCACTATCTAACATATCTTTGGCACTTTTCTTTGCAGCCTCAGATACATCTTCATCTAATACTTCTAGAATCAAGCTACCAACAACATTCCCTAGCTGCTCTGCACTTACATCATCATGGATGCTATCTTCAATCTCCACCACATCATCTGTATGCTTTTCTGCTTCTCCTGCACCAGTAATTCAAATTGATCTACATTTTCCTCCTCACTAGTGCTTTCATCAACAAGCATCCTTTTCAGTCCAGTTGACTTACTCTTATCCATGCCTTTGGATTCATCTCTCTCCTTCATCAACAAATCCACCATCTCCCTTAACCTGGCAATCTCTGCCTTCTGACCCTCCACTTCCATTGACAATTTTGTACATATATCCGTCAATTCTTTTATAGTTAAGCTATCCTCACCATTGCCAGAAGTGTTACCCTCTTTTAATGGATCATTGAAAGATTTAGCTAATGTCTCAAACCTAGTCTGAGCATCACTAGCCCCCATTGTGGTTTCTTGGCACCTGGGACCACTGGATATATTGATATCCACTGGATCCTCAGCAATAGAGGAATCCAATGGCATCTCTACATCCTGTGTTGCAATGGATTGGGTCCTAGTTTCAGTACCACTGTCCTGTTCTCCTAGTGAGGTAGCAACAGTAGTGGCAGCCCTTTCCATATGGTCTCTCTTCTCCTTATTGACCACCTCATTGTCATTTTTGGACTTAGGCAATTGAGAAAGAGGAGCCTCAGTTGCCTGTTTCTTAGCCTTTTTGGCTTTTGGTGTGGTAGGCTTTGGGTCCCTTGTTCTTTTTGTTTTTAAAACTGTGCCACTTGGTTGAGAAGTAGTGGGAGTTTCTACTTCCTGTGGCACAGTGGAAGGTATGTTTAACATGTGTTCTGTTAAATTGGTCACCTTCCCAGAAAAGGCTTTTCCCTTGACCATTCCATTCCTTCTCATATTTGAAAATGTTTTCTTAGAAAGATTTGAGAGGATTAATCTACCACCTTCCCTGGGTAGATCTTGGATTTCCTGGTCAAGAATGTGTTGTAAAAATCTTGGATACATTAAAAATTTGTCCTTTGGTTTCTCAAGATTGTTTACCATTCCATTAAAGATTAATTTTGAAAAATTAAATTTTTCATTATTGGAGAGAAGTTTTCTTGACAAGTTTTCTAGGAAACACGCCTGCATTAAATGCATTACCATTCTTTGTCTGCAGCGTGCACTATTCCTCAATAGCATGTCTGTAGTAGGTGTACTTGTGTTGCAGAGTTGGTAGAAAGCAGAAGACCCACTAAGCAGCATTAACAGAAATACGAGTAGAACTATCTTTTTGAACTGACAGAACTAATCTTTGCAAACTTTGGCACTTGGCAGCACTAACTCTGTAGATGCTTGGCAGAACTAACCTTTGAATGACTAGCAGAACTAACTCTGGAAAACTTTGTTTTCAATAAATGAACAGAGCTAACTTCTACTAGCAGAGCTAAGTCTTTATAGCCCAGCAGTACTAACCTTGAACAGACTTAAACACTTAGAATGATTTGACATTTGATATTCTGAAGAATTTGGCCCAACAGGTTTAGTATTATTTGATTCTGGTTTGGCCAGCTGAACAGGACCAGATATACCCCTATACAAACTGAAAACTAGCAACTTATATATAGTGACATTTAGACAGATGGCAACCTCTTTAGTGACACAAAGACATATTTAAAAGTAATGGCCTGTTAAAGGTGGCTAAGTCTTAAGTGTAGCGATATAGTGTGATTTTCATAAAACCTGTGCCTCATGATCTATATTTTTTCGGATGGCATCCTGTGACTCATGATCTAGATCTTTTTGTATAGCAACTCACTAGCTAAGATGGCTATTGACCTCTGCTACAGTGAATAAAGTAATGATTGTACTCTTATGTTTTGTAAATACGTAGTAAAAAAGAACCAAGATAAATAAACCTTTAGGACACTCCACCTCAAAGAAACTATAATAGCAAATGCATAAAGTGAGCCATAAATCGGTTATGCGTAACTGTCAGGTTTAATCCATTCCATAGTGATAAGAACATAGCAAGCTAGCATCGTAAAATCAAACTATACATTCAAAAAAAAAAACAATTGCTAACATGTAAAGTGTTTGGATATCCAATTCGACCGTTACAACAAAGTTAATAATGCTGCAGCCATACCATCAGGTATATTCAGCCTAATTCTCCATCCAAACGAGTCTTCAACAAGTGGGGGCCCAAGCCCCCAATGACCCAAAAATAACAGCCTATATTTGTGTAAATTTTTCTATATGCCCTCACTCAAATTTTAAATTTGCCCTTAGTCCATGTTGAGATTTGCCCCAAGCCCACTTAGAAATCATTTTCAGCCCAAAAAGAAGAGAAAATAAAGAACACCATGTTATTTTAATTGAACATTGTGCAGGTGTAAATTGTTTGTATGCTTTTTCTTTTTGACTTTTTCCACCATTTGCCTGCACGGCTGCACTGCTTCCTAACCAACTGCAAGAGATCCAATCAATGTTATTAAAATCGAAAACCGGATTGAATCGGAAACGTCCCCGGTTCCAGTTGAACCGGTCAGACCGGTTTGACCGCCCGGTTGAACCGTTTTACTATTATTTACAGTGTACTTCGTAATATATAAAGTGTACATGAGTCTTGTCATCAATATTATATATTATAATAAAAGTACTATGCGATTTAACTTTGTTTACTTGAAACATCATGTCCCACCTGCAACCTCTCTTTTTGGTCACACTAGTTCACCATTTTTTTGACTTATTGTTTTTCTCGTTGACTCATCAATTATATTATTATTATTTATTTATTTATTTTAAATAAATCAAACAAAATGCATGTTGACAACTATTGCTTATGAGGTTGATTTGACTACTCAATACATGATAAAAGTAACTGGGAAAATAAAGCACTTTGTCTTCATCCATAATATTATAGTCCTAAGATTTCTACTTTTTTAACAAATCTAAAATTTAAAAAATGTTGTAGTCCTGCATCTCGTTTCTATCTGAATTTTTCCCTTTTCTCGACAAAAGTTGAAAGCACTTAACATATTAAAGTGAAAAATCTCTTTTCCCCTCATTGTTTCTAACTCCTTTCAAAAACCATCAACCTTCATCCCGCGACCATTGTCTACCTTCCTACTTTGCCACCACCACCACCCTTCTTTTGCTTCTGTTATTTCCGGCCTCCCGTCACCGCTGTCGTCACCTCCGGCTTCTCTTTATGTCCTGAATCTGCACTCGGTGGCTTATCTCTTGCCGGAGTAAGAATCTCATGCCGGAAAATGAACCTTGTTGCCGGAGAAGGAGGTGTTTTCAGGCGAAACCGGTTCTCACCGGTTCCGAGTTCCGGTTGAACTGGGAAAAATCGGAAAACCGTCTGATCTAACTACTTCGGAGAAGGAGGTGTTTTCAAGCGAAATCGGTTCTCACCGGATCATGCAATTGCTTCTTTTTAATCCTTCACTAATTCCAAAAGTTTAAAGTTTTAACATATGCTTCACTGATCCTTTAAAATTCAGGTAATTTAGTCTCTTAAATAATTTATTGTTTGCAAATTTTGTGTTAAATTTAAGCTATAATGTTATGGTAATGTGGTTATATTTGGTGTCAGCCCACAACAATGAAATATGACCCATTTGTTATAATTATTTAGTAACAAAATAGCTATTTATCTTTTGGTTTTGTTAGATTTTGACAATGAAATATAAATGAATTGTGATTTAACAAAAAAAGAAAAAAAAACAGTAGCTATATCTTATACTTTCTCTTGATAGTTCTCAACTTTTATATTTTATAGCCTAATTATTTGTTTATTAATTGTTACTTTTAAGGTATCTTATGATGTCGTCTATTTTACATAAACCGGTTTCGTGATTAATTTTATGCCCCCAATACCACAAATTCCTAGATCCGCCACTGGTATCGGATATTAACAAACATTTTAAGTTGAACAAACGGGAAATGTTGGGACCACAATATACCATTCAGATGTTCCTTGACGCTTCCATTCTCTACTTTACGTTCTCGAACATGAGAAACAAGAAAATTAGAAGGGGTGAGACAACACAAAAGTTGTCAATGCTAGTTTTACTAGTTTGTTTGCATAGCAAGTACAACTCAGGCAACTTTCAACCCATTTACTTTTTAGCTATTATTTATCCATATGTGATCAAGCGTTTGGTGGCTTGAGTGCATTGGGTTAGGTTGTACTGATTCATTACTCTTCAGATGACGTGACTAACCCCAAGATCCGTATAGAGCGATGAGAGGGGTGGTAAGAATCGGTTGGTGTACCATCTAAAAGATGGGTTTAGGAGGTGAGCTTTGCTCACATGAAGATGGTGGAGAGGGAGGGAGCATGGTGGCTGCTGCCCTTATGTTGTGTTGCTTTATGTATGATAATAATGAATCATGTTGTTGGGTTTATATACCATTGATAATACTTTCACTCAGGTGCTACCCCTGCGGGCTCAACCCGGGTCCGTGCTTTTATCCAGCGGGGAATGAGGTGATATGTTTACTGTCAGCGTATCTTTCGTTGACAGTCATTGTTCCCGAAATCACCTTTGTCAGAGAATCTTTTCACGCGTGGGTTACCCTGCATATTCGACCTAGGATAGCGGGGCTCATCCGCAAGGCTATACTCAAAGCTTATGCTTGTGGTGTGTTGCTGCAGGATAACTCCAGCGGGGGATACCCTTGGGGGTGGTTACACCATTAAGTCCCCCCAGTTCGACTTGTCAATTTCGTGCGAATTGGGAGGTCGAATTTCTGAAGTGCGCTTCGCATCCCTGGGGGAGAGCCCGCGTGATGATAATGCTATTAAATGAATCCCCTCCCACTTGCAGTAGGGTTACCCCTTAAATAGAGGAGGGGGTTGGGCCTAACACTAGAGCCCATGGGCCAACCAATGTTGGGGACCCAAAGTGTGGGCATATCATCAAGTCTTCCTAGTTCGGTGCGACAAGTTTTATAATTGTCGTATTGAATTAATAATGTGGTAATGACAAGTAACCCCAGAGATAATCACCCAAAGCAATAATGAACATTGCAGGTCAACGCACTTGGGTGTTGCATAGTGAAAGACTGACCTCGGGGATATCCTGAATGATGGTAATACCTGAAGGGTCAACACATTTGGACATTGCACTGTGATATGTCTGACCCTAAGGGTATGCTGACACCTGAGGGGTTAGCGCATCTGCACTATAGATGACATATCCCTGGGGATATCATGATGGTGGTGATACCATTAACCAGTAATATTGTTAACCAACCACACTTTCAATAATTGATCTTTGTTCGACAATTCATTTATGTCGGGGTAGTACTACACTATCACTCCCCCAAGTTCAGGATGGTAACTTTGTCGAGTACCATGTTGAGCTTACAATACCTGGCAGAGTCCATGACTCTTACCTAAAGATACATATGTTTCCTACCTGTACTTCCTGAAGAAAAAAGGATATTTAAGAGCATCTCCAATAACTATTTTTTTAAAGCTTTTTCTAAAGCTTTTTTATAAAGTTTTTTTTGTAAAAAGCTATCACTCCAATGAGAAAAAGCTTTAGAAAAGCTTTATAGTACAAAAGTTCATTAAAATGTTAATAAAATACTTAAAAGGTGTAGGATCTAGTATACCTATAGCTTGTTAAATCTCAAGCTTTACTAGAAAATTTACACTAAAAATTCAAAAGTTTTTTCTAAAGCTTTTTATAAAGCTTTTTTAATAGTGAAAAGCTTTAGAAAAGCTAGGAAAATATACCATTGGAGATGCTCTAAGATAGCTTCAATGGGTTGTTCAACAACAACGAACTCAACATTCCTACATATTTTCATTGTGAATAAATCCGATATCAAGATTCAAAATTAAGATATACACAATATTGCAAGTCATCTAATAACTTAAACTAGGCTTACATATACAAGAAGAATTCTACTATCCCAAATCAATGTGCAGCTTGTTATACTTATACCTCTAGATCTAAGGCGGCAGATTCCTGTAAACCAGAGTAGCTTCAAATAGGATATCTATAAATAGGACTCATAAACTCCTTTCCTCGTCTCTCTAATAGATTACCTACGTTCGTTGATCTGAGAAAACGGGAACAAATACTTAACAAAGCAACAAAGTATGACAATGTGGGCGATGTAATCTATATAAATGAAAACAGGACAAATTTCATCTAAGGTTCATAAAAATGCGTATGACGTTATAAGTTTTATTTTGAAGATACTTCATTGCTAATTAGTTACGTAATGTAGTTTTCAGAACCTCACATACAAAATTAAAGAAAATAACCATTTTGGTTCTCCACGCAAACGCAAAGGCCTTGAGTAGGGCAATCCGGCCAAATGGGTCTATTTCATATGTTGAATATATGATGCCTTCTAAAAAACTTCTCCTCGCCAAACCACTGACTTAAGGAAGATTATTGTCTCTTATGACAGATGACAAAAAGGGAGCGCTTTCCTGCACTGAAACAAGGACCTAAGAGAAGAGGGTGGATTTGCGACTTTTGTCATAGGTTAAAAGTTATAACAAGTATTTTGTCTATTTACTTTTATTTGTTGAGATGGGTGAACCGCAGTTCGGTTGGGTTGGCTTGACACATTTTTCAGAACGAATAGATATAGCGCTGCATAAGCTATGTGCACCATGGTATACATTGTATATATCTAACTTTTCAACTCTTTGAATACACGTAATCAATCATCATTCTTGAAGTAATTACATGAAATATTTCTCCTATATATAATGCTCTGCATAGTTATTAGAACATAGGAGTAACAATTCAGAATGCTGACATTTCTTGAATTATGACTTTTTCCTTTTCTAGTGAACATACCCATCGTGAGTTTTGTGATCTTGATGATTTTCAAGTACATCAGAAATGAACTTTATCAAAGAACATAATCCGCCTAAGAAGTTATGATCAATCACACCACCACCCTCAGTAACATGAGCAAAATCGATAAGCTTTACTTGTGCGTTTGAACTTGCTCTATCAAAAGCCAATCCCTTTTCAAACATGAAAAGAACAGAACAAGCACAAAAATGGTGAACAGTTTGTTCCTCGAACCACGCCTTGAGCTCCAACAATTGGGCCAAAATCCCATCATCCCCACCATAGACATCCAAAGCGAAACCACAGTCCAAGCCCAAACCATCTAAACACGGGTCAGAAGACACAAATCTCCTAAAAAGCAATCTAACATCATCTACACTACTTTTAAGAACAAGATTTCTATGAGGTTTATAAAACCCGACCTCTTCGTCGATGTAAATTTGCAAGCCCGATATCCTGAACCCTAATTGAGCACTAGTTGTTTCAAGGTCTCTTTTTAAGCATTTGGCAATGTACTCATCGGAAGCTTCCGGACCCCACGTTCTGGCCCCAATTTTGATGTCCATAATGGTGGGATTAGTACACGATGAAACAAGATCTTGTAACACAATATGAGGGTGCTCGGATCCATCGGATGCCTTTATAACTTTTGTACCAAAGAATTTGGGAAAGAACTTATAAATACGATCAGGGATTTTTGTGTTGGATGAAAATTGTTTATAAAAGGTTACTTCAGCGGACCCGCGTTCATCACCTTGTAGAGGCTTGTAAAAATGACCCGAATCGTCGATTAAGGGACCACGGGTCCCGTTACTAGCATGGTGTCCAGCAACTTGGTGAGATGGAACCTTAAGCATCTCTAGAGATAAGAATGGATTTTGTAGAAGTCAGAAAAGCCTGTAGAAGATAAATACAGTATTGTTATCTAAAAGGTTCATGTTGAAACTAGAATTAAAGAATGTAACTGTCATGGTCAAAAGGAATGGAAATGCAGGTAATAACGGGAAGGAACATATATCCAATAACTGCACGTAACATATATCCCATGTAATTTGGAAAGCGAACACTTCTTATATTTTTGATAAATTAAAAATATTTTTTAAAATTAAAAAAAGTAAAATCACTATACTCTTTCACCAATAAGTGTTATTTTTATCGCGTATAAACTTTTTGATTGGTTAAGATTTGGAACCTATTAAAATGAAAATATGAATAAGAATTTCAGACCGGTTGAGTAGTATTGAATTTGTTTCATTTTATAGCCATTAAACCAATTGACCTGCTCAAGTGGTGCAACCATCGCAAAAGTATAAATGTCTAGACCCTACATATGTGATCGAGAGGTAAGAATTTAAATCTGTATATCAGCATATGGACAAGTGATTTATCCATATATTGATGCTCCTTATAAATAGTCAGACGGAAATCACATGTACATTAAACACACCATTAAACTTGATGTCTTGAATGCATTATTAATCAAGTATCTTCAGATTTTCTAAAAAGTGACATGGACCCTACTATTTAACCTTATTTTGTGTATTATGTACAACTTAAATATGATAATTAAAAGATATTAAAAGGGGAAATAATTTTAAATAATCCTTAACATGTCTAACACGTACATAAGAACGTGGTACAAACCTATCAACTTTTTTTTCCCTAATCAGACTTGTAACTTTTTATAAATATACGATTTATAACTGACTAACGTACAATTATTTGTGTAACAAGAGTCTCCATCTTAACAGTTGCAATCTAACAACGAAGTGCAAGTATAATTGATACGTGTTAATCGAAATCGGAAATAACAAGATTATATTGTAGGTGAAACATTCAAATTTAACTAAGCACGTACATACTTGTATGTAATCTGAAAGACATACATCAACAAATTATTAGTATACCTGAAAGATGGACGTAGATCAAGAGAACAGCTGATTTGGGAATGCATATCACGCTTTCTTTCAATGAGCTTTTGGTATGGAATGAGGCTTTTAATACTAGTACTACTAGTATGGTAGATTTGCGCTTCAGCCCCTTTACTTTTTTGAAATTAACTTTTTTTTTTTTATAGATTCTTTTGCTCTTTTCATTGATACACATAATAGGTTAACAGGGCAACACATAAACACTTCACAGTTAATTATTTATAGATTCGTATGGTTTCTCAGATTTTAATGTATTTTCTCAGATTTTAATGTATGTAGTAAGTTAAAAGGTTTATGGTACAGATCGCTAACGTACTTTACCTTTTGTCCCAATGTCATCAATGAACTGATTTTATTACCAATGTCGGCAACAAACTTTTACTTTTTGTCCCAATGTCACCAATAATTTTATTACCAATGTCGACAACGAACTTGTTAAAATATTTCGAGGTCACCAAAATAACTTTTTCTAACAAACTACATTTTAAAGTAGTTGATGTGGTGTTGCCATGTCATTTCATATATGTAACTAGGCTTCTATGTAAGCTAAATATGTACACGTATGGTTAACTTCATTTTCTCCGATCGACTAACATGTAATTTTCGGCTAAATTTTCAAAAAGATATAGCAAGTGCATTTAGATTCGCTAAAAAGTGTTGATTACCGTAAAAGTAGTTAAATATAATGTGGTAGTCAATTGGAGAAAGTGAAGTTAATCATGTATGTACATGTTTAACTTACGTGGAAGATTGGTCACACAAATAAATGATATGGTAACACCACATCATTAAATTCAAAATGTAGCTCGTTGAAAAAAAAAGTATTTTGATGACCTTGAAACATTTTTAACAAGTTCGTTATCGACATTGGTAGTAAAATTAGTTCGTTCGTAAAATTGGGACAAAAAGTAAAAGTTTGTTGACGTTCCGTACCATAAACCCTATGTTAAAAGTTAAGTTATTAGTGTATATTAATCTCAGCTATTAGTAAAAAGAGGACCGTGATAACGAACTGGTATATCTATGTCAATTTTTCTCAAACAGTATGGACGTATCGTTATAAATCTACACATGTAATACATTGCATTGTGAATCCATCGCACACACGATTTTGTTTTCATTTTACTGTTAACCCGGCATTTTTAAACGCTTAGGTACAATGGAAAATAACTTGGAGGAAAAAAAAGAGCGTTTCTAAAAGCATGAGGAAATAAAGTGCAATATACCCCTTTCTACCTAGCATAATTGTATAACTAATTCATGTAGAGTATATAATTTATGTGTTTAACAAAAGAAGTCAATAATAATCTAGTCTAGTATATATATACTAATATATAAAGATTTGGTACAACTTTTTTAAAGAGTAATAGTAAATTATTTTTTTCCCCTTTTTACTATCTCCTTCATATATTAAATTTAAATTAATATAAAATTAATATATTATAACTAATTTCAGTTACAAAATATGTAACCCAATTTTTACTTTTGATGTAACTAATTCATTAATGTAAATAATCGAGATAGAAATATCATTTATTAATATAAGATTAGAAATATTTAATCTTAGATTATCAAATACATTTATTATATAAAGAGTTTGATCAATTGAATTATTATTCTACATTTTTGGTTAATACAACAAATTTAATAAATAGTACAAACACCTCAAAATGATTTATTGTGTTATTGTAATAATTATCTATCTAATCGCCCTTCTTAACAATAACTAAATTGAATATTTGTAAGTTACTTTCTAAAATTTCAATTACTATAATTAGGAGTGTAAATTCGAGTCGGACTAGATTAGGGGTTTTAGATTTGCAGGTCAAACATGTCTAACATTAACCCATATTAACATGATAAAAAGGTCAAAAGAACCCATCACAAAAAGACCCGCATAACCGCTTTTGGTGAACGGATAGGTTGACAGATTGTGATCTTTTAAAATAATTATTCCGAGTTTGTGGCTTAACTTGTTGATCCAAACTTATGAGCGCGAAACATGCCCAATAAATTAAAATTGTTGATAGATTTATGGGTTAAAGGGTTCAGATTTTGTTGGTAAAAAATTCACAACCTAAACTCAAACTATGGTGAACGTGAAACTTAACTAATATGACACGGACCATATAACTTATTTAGGCAAAAGAGTTAACGGGTTAAGTTGTTATATTTTCATTGAAAATAAAAAAGGTTTAGAGTTCTGGGTCACCTATTGACCCAAAACTGTAACCCAAGCTCAACCTCAAATATGAAAGTCGATGGGGTTTTACACTATCATTCGAATCATAGCGTATAAACTAAAGTAAGAAAATAGTATAGTACAACTACTTTTAAAAAAAATTATTTACTGTTTACATGTCATTAAATACAATATCACTTCGAATGTATATTTTTACGCTACTGCATCATGTGGGTAGTATGCTAATATTATATAAGTAGCTAATTAAATATCAAAACTTAATAAATACAATAAAAAGTTTTAGATTGATATGTATAATGAGTAGAGTTCAAATGAGTACATCAAGTTTAAGTGAGAATGACAGGACCAATGATATCGTGTCATTTGTACAAAGAAAATGCTCCACGTGTTCAAAACCCATTTAACCCCCAACATCAGTTATCTCAAAAATGACAAATCGAAAAATTATGAAAATTACACCATTAAATTCATCGTTTTTTCCTCTTCGGTTTGCCATCCGTCAAGGCATACTTCTGACCTTTTTTTTTTCTTCCATTTTTTAATGGATTTTACAAATTAGTAACACATCTGTTAGTGATTGGTTGTACATTTGATTTGTGGTTATGGTTAGGGTTTAGGGCTAGGGTTAATGGTTTAGGATTTAGGGTTTAGGGTTAGGGTTTAGCGGGGTTTACGATTAGGGTTTAGGGTTTAGTATGATTCTGGATTTAGAATTTTGTAAAGCGTTTAGGGTTTAGGGTTTGGGGTTTAGGGGTTAGGGTTTAGGGTTGGGGGTTTGGGGTTTCGGGGCGAAACCCAAACTCTTAACCTTAAACCCTAACCTCTAAACCCCAAACGGCAAATCGAAGAGGAGAAAACGTTGAATTTAATGGTGTAATTTTCATAATTTTTCGATTTGTCGTTTGTGAGATAATTAATGTTGGGGGTAAATGGGTTTTGTATATGTGAAACATTCTCTTTGTACACATGAGACAATATCATTGATTCCCTTATTCTCACACAATTTTCTATTCCCATTTGAACTGCACCCTATGTATAATATTAAAAATGTAAAGTTTAATAGATTGTTAAACTAAAGGAAGTTGATAGATACAACAAAAAGAATTATCCATATACTAAACTGTACGATTATTAAAGCTCACAATACAAATCCAGTAAAATATAATTTTAATGTATGAATCAAAAAAATTATTGTATTTATCATTACCTTAAACTAAATCATACGAATATTATTATCAATAGTAGTATGTATAATAATCAAGTAGAAACATGGATCTACACTTTTTGTTGCCCATAATAGTAAATACGTAGTACAAAATGATTCCCCAGCCCATAGGGCACAGGCTCATAGCAAATTAAAATCACTTGATTTTATTCCAGTTCCAATTCCATTAAAAGTCTCACCGAGAGTTGACACAAAGTCTCGTGCCTTTCTCTTATTGGAAATTAGAATATACTTCCTCCATAGTCCATAGTACCGATTTATTTGTACACATTTTTAATTTGATATATCCCTAAATAATTGTCATCTTCTAAAATCAGTCAATCATAATACTTGAAAATAATAAAAATAAAATTCTATTGATGATCAACAGTAATAAATGCATTATTTTTAAACTGTATGTTTATTTCTTGTATTGTGACACTAATTTCGGGAGAGAGAGTAAAAAGATAGTGACCAAAAGTCCAAAACATAACGTACGTAGGTGATTTGAATTAGGGATTTAGGGTTTTTACCTTATAAGTATTAGTATAGTTTGAATGATTAATATTGTCATTTAAATTCACTAACCATGAATTTCAATAGTATAAATGGGTAACCGAATAAGATCTTTTTTATCATGTTACAAGACAATGGAAAACTTTTTATTTTACTCATATTCTATCGTTTTCAACTCTTTCGCTGACCACTTACAAGATGTTTACCTATGCAAGTTCAAGCCTTAAATATTAGTAGCATAAATTAATTGAATGTTATGCAATGAGGAGTAAAAAGTCATATACGATGTTGTCACTGAATAAGAATAATAGGTAAATGGTGCGTGTGCTGAGGTGAATAGAAACGGATTCTCGAGAAGTGAAGAGTCATGAAGGTTCTCTTAGTTATCGGCTCAACTAGTGGATTGATTATGTAGATAGATCGATTACCAGAAAAATAAGATTCTAAATGAAAAGTATCGAAATGATGTTTCGTTCATATAGATTATTCGGTTGATGACTCAAGATTTTGTATAATGAATGCAGCATGCAATAAATCATTGAAGTTCATAAATAAGAAGATAGGTCTAACTCGTGAACCGTTTAAAGAGGTAATCTTTAAGGGGGGAAAAATGATATAAATAATTGAAGGGTTTGGCTAACTTGTTTTCTAAGACCATCTTCAATATATGTTATTTTGCATCAAATTTAGTGTTTTGGTGTAATAATCCATCTCCAACCAACTCATCATATTTGGTGTAAAATTTAGTGTATACCAAATATTGGTGCACCAAATTTGGTGTAACACTAAACTCTGCACCAAATTTATAATATATCATTTTAGACCTTATGTTTGATTTATTTATTATTATTATTTAAGTGCAAAACTTGAAAAAACTTATTTATATGTATGATTATTTTAGGTAAAATATACTTTAGATTAGATAATACGATTATGGAAACAAAAAAAACTTAATTGTCAAACAAATTAGGATAAGTTAAACAAAAAACTCATGTAATTGAAGGTTTACGAAAGTAAATAAATAAACTTAACATTTAAGTTAATAGTTTGAAAAGTTAATTGATCATAAAAATAATGAATTCAATTAAAGTATAATGTAAAAATTGTTTAGGGGTAATATGTAAATACTGAAAGTAGTTTCAGTGCAGAAATTTAGTGCATACGTTGGAGATAAAAAATATTTGGTGCAAGTGTATTCTTGAAAGGTTCCTTTATTACACCAAATTTGGTGCAGTGTTTAATGCATATGTTGGAGATGCACTATATAACACCCCTCATTCTATACTGGAATATTATATATTATTTATGACGGAAGCGTATATTTTAAAATATATATCATTACTGTGCATTCACGATAAAGCACATACCCTATTTACATTATTAACACACCATAGTTTAGGGCTATTAAACCACTCTACAGGGATTACACAAAACGGAGTGTTATAAAATTCCAAACTTAGTTTATAACAAAACTATATCAGAGTTTGCAGAGCAGTCAAACATCCCTTGCTTTCAAAACATTACTTCCTGACCACCACATAATTTACAAAACCTGCAGGAAGTAATATGAGAGATTAGCACAAAGCTAAGTGAATAAATTCGTCACCCACAATTCAACTTTGCTTAACTACTTGTTTACACCAAATAATCGTAAACACATATTCTTTCAATGAGGATCGGTGGCTCTTGGGATATCATAATACCCGGGGATTCCCCTAGAACACTTATCGTACATATTCGTATGGCCATAACGGACGAGACCGATAGCTAATGGTTATTATAATCAAACACAGGTTCTTCACACAACAAATGAATCAAGACCTGGTGTAATTCACACAATAAACCAACTAGCCCAACTAACATGTTGGCCTCAATATATTGATGCACAGAGGTCACATAGCACATAGATTCATAATCAATAACACAGACTAAACAGTCAAATAAACAAATCTACGTTTACTTGTTGCAACTAAACAGTTACAACTAAGTTAAACAATGAGTTCCAAATCCACTCACCGATACCTCTGCAGATCCCACACTCAGAAATCTTATATTACTGAGTCTTCGAAGTATCTGAAATAACCATATAATACACAAGTTAGTAACTTGTTCCATAATCATCACCATAGTATATTTATTCAATCAGGTAATCCCTGAAGTCTAGGCAAATGAAAGTTCAATCAGAAATGAAATCAGAAAATCCCGAAATGACGTTTAAAAACTTAAAAAATACCATTTTCTGCCCCTAGATGACCCCGAATGGCCAAAAACTGCCTAGGCTCTCTTAGAATAGAGCCAGGATCATTAGGCCGTTTCTGAGTGACCATGCGAATTTTAATTCAATCCGAGTTAATGAAATTGTCACCTGTCCGTTACCCTGAAAAGACTACGCATTTTCAAAATTTGCAGGGCCAACTCAGTTCGCAGAGATCTCAATTCGCAGGGCCAAGAGATCTCAATTCGCAGGGCCAACTCAGTTCGCAGTAACTCAATTCGCAACGGAATAACTCAGTTCGCACAACCATCTCGGCTCGCAAAACTCGGTTCGCAATGCGAAACTACTCAGTTCGCAACGCGATATTCAACTCGCATCGCAGCAACTCACTTCGCAATATGACACCTGACAAATTAGGGCTAGCTATTAGTTCCTAATCATCTGCTAATACATGTAATTAGTGCTAGATTAGGCTAATTGTATGTATCAATATATGTATATATATTGGAATATATATATACACGCACGCGATTATGTTCAATCGTGCATTTTCATATCGGGCGGATCTCGATACATTAATACGGACGTTGGTGAACTCACCGATGAATGAAATAAACCCAAATTATATTTTTATAATTCATTCTTAAGTATTTTGATAAAATACTTCGAGTAAAAATATTACGTTTTCACGCATACGAATAAATCGTTTAAAAACGTTACGTGAGTCATATAAATGTACAAATACGCAATGAACGCGCAAACCGAGACCCAACAACATTTTAACAACTTAAAATAAAGTATTTAGGATAATACTTTCAATAAAAATATCGAGATTTAAATCATTATTCAAACACGCGTATTAAAGCGCATAACAATAATGAAACGTTCATACGATCGGGTAAACGACCGCGGGACTTAATGTAACTTTCGGAAATTAAAAGTTGACCAAAACATCCTGTGGGACCCACAAAAATCTGCTGATTTTCTCACTCAAACCACCCCATACCCCCATGTCCTTCTTAGACCACTTACACACACACACACACACACATACATGCACACCACACTCAATCTCACTTTCACTCCCTCACTCAAACACCCACTCCCTTACTCTCTCACTCTTAAATCTGCTCTCCCTCACCCTCTGGTCGAAATCCAGCAACCACCACCATAATCCACCATCATCCACCACCTTTCGGAGGAAGAAAAGCTAAGGAAACGAAGCAAGAAGCATAACCGAGCATACTCTCTCGTTTTCATCTCTAGATCATCATTTTCTTAAGTAAGAACATACTTCTCTCTATATATTTTCGTGCTTCACATTTTTGTACATGTTATGTTGATGATCTAGCAAGTATATGTCCAAATATCATCTTAAAAATTGTTTTTACTAAGCATATATACAAGTATATAATCTGTCTCAGAAAATCATCTCACCGAAACGACTATATCTTGAGTTCTAGGAAGAATTAGATAACGAAACACATACCAAAATTTTTGTATGGAAGATCTCTATAAAAAGTTCTTCTTTGACCATTTCCAAAAATCTACGTATTTTTGTGTAAAGCTCAATCTTTGGGCTGTAGCTGTTCTTGGACCAAAACCGACCACCCTTCATGATTATTTTTGTTAAAAATAGTAAATGAATATATAAAAATACCATAAAGTGCAGATTTATACTAGACATATAGGAGAACATGTATGATTTTTAGTTAGGCTTGATTCAGTTTTGGAGTTGGTTAAATCGAGAGACTTGTCGAGTTAAGATCTAGGAAACCAAAGTGCAGGGACTGTTTTTGTCATTTCAAGAAATCCGTGAATACCATTGTCGCAGGAGCCAAATCCATGAATACCATTGTCGCATGAACGAAATCCGTGAATATCATTATCGCATGAACAAAATCCTTGAATTACTAGTGTCGCATGAACAGTGTCCGAGAATACCATTGTCGCATATCCTATTGTCGCATAACTATTGTCGTATTAAACAGCATTTTCGTAATCCTTATTGTCGCATGAACCTTAATTCCGACAATCCCTATTGTCGCATAAATCGTAGTTCAGACAAATCCTTATTGTCGCATGAGTGAAAATTCCGACAATCCTTATACATTTGTACAATATTAGGACAATCAATAACAAATATATTGATAAGTATGCATCACAGCAAAACATATAATAATAACACTTTTGGATTATTATTATAAACTGTCACCAATGAGCCGTACATATTTTCAAAACTCAAACTAATCAATCAAACAACCAAATTATTTGGACATTACTAGTTGGATGAACAACTAGCATGGACGGTCTTTTGAGACGTCTACATATACTTATAACCTTGCGCGTTTTGAACGCCCGGCAGGGTACCGTCTTCGGACAACATTACCTTGAGCAACATCATACTTGCTTGATAGCAACACACCAGGCTCAGGTGAGCCTCATAGCCCCTCATTTTACTGTTTTTAACCCAGGGGTGGGAATACATACTCGTTTTGTTTTACATGTGGACATGAGTACTAAACCTCGATATATACTGCATGAGTTGTTTTGATAATCATTTAAAGCCCTCCACTACATAGTTTGTTTATATGAATTTAGCGCGATTGTTAGTGTATGGTACCATATGGGATTGACAATCCCCGTCCGGGTTAGCACGCACTAACTGGTCAAACGGACGCATTAGCATTTGTTCATACGAGTGTAGATTAGGCACTCGCAAGGAGACACCCCCGCTCAGGCACTTGGTTGTGATCCTGACATCTCAGTTAAGCTCAAACTATGGACTCATGGCAATGATATACATCTATTTTATTTGCTTGATTGCAAATCATTATATTAAATCTCATGGTTCACACATCATGTTTATCTATACAAACCTGTGAGCTCACCAGCTTTTTAGCTGACATTTTAGTATGTATTCTCAGGTACTCAGCAGTAGTAGATCTGCTCAGGATTATTAGCTCGAGTCGCATACAGACACCAGGAGATTCCTCTGCATTTCTACATTTTGTAAACTAGATATGCCTTAGAATCTCTAAACATTAATTACGAGCTTTTGTAAACATTATTGTAAACTTTTATTATATCAATGTAAGCGGTAAACGACGCATATAGAGTCGTTCACTTTATCTTATGTGCTAGTGATA
This sequence comes from Pseudognaphalium luteoalbum, assembly GCA_963422505.1. Classification (NCBI taxonomy): domain Eukaryota; kingdom Viridiplantae; phylum Streptophyta; class Magnoliopsida; order Asterales; family Asteraceae; genus Pseudognaphalium; species Pseudognaphalium luteoalbum. The sequence goes on from OY730194.1 coordinate 6,356,062, forward strand.
TTTGATTAGTCGCGCCCCGACCCGATTCGCTTCCGCACAGTAAATTTGGGGGTGCGACACGCAACATCTTAGTTCGCTTCGCAACATGAACTCAGTTCGCATGACGAACTGAGAACTGCGAATTTCGCTGCTGTTACGATTTTTTCGAATCAAAACTCACCAAAACTTCAAAAGACTCAACTCTATGGTTTCTAACACTTTACTAACATCAAAGGAACATCATAGCACTCAAAATCAAGCTTCACTTTCAATCATAACTCAATAACTCTTATAATCCATTAAAACTCAAAAACAAACTCACTTTGATGATGAAGAAGAGATGAGTGATATTGTAACAACAGAGTTTTTGTTGAATCAGAATCACACAAGGATTGGTTGTTTCAATTTTTGATTATGGTTTTCTTGAGTTTGCAAGTTTGCAAAATGGAAAGTGAAGAAAGTGTTAAAACTTGAGAACATATGGGTTGCAAAGTCGGTTTACAAACCGACTCACATATTTAAATGGTATAATTTTATACCCGTCCTAAATCTATTGTCTAGAACTTAAATACCATTTGCGAGAATATTATTTTCTTTTACCGTCATTTATAATAATTTAAAACAACTAATAGTTTATTATTCACAATAAGTCCTGAGACCTATTTATTTAAGTTTCACAGTAAAACAAATAATATCAGGTAGTTCCTAAAACAATTAAATAATCAATTAAATAGAGGAATTACCAGACCAATAAGGAGGATGTTACACCATAAGGGCACAAAATAAGCCTCATTGAATGCACTATTAGTTACTAAATATATCACAAAATTCATTTATTAAACTCACTAATTTCCAATACATCTTCATTAATTACAATTTATATTATTTATAGAAAATTCAAGTTCATTAAATATTGTTAACATGTACCCTAAAGGCACAACTTAGAATTTTCCTACTTGGAAAAATCTAACTTTGCCCTAAGGGCACAAATACATTTTCACAAAATGATATGAATAAGATGTGGATCAATTACATGCATTTTTTCTTTCTGTTTCATGATTTCTCTCTATTTATGTGATTGGTACAACTTATTTTGTATAAAAATTAAAAATCAAAAGTTATGTGATGTATAATTTCTCTCTCGTTTTTGTTTAATTGTAATCCAACAAAATCACCTACTTTACGCATAATTTATTATCTATGTATATACTAAGTGAGTAATAAAAATTGCTCTAGAATTTGCCACCTAGACAATGATGCCACGTGGCAATCTCTAATAATTTACATTTAATATAATAATAATAAATTATCTTTAGTTAATTTAAAAAAAAAAATTAGTACGTAATAGCTAGATAAATAGAATATGAATTGCATACAACTTTCTATCCTATTAATATTATATTAGGAGTTATTAGATGTAATTGTATATGATCTTACTAATTACTCTATTATACACTCCGTAATATGTATCTTTTTCTTTTATATAATAATATATGAACTTAATTTGTAATAATATGCAATTCTTATACCACCACGTGAATACAAACCTATAAATACCACGAGCCAACTTTTAATCCACATTTGGATGGTTGTAAACTTATTTATGCTAATAAGGTATATTAATGAGAGAGAAGTTAACGTACAATCGATTTAACTTAGTGAACCGTGGAAAGAAAAGCTCGATACAATGATATATACATCTGCTTTTTGTTGTAAATTTTCTCCTTTAATTAATATTTAATTTTCTTCTAAAAAGATGATATAATAAACTTCTAATATCATTAATTGTGTAGTTACTTTAGAGTTATGCTGTGGCATATTTTATTAGCCTTTAAGTATAATGTTTAGTTTATGATCACAAATCTTGAAAATTTTCATGATATTAATTACCCTCAAAGATTATTAGAAACAAGTTATTCATAATAATATAGTCATACTACATTAATTTTTTAATTGACATTTGATCTTGGAATGGTACGCCGTATAAATAAATAATTATTTTTACTATATAAATTGCCGTGCATCGCATGAGCTTAAATCTAGTATATTTATATATAAATAAATCCGAATTACCATCGACCTTCCACATGGTTTGAGTATTTTGGTTTCAATTATAAATCGATTGATTTTTTTAATGGCCGTAGTATTTAACATGTATGTTGTATGTTGTATTTTGAATATTTATTTTTTTTCCTTGGCAAAAATCGAAATGTTATAAAACTACTTCAACAATTGTTGATATCATACATAACATACATATCCTGAGAATCGAAGTGAGTTTATCTCTCAACGAAACTATTTTGCCTAACCATGTTAAGTATTTGGAGTTGTGAATATTGAAGAAAATGGTTGAACTAAAATGATACTATTATTTTTGCAAATTTGAAGATGAAGAAATGTCTATGATTGGAGAAATGTCTATGTGTTTCCCCTATAACCATAATTAATTTGGAAATGTCTATTTCTGCAACTTTGATCATTTATTAGCATCGAAACTAACACGATAATATGTCTACCGTACCTTAAAAGCTCATACTGGATTTTACTTCAAAACCAATTGTTGATAAATTAGAAAATGACACATAATATGCATAAATCTATTTCTTTCAATTTTCAATATAGAAGTCAATTTATACCCAACATCTACCTCTTAATCATAATTAAGTACTATAAAAGATTCAGTTATTATATCAACGATTAATATATTATTACAATCGCCAAACTTAAAAGAAAAATGAAATTATGAAAATGTGATATCGTGTGCTGTAATTGGGCCTTGATATGAAACATCCTGAAATATACCATGATGATTTGGGCCTTGAAGATATGAATCATCCCAAAATTCTTAATCTAACTGGTTGAGTGATTTACTAATTTAACAGGGAAAGTAATTAAACATAGAAAATAAAATAAAATATTACGGAGTGCTAGTAATAATTAGCCCATAGAGGCTAAAAAGTAAAAACATTACCTAAGATCAGACACCCGAAAATTCGAAAAACGCCCCACTCAATTAACCCATAAAAACTATCTTAGTTTGGATCAAAAACCAAATTAACTCAATCTCTCACGCCTTGAAGATAACCAAAACTTAACCGTCGACTACAGCTTTAGGAGTGCAACCTCAGCCCGGATGTCGCCCATAATATCAATCGAAACCTGCAAATTGTGATTCCTCCACCTGCAAACCAGCCACAAAAGAACGTAACACATCGGTCATGAGTGTATATGGTATATCATTGCTAGTCTAGCTAGCTACGAAAAGAAAGCATAAGAGTTCGAGTTATGGGGCTTTAACCTCCAACGACTCCAACATTTAAGCCACACAAGATAATCTATCGACTCCAATATGAAGCACATTACCTAGAAAAAGAAACAAGTATATTTGATATATAGTTACGAGATTAGTGCAGACGAGTGTAATCAACTATGGACGATGTCTACTTTGTAACCTAACTATGGCACTTTGTATTCCTTTTCCTAAAGAAAGAAATAGAAAAAACAATTCTGAGTTTGGTAGTAGTATAACTTACCACATGTTTGTCCACACTAGTTGGGTAATAGTAAAACTTACGTGTGTGTCAATTCGGCCCGGCATTGATCAAATTAAAAGCCAACATTTTCTGAGCCCCCAACCTCATAAGGCATCATATCTTGCTTTCTCGCTAATATATTAACTACGTGTAGCATAGCAAGAAGTTACATATTGCCTTTTGAGGGAGAGAGTTCAGAAAACGTTGGATTTCAATACTCGTTGTGCACTCACAACCTAAATAAATAGTAACAAGGGAAAAGGGAGGGAATTGGGCAACAAATGAAGACAGCTTATTATAGTATACGACTATACGTATAATCTACTCATCACCGTTAACTTCAAGAAGCGTATATATTAAACTACCGACTTCTTGTTTTGATGAAAGATATGGCAATAAGATACGATCTTTGGATAGACCAATCAAATTACTTGTCGTCAAAACAAATTTATTTTATTATTATGACAGTACACGTAGAAGATAACGTTCAACCCTATGAGTAAATTCATGAGTAATTTCGTTTTCTTGATATATTAGCCCGAGCAATCAAATGTAAGCTACTCTTTTCTTAGCAAATTTGCCGGAACAATGATTAGGACCGCATGAAATTTGGCTGAATTCAACACTATCGATGATTCTGAATTTTGCCATTTTGTCCTATTAAACAGATTGATGTATTAAGACAATAAGGTAAAGATGATATGGATTTGGGAATTTTGTTTTTATGTTTAGTTGTCAAACAAAGCTAGAGAATGAGATTTGTCCATACTAGGTTTGGATGACTAGCTAGCCGAATTCTTATATTCCCTTTGAATAAGATTAGAAACAAAGGGATATTCGAAATAATAATGGTAGGTTTTTTGTGAGGTCTTGTTCCATCGCATAACGTATACACGATATGCCAGAGAACGAGGCCGAGATGGGTCGATCCAGTGATTATAACCATAAAGGTGATTTTATTTTAAAAACAATCACAGAAAAGCATTCACGTCTATCATATATATTATCATATACATACAATATAACAAACATAACTAATAATCAACACCATTATATTAAACAAGATTGGTGTATGAAAAAATTCCGGGTTGTGTACAAATTATCATCTGACATGTTACTTCTGTTTAACACCCCTCTCCAAATATCTGTACGTATATGTTAATGTATGTATAAAAATAGGAAGTTGATATATACAACAAATAAATTACTTTATACATTAAATTGTACAATTATTAAAGCTCAGCTTTCAGTATAAACAATGTGAAGTATATAAAATTGGTGTATGACCTCCCATAAAAATAAACTGAGTAGCCTCTCATATGATGATGGAAAACGACTGCGGTGGTTACCGGACAAGACAACCGTGAAGAGATGGATTGAACATTTTGGCCCGTCAAAGTTTTGACTTCTTCTACATTATTCTCCTTGCAAAAAAACTGGTTATTAATTGGATTTTTTTAAATGGTTGAGTTTTGCTTAAACTTGACTATGTTTTGACTTTTGGGTTTACCTTTTCGAATCTCAACGTATAAATTAATCAATATTTAACGTTTTAAATATTTTAAAGTAGATACTTAGTAATTAATGCGCATCGAAATGTTTGATCTATAATCCTAAAATTGTGCGTCCTTGTATATACAATTAATACAAGCTGACTAATAATGAATACACAACTTTAGTGGATCTATAAAAAAGTTTGGTGAAAGTTTCACTAACCCATGCGAATGTGGATTTATAAGCAATGTTATATATAGTGATGTTGATTATACTTGGGGTGTTTGGGTGGCTTATTCCTGAAGATTATGAGCTTGTTTGATTACATTATGTGATCTACTTTTAGTGTTTGAGTGGGTTTATTTCCTTATTTAGAAAGAAACTTCATAGCCTTAAAATGAGCTCTAAATTTCAGCTTATTTGTTACTCCAACAGTAATTAATAAACCATCAGCCCACCAAACTACTCCTCCACGATCGAGCGAGTACCCACCCAAAGCGCAAAAAGAGTTACTCGTACTAATTTATAATTAGAGTACATAACATGTCTCAGACAATGTATAGTTAACTCCGATCCTAATGTGAATGTGAATCCACAAATTAGGAGTAAAATATAACAGATACAAATCGAAATACATTCTGCGTAAATTTTATTATGCATGTGGTTTGCATGATCGGTGCAACACTACGCCGATTTAGTGATCTCAGTAGATTTCTTAATGAATATCGCATAAACTAATAAATACAAAGATCATAAACTTCTGATAAACATGAGACTTAGATGTTGCAATATTCTGCGCCATATATAAAACGAGTAATTTGAGCTTGGCATGGCCTCATATATATTGCTGCTCACATGCGCGCATTCTAAACGCTTGAAACTGATTCTCTTTGTTACGCGTCTTCCCCATTCCCATTAAATAGCTAGAGAAATTGCAATAAAGCACAACGTTGAACATTTAACCCTGTCATGCGCATAAATCACCCGTACATCTGTATGTTGTGGAACAGATCGACGTGTTTCACTTGAACACAACCTGACAAACACAGAAAATTTTCTAAGAGAGATTGTAACAATTCAATCAAGTCAAATTAATTATAAAGAGAAAAAGCAGGTAGATATATAGCACCGTGTCACTTTAATTGACCGCTATGACTAAGATCACCTCACGGATGATGGTGGAGATCTTAAACTATGCTCAAATGTTTCCAACATCTTAGTGTTACAAACAAAAAGAAGAAAAGAAAGTATATGTAACACTACGATATTGGAAACCTTTGAGGATAGTTAGGTATCTCGATTCGTATAGCTATTTTCAATTCAACACAATGTTAATCTGATAGAAGTGAATGCATTTATATAGTGATGAGAAAGTGTACTGTTTACCCTAATCGACTAGCACCATCTCAAAGCAAAATGCTTAGTGCCTCCTCTAGTTATTAGGGGGCATAAAAGAATAAAATAAAGAACTAAATTAAAAGATGACATAGGAAATGAAGATGGGAATGATGCCATTATACATGGTAATCGACACCATCATCAAGTTCTATGTGTTCATGCACATACACATACATACACACACGTACTCAAATCACATCACATCGTGCTTGTTGAACATAATTTTACTTACAAATGTTATACGAATTGGGCATAACTCAAGTGGTACCGTCATTGCAAATGTTCAGACTTCACGTGTGCGATCGATAGGTCAGGGGCTCGCATCCATGCCTCAGCATATGTATTTGATTTATGGACAAATAATTTATCCGACATTGATGCTCCTTTCGGGTGGAACAGACATCTCTAGGGTTAGGAGTACCCCTCCAAATTACTACGTATCAAGGTCATCTCTTTGGGTTGGTTAAATTTTAACAAAACTTAGTCACATGTTTTGCACATGACCGAGTTAAGTGAGTCAGGGTTGTAAATTTACTAATTTATCAAGTTCAGGGTACTATGCTATACCTTTAATAGTTCAGGGTACTAGAGAACCCAGTTAACTAAGTTCAGGGTACTAAAATGTATTTTAACAAAACTTAGTCACATGGATCAGTAAAATGACATTAAATTTTTGGGTCAGTTAAATTTTAACGGAAATCGGTCACATTTTTGACGCATGACTAAGTCAAGCGAGTCACGGTAGTAAATTTACCAATTTTTCAAGTTCAAGATACCATGTTATACCTAGGGGTGTTCATAATAATCTGAAACCGGAAAACCGAACCGAAAATCGTTGAACCGTGGTGAATTTTAGGTTAACCGAACCGAACTTTTTTTGTTTTTCGGTTTCAGTTAACCGAACCGGTTTTTTTTGGTTCTCCGGTTTCGATTTCGGTTCACGATATTGTCAAAACCGGTTAACCGAAAAAACGAAAATTTACATTACTATTTAAATATGTGCATATATACGTATAGATATAGATAATATTACTAAATATCTTCTAATATAGAATATGAATATTATACTTTTGTAATATTGTTAGTTCGAATGTTGATATTTTTGCTTTTTTAGTAGTAAAATTTTTAGTTGTGTGACTAAGTTGGGTCAATGTTCATGCATTTATGTTTGGTACGTAATTAAAATGCTATATGTTTGTTGTTAGAATGATCAATGTGAAAAACTTATAACAAATATTCATTAATGAGTGTATATTTTTTGTTAATATTTATATTTTAAATAATTAGTAAATATAAACGGTTAATTTAGTAAACCGAATAATCGAACCGAAAAAGTCGGTTAACCGATTACCGGTTAACCGAACTTTTCGATTTCGGTTTAGGTTTAAGAAAATGATGAACCTAAAATTCGGTTAACCGGTCTTCGGTTTACCGAACCTCCGGTTAACCGTCCATGAACACGCCTAGTTATACCTCTAATAGTTCAGGGTAATAGAAAACCCGATTAATCAAGTTTAGTGTACTAAAATGCATTTTGACCTGGTTTTTAAACTAGATGGAAATATTTTTTTGACCCTATGCCTATTGACAAAAATATTAACTTTCTAAACTTATAAAAAGTAAACTCAAAAGTCAAGCCATTGAAACATTGACACTTTTAAACATAAATCAACCAATTTATTAGAATAAAATACAACCAAGCATGCATAATCTTGTTTTTCGTAAGAAGAATGTAAAAGAAGTCAAAACTTTGACGGGCCAATTAAGGGTTAATTGTTTGGTTATGTACCTAACTTTGCTTTTTTTATTATTGTATGTAATAAACTTTTAAAACATCTATTGTATGTAATAAACTTGTAAAAAATGCTATTATATGTAACAAACTTTCAAAACATCTATTGTATGCAATAAACTTGTAAAAAATCGCTATCGTATGGTGCGGTAGTCAATGATCTGCTAGAGTTTGCTCGTGCCGCCACAAACCAATGTTAAAGAGCCATTTTCAGTTTGGCATGTACACATGGTAACCCGCAACATACAATAGAGATTTTTTACAAGTTCATTACATACAATAGATGTTTTTAAAAGTTGTGACATACAATAGCGATTTTTACAAGTTTATTGCATACAATATATGCTTTGAAAGTTTGTTACATACAATAGTAAAACGAGCAAAGTTGGATACATAACCAAATAATTAACCCACCAATTAATGTATGTTCAATCCATCTCTTAACGGCTGTTTTGTCATTGATGTAACCACCACAGTCATTTTCATTGATGCCCACGACAGTCATTTTCATTGATGCCCACGACAGTGTTAACAGCCATGCTATCTCGTACCCTCATACGAGGCCACTTAACGTTATGTGTGTAAGTATATAAAATATGTTCGGGATAGCTAAATTCGATCTTCTTAATTAAGTCAAAGTCAAGTGTGAACGTAGTAAAAGCTCGTCTAGTTATCAAGTCGGAGGGTCAATCAGTGTACTTATATAAGAAAAAAAATAGATCGAGTGGTGCCTGATTGACTTTAATCATATGTGATTTTTTATTGCCTGTTAAGTAACGTACGTATGATCGATTATCAATTTAGGTGACAATCACCTAAGGTTTAATCAAGCCAATATTACATGTTATTTTGGTAGCCACAAACGTTGGAATGTCACAAGAAATAAGATGCTAGCTGCTAAGTAGCTAGAGACAAAGCCGCCAGAAGTCAATCCTAGATTCCAAGTGTCAAGTATAAACATACGATAAAATCCAAAGTTGTTAATAATCGATTGATTTATATATTCTATTCAACGAACAGTTGAATACAGATGTGCAGTGTGATTTGAGTGTGTCTGCATATATGTGCATGAACACCTAGCTAACTAGTTCTTTGTAAGTCCCGTGTTCTAGGATCGATAACTTCGTTATCTGTAATATTAAGGTTAGTTCTTTGTAAGTTCCGTGTTCTAGGATCGATAACTTCGTTATCTGTAATATTAAGGTGCGGAATTCCTTAATATGCGTTATCTTACTATAACGAATAAATTCGCGTTTATAATACGATTAATAACTAATATGCTTTGCTTTAATCAATAAACGATCAAAACCTAGTCTTTAGTATTATTTGTTTTCTCTGGATCAATTCGCAGAAGATGTAAATTCGAATGGCAAAGGTTCTTATTAGGTTAAACCTAATTGAACATATATACTTTGATCAACTCGCAGCCACTGGGCCTGCGAGTCCAGTTCGATTCGCAGCCCAAGCCCAGTTGACTTTGGTTCGCTGCTAACCTCTACGAGTTCAGATCTCATCTCGCAAGATCAAGTCTTGCGACTTGAGATCTCGGCTCGCAGGTCAGACTTTAGTTTGTTTCGATATTTATCTAACACTTCAACAACATTAATATATTTAACAAATATTAATAACAAACTAATATCTTTTATTTACAAATCTAAACCAATATACAAACATGATTATAATCACAACAGTCCTATTTTCAAGCTAGATCTGTTGTCACAAACTATGTCTCAACAGACTCCCCCTTGAGAATAGCTCTAGCATCTTTATCTTCACGCTTGTCTTTAGTCTTCATTTGTAAATTTTGCTTCCTGCATATATCTTCATTTTAATACAAGTTTTAACTATTATTTGATAATCTCGTGCTAAATCACCCCATCCTTCAGTACAAAAGATTCTATTCTCATTCAATTTCAATAGATCTTTCTTTGACATATTTTATAAGGTGAAAATGGTCATACACTTTAAAAATCTCACGTTCACCACCTTCAACTTCATCATCAGCTTCAACCATGACAGCCTCTTCAGTATCTGAATCCACATGCCAACTTTTCATATTTTCCAGAATATCCTGTGGCATGGTTTTCAGTGGAATCTGCTGAACACACTTGACAGTTGAATACACTTTCTTTCTCCTTCTCCTTCCAGTCCTTTGACTTCCCTCCTTTAACTTTATCATTTTTCCATTCCTTGGCTTAATCTTCTCAAACTTCTCTGATCGAACCTCAGTCTTGATTACATGTTCTACATATCCACCAAGAAAATCATTATCTGGATTCTTCAAAGATAATCGAGCCAAGTCTCGAATCTCTTATTTAGGTAGAGAATTGAACACTACAAGCTTTCGCTCAAAATATTGAACTCCGTCAAACCTTTTAATAGCGAAAAGCTTCAGGTCAGAATCAAAATACTAACCAATAATTTCTCTACACGCTTCTCGTTTTCCTGTGATATCAACCTCCGAAACTCCAACCCTTTTCTTCTTCTTTTTCTCTAAAGGTCTAAACATCGAATTGTCTTTATGCTTATCAGGAATCTCTTCTTCATAATCGGTTGAGTCATCGATATCTTCATCTACATCAACAACTTTAGGACCTTCTTCATCTTCAAATACAATCTCTGTTCTAGATGGGCTCACATGGTGTTCATCTATATTTGCATATGGATCTACACCCATGTCTAGCTCTATCTCCGAAATAACAGTCTAATCTTCAGGTGGTTGAAACTCTCCATCTTCCAAATCATAATTAATGTCTTCATCTATCTCATCAAGAAAATCATCTCCTGAATCTGATAGATCAAGCATTTCAATCCCTAGAAAAACACAAATACAAATAAATATTAATAATCTAAATTCCTTCATTGATTTTTCTGAATCAATCTAAGAATTTCTTTATTAATCCTTTCGTGTAATTGGTCCATAATATAAACGTAATAATTAACTTATAAATATTTTATTGATTACCCTGAATCAATCTAAAATTTCTTAAGTCTTTTATAAAACACTTAACAAATATTAATTAAACTTAAACTCTAATATATTGTGAATAATCACCAAACATTTAAGTTTACAATCAATTAACTTATATAACTCCAAGACTTAGTTGAACTGTTATTTTTCCAAAAACTTAACTTTCAATTATATCTTTAAATTATATATCTTTGTCTAATTAAAGATTTTACATATTAAACTTGTCACTTATAACAAACTTTCAAGTCTAAAATATGTATGTTATCATAGAAATTTGACAGCCAAAACTAATTGGGACACGCCACTCGACTACTCAATGAGTCGGAAGACTTTCGATCACAATGCTACATAACATATATAACTCAAATAATTTCTAATATATTTAACTTGTAATAATAATCTCAAGCCGAATATATTACCAAAAAATATTAAGTTACAATTATTCAGTTACAATTATAATTTACAATCATAATTCAACTAAATCCTAATAACTACACAAGTCTAAGCTGTCTTACCAGCTTCACTTGTACCCGCAACACTTGTACCAACACCATCACCACTTGCACCCGTAGACTTCCCCTGAATCATAGTTTGCTCACTAGTCTTTGAAGGACCAGTTAGCTCACCATCGTTCGGTGCACTGGGATCATCGTCTTTGTCATCATCTCTTTTCTTCCTTAACTCATCTTGTTTGCAAGACTCTAAATATACCAATATCTCCCCCTGAGTTGACTGTCCTGAATTCACTCTCAACACTAAACGTTCTAAAGGAATCAAGCTTCAGTTGCTGGGTAGTAAAATCTTGAAGCAAAGTGGTATGAGTCTCCAGCAGTGTCTTGTAAGATGTACTGTGTTGAGTAATCTGCTGTGCAAAAAGAAGATTTTGAGCTACCAACTCTGGAATATTTGAAGTAAGCTTCTCTAACTCCTTAACTCGCAACTCTAAGAATGTAATCCTTTTAGCATCAGTTGTAGGAGTAACAAAGATAGTTGATGGTCCAGGTGGTGTAAGAGGATATATGAGATGCATTGGTAAGTGGTGGAGTAGGTTGAGATAAAGCTGCCGTGAGCAGACTAGCAGCAAATCTACTTCCTTTAGTAGTCGGAAACTGTACCGAACGTACTAAATCTACAATCTCAGCCTGTCCAGTTATATAAAATTAAATAAGTCATTGTTACAAATTACTCTGCCTCAATCTCTAATCAATTATATAACACATGTAGAACTAAACTTATATCCCTTACCTTAGTAGGTATAGATATCGGTTCAGCAACCACCGGTTGTAACACTTGCTCATCATGTGGTCTATCCCGAGCAACTATCATAGATAAATCTGTCTTAGTTTATAACTCTTGATTAACTAATAATATAATTAATGTCTAACTATTAATAAACTAACCTAGACCAATAGTCAATTGTCTAGTAGAAGCTCTAGCCCTTTTACGGCTCCGAGTTTCCAAAAACTCTTCTTCCTCATCAAGATCCTCATCTAACACGTTAAAATCAGGATCTAAATCATCAGCTGTGCGTTTTCCTTTTGAACTTGGATCCTTTATATGTCCAGATCTATAAGGAATCATACCAGCAGGCGGTGAAATAGGTCGAACATCATCAGAATCAGAATCTGATGTAGTTTCACCATCACGTCCACCTGACGGACCAGCCTCAGTATCATATATATTAAACATATTAAATATTAATGATTAGCATAACGCTCTATCATACACGTTCTATATGTCAATAACATATAATACCTTAGAAGGTAGGACCACAGACGTAGAACCTGTAGGTCTATCAACCTCTGGTTTCGTATCCATCGGATCCTAATTACAATAATATTAAAACTTTATGATTAGCTTAAAGCTCTATCATCTAAGTTTCTATATCATTAGTTTATTAACTATAAAGAATACATACCTGTGCAGATGTACCAATTATATATTGATCAATCGCTTGAAGAAGCGGATCATGAGCATCATCATTCTGTACAAGCACATCTTGCACCACTTGTGCAGCTACCTCAGCTTTCACCTGCTGCCCCTCCTGTCCAGCCTGTTCCAAAACTTCCTCGATGAGCTCTTGTGGATCTTCAGGTTGAACCACATCAGCTACAGGCTCATGAACAATAGCAGCAGCAACACCAACATCTAATCAGCCATCGTTTGGCGGTGCCACATAATTGAGATCAATGATAAAACCAAAAAGATCTCTCTCCTCTGGTTTCACAAACTCTTCCCTTCGTACAGTCTGCTGGAACATAGCATTGTACCCTCTGAGCCTAATAGTATCTACACGAAGATCAGACTCAGCTACTACCAAGTCAGGAATATGATGACGAATGTTCATCATGCAGAACCACAGATAGATTAAAAATCTATTACGAGCTGCCCCTGAGATCTGGCATACCAGCTCACCAAAAATGAAGTCACAAAAGCTATATGGCTTATTATAAGCCAGAGACAGAACCGCCGATATAAGTGTAGGACTCATCTCATCGAATCCTGACTTCCTCGGTCCAAAAATCATGACAATAACATGCCATAGAAATCTCCATTGGCCTATGACAAGAGGCTTCAAAAATTGACGACCTCGTCTCTCATCAGTATATCCCATACGACCTAGAGCGCCTATTTTGGTCAAAAATTACACTAAGCAATTAAGTGATCAAATTTTAGATTGTGAGTCATAATGTTGAAATTACTTTCAAGATAATTACGTTGTTATACGATTATCTATATTAGTAAATAAGAATTTTGAATGAAAATACATTTTAAGTGCGTTAATCCTTGTTGAATAAAGATTTAAGACAAAAGCTCAAGAACAGATTAATGATAATGCCAAATAAACAATGAAAAAAGGTAAAGTAAATATAATCGATACGAGAATATACGAGGAAAACCCTTGATCAAGATTGATCGCCAGCACAAAACCTCGGGAAGGATCAAATGATCCTTGCCTTTGTTGATTTTATTCAAATGAAATTAACGAATTACAAGCTAAGAGCACAAAGATGACCGGTTAAGTGATTATGTGTGTGAATCTAGCTAAGTGTTGGTGAAAAAGAGTATCAACGAGAGTAACAGCAGAGTGTTTATGTGTTTTGCAGGTGAAAATAGTGTGCATTGCCTCCCCTAATCGATCATCCATGCCTCAATTATATACTAAGAGCGTATAACAATATTTCTGAGAATCTCGGGATCCTCCGATGAAGGTTGAAGACCACCAACGTCTCTTTTGACTTCATTTTACACGTGCAGCTGACTTCATCATCCTTGAATCATATCAAAGCTTCCTCACGTAATCTGAAGCATATCTCATTAACGCGTTCCATATATGACCCGGTCAATACTCAAAGAAAATAAACATGTTGAACAACGCATGATCCTGAACTAATATAGGTCCAGGATCCTGAGCTATGCATACTCCAAAATAAACATATGATTCTTACTTACTCATCCCGCTTATTCATTATCCTGCATAATTATATTAAACAAATATATCCTGACTAGGATCCTACAAGATAAATTACAAGAGTATTTTCAGGATCCTTAAATATGACTATGATCCTGAAAGTATACTTACAAACTATCATTATCCTGATATGCGAGTACTAAATATAAATGAGTTTCATACCTGTGAGATGAATATATGATGCTAATCAGGATCCTGCAATGCTGGTAAAAAATCTACCCACAACAGCGCCCTCTATGAAATCCATTGGGTACTCGGTCAGACCATCCTTCTGTTCTATAGTACCCAGCTGCAGAATCTCACGTAGATGACTAGCAGAAAATACAATCGGTTGCTGGTTTACCGTTGCTCGAATAGCCGGAGGATTGACTACCTCGTCGTACTGTATACTATCCCAAAAATCATTCAGGATTGTCCGTGATAGAGGTGGAGATGCTGTAATAGCATGCCTAATGCGTGATCGTCTAAAGAATGTCAGCATATCAGCCACCTTGATGGCTCCCTTTGCTGATAAATCTATATCAACAAGAACATTGTGACCTTTCTCGAATTGTCTAGCCATATCTGTAGAAAAACACAAATGACACAAACAATTTAATACACGTTAATAAATTATAAACTATAATGTTTATGAATCGAAACGATCATCTAACATCTTAGTTCAAAGCTTATTAACCATATATAGCCTACACAATATAATTGAAAAATTAAGTAATTAAATCAAATTAACAATTATAATCAGTAACTATAAATTACAAGACGAATACATTTATAACTTATAACTCATAGGTCGTAAGTTCAATATGTAATACCCGTTAGTTACTTGTTAATTTCAAATTCTCAAGTCGTTAACGTTGTAACAAGAATATATATATTATACTGTTAACTTAAAATTAGGACACGCCACTCGATTACTCTTTGAATCGGTAGACTTTCGATATAAATATATAATTCAGTACAAGTCCATTATATAAAGGTTATAACTTAAAAGCCTTAACATTTATATATAATACTTTTTTAAAAAAAAATTTCTAAGTGCTGGACTCGCAGCCATATGCGAATCGAGTTCAACTCGGTTCGCACATCAACTCGTAACTTATTCAGTTTGCCTACCAAGTCAACTCGCAAGTCAACTCGGTTCACAAACTATTCAACTCACTAACCAAGTCAATCCGCAAGTCGATTCGAAGACCTACTCGGTCCGCAAGTCAATAAGTCAACGAATGAAGTCGACTCGCAGGTTATAGCTCAACTCGTTAGTTTGATCGTGCGAGTTGAAATTGAAACTCAACTCGCTAGACACTAGCAGCGACGAGTTGAAACAAAATCGATCAATTTGTTAATTAAAACACGATCGATCGATGTATTTACGTTCATTGAGGTTCGTTTAACATTAATCCTAAGGATTCTTGTTTAATAACCCCTTAAATCGACGTAACTTGTTTGAATTTTTAACTGAAACCCTAATTGGAAATATTCTTTGATTTCTAGTTAAATACACGGTGAAATCCGTTAATATTTACCTCAAGATGATTGCAATCTAGAAGTGTATAAAATCTACAGATTGAATATCTCTTTTCGTAACTTGTGAAATCAAAATAAAACGAAAATGCTTTTTCGTCTCGTTTCGCCAATTGTCGATTCGCAGAGATGAAGTGAACTCGCAAATGTATGTGGGTTTGGTGAAGGTTTGACTCGTTTGACCTGATCTTTTATACTATATACTCGATTCGCAGAATTTAAACTCGATCCACAGGTTTGACTTGGTCAAACTCGCTAGATTTAATTTAAATACAATTTTAATGCAAAGTATAAATTAAAAAAAACCATTTACGTTTATACAATTATCTCTGTAACTATGTAGCCTAAACATTGTAAAAAATGTTTTTGCATAATTTTTCCTCAATGATAATCTTCTTACATATTAACCGGCTTAACCCATGATACAATTAATCTTGTATAAAGAAAATCTGGAGCTAAAATTATTTACTAATATACCTTATGGTATTAAATCTATACAAACATTATCTTTCACTTGTAGTTGTTACGATTGTTCAACATAGATAGAATATTCAGTATAATTTTAATTCCAAAGGGTGATACTTATTAAAATAAAATAAAATAAAATAATTTTAGAGAAACATAAAATAAAACACAACGCATATAAACAAACAATGGTATCAAGTACCATTTTATTAAACACTTATAATTAAAATAAAGTACATAAACAAATAAAATAAATGAACTGAATAAGAATCTATCTGCTAAAGGATCATATTAGGAAGAATAAGATCTCTTAGATTTTATTAAAAGTCTAAACAGATTGTTAGTATACATACCTCATGAAATTCTAATAAGTGGCAGACACACTATTACTCACTTCCCATATATTAACTTATATTTATAAAATTATAACTTTATTAACCTTTATCCACATAGCATAATTATTTAAAAATTAGTCACAAAAGTGAAACTTTTACATAGACATTTCAAGATGATTACCGATATTATGATCCACATAAACAAATTATACTCAAATTTCTAAGCAAACATTTTATTGTTAGTATGAGTATTAGCTTATGTTTCCCATAACATGATATACTCTGAAATCAAGTAAAACACATAACACTGCATTTCTAACTAAGGTACATAGAGAACACTTATGTTATTTTAAATTTAGACAAATATCAAACTTATAATGAAGATACTAGTGGTTCCAGGTCTGTACTGACATACAACAGAGGATCCCTTAGTATGAACACTATAAGCTTGAGATTATTGACCTAGCTAATAGCTTTAGGTCTATACTCACGTACAATAGAGAAATCATTAGTTAAGTTAATAACCATATAAGTTTCATACCATTTGTCATTTTTGCTACATATTAACAGTGTATGGAAATACCATCATTCAACATTTAAGACTTATGTCATATATCACATAATAGGCACATAGATTAACAATCAAGCATATTATTACTTCTTGAATGCTTTAGAAATTGATGCATAATTTGCCTACCAGTATATCATATGAAGAAGCTATCTATATAGCAATAAAATAGCAAATTATTACTTGTGGAAAAAGGTGTATAATAATAAAAATATAGGTACATACCTGGCAAAGGAATCATAATGTGAATGATGCTTATGAGAATCTACTAACACATCATATTTAGGACTTAAGGTTATTGTTAATAATCTTATTTTCCTAATGTACTATCATTTCCCTTAGTTTTTGCAGACAAAAACTTAAACAGTTTTAAAGAATATTATTTGTATATTCTTTAAAGAAGGCGATTCCACTTAGGTAACAAACAAATGAATTCCATACGCCCCCTCCTTTTTTTAATAATGAAAAGCTACTAACTATTACATAAAAACCCTTGGAAGACTAATCACTCTGGATTTCTCATTCCGTTAAGTTGAATCAACGTCTCAAATCGAGCTCTATCGAATGCCTTTGTGTATAAGTCTGCTAAGTTATCCAAAGATGGAACCTTAACTAACTTAATCAAATTCTTCTCAGCACAGTCTCTAATAAAATGATGTCGAATATCAATGTGCTTAGTTTTGCTGTGCTTCACTGGATTATTGGTGATCGACATTGTTGATTCGTTATCAATCATCATAGGAGTATTGGTTATATTCAACCCATAATCTCGCAGTTGCTGTTGAACCCAAAGTACTTAAGAGCAACAACTGCCAGCTGCAACATACTCAGCTTCACATGTAGAAATGGCTACTAAGCTTTGCTTCTTGCATTGCCAAGATACTAATCTACCTCCTAAGAATTGATATCCACCGGTTGTAGATTTCCTATTTTGATTGCATCCTCCATAACCTGAATCAGTATAAGCTATTAAATCTAAGTCTCCATCAGTCGGATACCAAAGTCCCAGCTTAGGTTTCCCTTTGAGGTAACGAAAGATTCGTTTAATAGCTTGCATATGTGACTCTTTCGGATTTGCTTGATATCGTGAGCAAATACAAATAACAAATATAATATATGGACGAGAGTCAGTGAGATACATTAGTGATCCAATCATGGCCCTATAAAGATTAGGATCCACATCATGATCACTCAATGTATCAGGACCGAGTCCATGATTTACTAGAATAGGAGTATGATAGATTTTACTTTCATCCATCTTAGATCGCTCTAATAATTCAGCAGTGTATTTAGATTGATGAATAAAAAATCCATCATTCTTTTGATCAACTTGTAATCCTAAGAAGAAAATCAACTCTCCCATTGCAGACATCTCGAACTTTTTCCTCATTACTTGTTCAAATTCTTGACACATCTTTTCGTCAAATGACCCAAAGATAATGTCATCAACATATACTTGAACAAGAAGGAAGTTTTTCTTCTTCCATTTTACAAAAAGTATATTATCAATTGATCCTCTTGTAAATCCATTCTTAAGTAGATACGTTGATAGTGTTCCATACCATGCCCTAGGTGCTTGATGTAATCCATATAGAGCCTTATTCAAGCGATATACTCTATCTGGATGATCAGGATCAGCAAACCCTGGCGGTTGTGAAACATACACCAATTCTTCTACTTTGCCATACAAGAAGGCACTCTTAACATCCAACTGATAAACTTTTATCTCTTTGAATGAGGAAAATGCTAAGAATACCCTAATTGCTTCAAACCTAGCAACTGGTGCAAACACTTCATTGTAATCTATACCCTCTTGTTGATTAAACCCTTGAACCAGTAGACGAGCTGTATTGCGAGTAATGAATCCCCGGTCATCTCTCTTACACTTAAATACCCATCTAGTTCCAATTGGATACTCTCCCTTTGGAAGGTCAACCAACTCCCATACTTGTAGTTTTGAGAACTGAGATAGTTCTTCTTGCATCGCTTCTACCCACGAACTTTCCTTTAGAGCCATTTGAACATTTTTAGGCTCAACTTGTGAGATAAAGCATGAATAAAGACATTGATTGGGTATCCCTGTCTCTTTCATTTCAGAATACAAGCTTGGGTACTCTAAATCGTTAGGAGAATTATTCAGACTAGTAGATATAGTAGGGTATGTTGAGGTACTAGCCTTAGCTTGACTTCTGGTTAGCATAGGTATTTCCGGATCACCTATGATGTTCTCAACTGGACGATTCTTACTTGTCCAAGTTACCGTTACCGGTTCAACCTGTATATCATCATGCAGATTAGTACCAATCTCCTCATTCTCAATTTCATGTAGAAACTTATCAGAAGATATCCTTAACTCTCGCAAGGGAGTAATAATATCATCAAGCAACCTTTTCATTATAAGCTCTGTACTATCTTCTTCTGGACTAGTATATGGTTTTTGTGATCCACTTGAAGAGGCTTCATTTGGATCAACATTTGTCTTGACTCCAGAATTTTGAACACTCGATGTCGAGGCA
The DNA here is from genome assembly GCA_963422505.1 of Pseudognaphalium luteoalbum. Lineage (NCBI taxonomy): Eukaryota > Viridiplantae > Streptophyta > Magnoliopsida > Asterales > Asteraceae > Pseudognaphalium > Pseudognaphalium luteoalbum. The sequence goes on from OY730194.1 coordinate 6,376,106, forward strand.
TGACCAATATCCTCATCTCCAGACAATAAATGTTCAGGTGTCTCTGAATGACTGACATAGTCACTGATAGGAACCTTTAATGATGCAAAAAGAGCAGAATAATCAAATTGCCAATCAACTCCCTTGTGAACATCAGGTGAGTAGCTCATAACTTCAATGTTGTAAACTACTTCCAAATGTCCCGTGACTTTATTAAAGACTCTTTTGTTTGGCGAATTGGGCATATAACCTAAGAAAAATCCTTCGTCCGCCTTTTCACCAAATTTAGCTTGATGACCGGTCTTCAATATTTTGCATGAAACTCCAAAAGGCTCAAAACCTTTCAAGTTAGGTTTCTTATTGTTCAAAAGCTCATAACATGTCTTGTTATGTCTCTTAACCGTAAGAACTCGATTTAGAACATGACATGTTGTATTCACTGCTTCTGCCCAAAAAAGGACCGGAAGCTTTGAATATGCAAGCATTGTTCTAGCAGCTTCAATCAACGTTCGATTTTTCCTTTCAACAACATCTTTCCGTTGAGGTTCATACGGTGCACTGAATTGATGTTGTATCCCTTTGCTTAAGCAATAGATACTTAACGTTGAATTCTTGAATTCTGTTCCGTTATCACTACGAATTCTCTTAACTCGTGTTCTTTAGACATTATCTATTAAATCTAAGAACTCCATAAGAATTCCTAGAGTCTCATCCTTAGATCCCAAAAAGAATACCCAAGAGAGTCTAGAGTAGTCATCTGTGACAACTAAACAGTACCATTTGCCACCTACACTTCTCTTGCTTATAGTTCCGAAGAGGTCCATGTGTAGCAATTCAAATGGCGTAGAGATTGAGTTTTCAGTCTTAGATCTATGTGGTTTCTTGTGCTGCTTTCCTTTCATGCAAGGAACACACTTATCTTCAGACTCGAAACGTTTTTTTGGTACACCCAATGCTAATCCATTTTTGGTTATATAATTCATCTTTCTAAAGTTCAGGTGAGCCATTCTCTTATGCCATAATAAGGCGTCTGCTTCAGAAGCCTTGGATAATAAACATGTAGACATCATTGAAGAGTTAGGAACACCCATGTTGATAGCATAGATGTCCTTTTTCCTTGGTGCCTTCATCAATATCCATTCTTCAGGAATTGAGAAGCCTGGCTTCAGAACTAAAGCCTCCTTTTCATCGAAATGAACTGGATGACCTTTATCGCAGACTTGGGAAACACTCACTAGGCTGTGAGTCAGTTCTTCAACGTAATTTACATCCTCTAGAGTCAAAGTTCCATTTGAAACTTTTCCTTTTCCCGTAATTACTCCTCCTTTATCTCCTGCAAAGTTTACTTTTTGCTTGAGAGCACCCTTGAAGTCCTTCTGTAGACTTCGTTCTCCTGTCATGTGCCTTGAGCATCCACTGTCTACATACCACCAGCTATCCTTGTTCACAGTCTGCTCCTACACATAACAAGTTATACACAATTAGTTTTCAAGAGGGACCCAAGCCATTACGGTCTTGGCTTGTCCCTGATCATCTACAATCTGAACTTCTTTAAAGTAACCATAACTATTCCCATCGGGAGTCTTGGTAACTTTCACAGGAGTTTGAGATTGTTGATGGTCTGTAGTCTTAGACCTATGAGGAGAGTGAGTAGAAAACCTCCTAGGCACATACTTAGATCCTTGTGTACCTGAAATAAAACCACTTTCAAATTGATTATGGTTTCTACTGGGGGTCCTAAACCTCGAAGGTGTCTTATCTCTAGGTTTATTGACAATATTTCCATTCAGAATATAAGACCTTTTAGGCTTAGCTGAGGAGACACTATGATTACCATCTCTCTTCAGCATGTTTACAGGTTAGCTCCCTAATCCCGGTTTAGAGCCTAACATGTCTACAATTGAACTAGAACAGGTCGGTGTCTTTTCAGTATTCTGAAACTTATGTGATGTTTTCAACTTCTTATTTGGACAACAAGAAGCCACATGTCCCTTTTGGTGACATTTGAAGCAGGACATATGTTTCCGTGGTTTACCAACTTTTGCATTCGCAGTCGCAGTCTTAGGCACTAAAGGATCACTAGATTGTTCCTTATTAATCTCAGCATCTGTCTTGGTATCATTCATCATTCCACTTGATACAAAATGTACTTTAGTGAATTGAATCTTCTTACCATCATCAGATGTAGGATTCTTAATAACATCCTTTTGTACCTTTGACTGTTCAGACTTATTAGTTACCTTCATTTCAGGATTTGCTTCTATCATCTCAAAATCTACAGGAGTCTTAGTGTAATTTGAATTGAATGGAGGAGGTACATCATTGTAACCTAAACCAGTCTTATCCTTTACACTACGTTGAGCATCAAGCATTTTGTCCATCTCAGATGTTCGATATTTTTCTATCTTACGATTTTGCTCAACTAGTTTTAACTTATACTCAGCTAACTCCTTATCTTTATTAGCAATTGTTTGATTTAAGTCCTTTAGATTCAAATAGAGACCATCTATGATTATAGATTTTTCATCAATGGTATCTCTAAGTGCAGTTTTATCAAAAATATCGGACTTAATCTTATCTTTTAAGGCCTGTTTATCCTCCCCTAACCTATGTATATCAATCTTAGCCAGTTCAAGGTCGGATACTACAGTCTTACTAGATTCAGTCAATATGCTAACTTGAGAAGACGGGTTTTTGTTTGCTACAGATAAAACACTAACCTGTGACTGCAAATCAGTAACTAAATAACAGACATCAACAAGAGTAAGAATATCAATACATACCCTTTTCTTGTCTGTTTGAATTTCAGCCATGCATGCTACAAAGTCTTCTGGACTCATGTCTACAGTTGAATCCAAGTATAGCACGTCTTCATCACTTGCTTTCACTTGAAGTTCCAGCACCTCTACTTGAAAATCAGCAGCAGTAGGCATATAGGATGTGGACTCAGTAGTTTTATTTTGATCATCGATCTCAGCCATGAAAGCTTCCTCAGACTGAGCCTTCCAATCATAAGATCCATCTAACTGCTTTACCACTTAGGCTTTAGAAGCTAGAGAACTTCCCGAGCCTTGTTTCCCATTGCCAGTTTCAACCTTAGGTCTTTGACATTCACGAGCGAAGTGTCCATAACCTTGGTAGTTAAAACACTTGATCTTGGTCTTATCAAACCCTGATCGATTGCCAATTACCTTTCTACCATTTTTCTTCAAGAAACTTTTAACTCTCCTAGACAACATAGCAAGTTGATCCTGGAACTCTATTTCTTCAAGATAATCAGGGTCTATCTGATCATAGTCTTCATCAAACATAATCGGATCATTGATTTTACCCTCAATGTAGTTTTCGTATGAAGAAACAAAGGAATCAAGAACAGATAGTTACTGTTCTGCAAATTTCACACTCATAGGCATCTTTTGATGCTCCTGAGGTGACTTCTCAGATGATTTCCCCTTTGCTTCACTACCAGATGATGTAAGGAGACACAGTTCATCATTAATCATTTCACCCTTTCCATCAGCAATACTGACTAACAAAGCAGTGGTCGAATTTGATGAAGAAGTAGAGATAGTTGATTTTCCATGGTATAGTCCCGGATCCTGAACCTGATCAGAATCAGTATCTCTAGTCTTCTTGGTGAAATCATAACCTCTGAGCTTATCAATAGCCTGCTCTAAGGTCATAGCTGCATACCTCTCATCATTGTCCTTAATCATCACACCATGCATTTCCAACTTAGATGGTAAACCTTCAATAAACTTGTCGGTTTTCTCTATCTCAGTAGTAACAATCTCATAGTCATCTAGATCACTCAATAAATGGTAGAATCTGGTAGTATATGCATCAAGATCTTCTCATTTCAAAGTTTTAAACACAGTAAACTACTTTTTGAGAAGATTCTTCTTGTCAGCTTTCACTTGTGGATTGCCTTCACATCTTTTCTCAAGTGCTGCCCAGAGCGCTCTTGCAGTATGAAAAGATTTCAGCTGATGATTGAGCTCCTTTGGTAAACTCATCTTGATTGAAGAATGAGCCTTATTTTCAATCTCAAAGGCTTTCTTTTGCTCATCATTCATTTGGTGATAGGCAACAACCAAAACTGCATTTTCAATGGTGGCAGTAGGTGCGGTGTATCCATTTTTTATACACATCCAGATAGACAAATCATGAAATATACAGTAAGATTCAAACCTATCCCTCCAACTATAATATTCTTTAATTTTTAATAATTTATGTGGAACATTAGATTTTTCAACCTCGTGTTCCATCTCGATCATTCTGCTAATGTCAGACATCGTGATAAGTCAAATAGTCTAGCAAATTAAAAAAAAATCTTGATTCGCAAAACTGAGTTCAACTCGCAATCTCAGCTCTATTCGCAAAACTCAGTTCATCAATCTCAGTTCGGATCGCAGAAGATGTCAGTTCGAAAGTGATCTCGGTTCGCAAGAGATCTCAGTTCAACTCGCAGTACTTCAACTCGGTTTGCAAGTTCAACTCGGTTCGCAGACAGTGCTGAAACCCTAATCTCAATTCGCGAAACGGCTGAAAAAACCAAAAATGAAAATTTTAGGTATTTTTACGTTAAAATTGGTAGATTTCGACCGTAAACTATCCTATAGGTGTCCAGAGAATGATTTTGATTGTTTTTACACACTAATGCACGTCAAAACAATCCTAAATCAGACGGTATTAACTCGAATAACTCGAACTTACTCGTATTTAGCCCGAAAGCTCTGATACCAATTGTAAGTCCCGTGTTCTAGGATCGATAACTTCGTTATCTGTGATATTAATGTGCGGAATTCCTTAATATGCGTTATCTTATTATAACGAATAAATTCGAGTTTATAATACGATTAATAACTAATATACTTTGCTTTAATCAATAAACGATCAAAACCTAGTCTTTTGTTGGTGCATCTTGGTGTGTCTGTCAATTGGTCTAAGTCAGTAATGCGTTTGATATGTAAATACGTTAGTGATAACGTTTGTATTAATTACATTTTGTGTTTTGGCGACACAAGGTCTTTGTGTCGCAATAGTTAACCCGGCGACACATCTTGTGTCGCATCAGTCGGCTTGGCGACACAACTTGTGTCGCAAAGGTCAGATTAGGTTTAGTATAAATAGACATATACGGCTCATTAGCTAGGGTTGACGAATTTGTGAAATCAGAGAGTATATTGTAATCGTTCTATTCAATACAAGCTGATCGACTTTTGGTATTCAATTCATATACTTTGTGTTTGATTCGCTGTTTACTCGTTTAACATTTGTTATCAATCGTGGGATTCCGCACTACGTTTGCTTGTTAGGGATTCAGTTAGGTCCGGTAAAGGGGTCCTACAAGTGGTATCAGAGCCAAAATCTCAGGATTTGGTGTTATTGAATCCATTTTGATACGTTTCTCGGATAAACACAACAAGTTTGAGTTAAAATCTTCATTGAAAGGTGCTTAGAAATTGGTATTTGGCTTTTCTGGAAGATTTTGGGATTATTATTCGTCCTCCAGTCGTGAATTTTCGTTAGGTTATCGAGAATTTTCGATTTTAGGGTTCTTTGGTCGCTGGTCAGCCGTTTATGCGACACTACTCTGCGACATAACTCTTGTGTCGCGTCTAGGTTTACTGCGACATATGCCTTTAATTTGGCGATATAAGCTTGCGACTCAAGCTTATCCTGACTTGCGACATACGCCTTTAATTTGGCGACATAAGCTTGCGACTCAAGCTTAATCTGGTCTGCGACATAAGCCTTCATTTAGGCGACACAAGCTTGCGATATAAGACTTGGTTTTCTTCCGTCGCTATCTTTTGCGACATATTATTTGTGTCGCAAGACACTTTAGAATTCTATATTTTCTGCGACATAATCTTTGTGTCGCTTGAACTTTCTGCGATACATACTTGTGTCGCATAACAGTTTGTTCTTTGTGTCTTTGATAGTTTTGCAGGTAATTTATAATGACATCTTCTTCAGCACATTCTATTCAGTCTGTTGGAGCAATGTTGAAACAAAACAATGAGGTCGGATCTGGAAACAAACCTCCAATGTATATGCCTGGAATGAGTTATTCTGATTGGCGTCAACGCTTTGAGTCTTATGTTGGACTAAATGACCCTGAAATGATGATATATTTAGAGGAAAGATATGAACGTCCTCTAAGAACATGAGTCTTCAATGGTCCAGTTCCTGAGAAGTCAATCAAATCAATGACTTCTGAGGAACGTAAAGCTTTTGATATGGAAAGAAAAACTCATGCTGCAATCACTATGGCATTGCCTCAACCTATCATTAGACAATTGAGGCAACATAAGATTGCATATGATCTCTGGAAAGCGTTTGAAAAGAAATGTGGTGGTAGTGATCAATACAAGAAGAAAAAGATTGATCTAATCAAGAAGCAGTACGAGGTTTTTGATATGCTTCAGGATGAGTCTTTGGAAGATCTGTGCAGCAGATATTCCCATTTGGTCACTGAGTTAATGGAAGGAGGTGTAGTTCTTGAACGTAATGATGTGAACAAGAAACTTCTAGATTCACTTCCTAAGAAGTGGCATACTCGGGTGCTCTTGATGGAAAGAGATGAAGATATCATGGACATGGAGCTCGAAGATCTTATAGGTCACATTGAGGCTGAGCTTCTTGAGATGCAAAGAAAAGAGACCAAGGCCACTTCACATCTTCAGAATCCAAAATTATATGGAGTTGATGTTCCGGTATCTTCAAGCAAGCCTACAGTTACCGCATTCATCGCTAGCAATGCTAGTGGAAATGCATCTACTAGTACTCCATCAGGTGGTACTTATTTTCAGAGTTCTGGATTCTCTTCTGGTGAAGATTATTCTTCCACATTTTCAGCATTCTTAGCCTGCGCTGGTGACTTTTCTGATGAAGACTTTGGTCAAATTGATCAAGAGGAATTGGAGAGGTTAGATTTAAAATGGAACATGGCTATGCTGACAAGGAGGGTAAAGAACTTCTTGCAGAAAACTGGTAGAACTTCTGTGAACAATCCGGGTGAAAAAGGCATTGGTTTCAATAAAGGGAAGGTGAGATGTTATAAGTGTCAGAACTATGGACACTTTGCTCGTGAGTGTGAAAAGAAGAAGACACCACCTTCAGGTCTTACCAAGCCTTCCCCAACTAAGGCTGAAGAGAAAGCAATGGTGTCAGCTGCTTTGATGCTGACAGAAACTCCATGGGACAACAGCTGGTCAGATGCAGCTGATGATGAAGAAGAGAACACTGCACTAATGGCTGAGGTTCATGAGGTAGATGATGAACCTTTATCTCGTGTTTCATGCATTAAACTTACTAACCAGTTTAATAGGTGTAGAGAGGATAACGAACGTCTTAATGCTACTATTTCACAATTAACAGAAAATAATGAAATGTTGAAAGAAAGTTATAAGGCGTCCGAAAAGAAATTAAGGGCTATTTTTGAAGAAAAGAAAGAACTTAAAGCAAAAAATTTTGAACAGCAAGATGAAATAGGAAGTTATGTAGATATGTTAACTTTTGTTAAAAAGGAACTTGTTGATTCACAGGCTGAAGTTCTTACTTTAAATCGGAAATTATCAAATTTTTCGACATCCTCTCTCGTTTTTGATGAAATTCTTCAAAAGCAAAGGACAGATACTAAAAGTAAGGCAGGACTTGGTTATCACCATGTCCCACCTCCAAAAGACTATCTGCCTATGCCTCAACAAGAAATCATCAAAGATTTTGTACCTACTGTTCCTCAAGTAGATATAAAACCTGTCAAACCTGTTAAAGTAAGGATAAGTAGGCCTCAAGTTGGGAAGGAGAGACTAGGTTTTCATCAAGTCCTACCACCAACAGAGTATCATCAAGAAGATATGGCCGAAAATGTTAAATTTGAGTAAAAAAAAACCTATTACTAGTATGCCTGAGCCAGTTAAGGCATCGACTAGTGAGCCTGAAAATTTGAAGGCTCCTAAGGTTGACTCAATTAAGAAGTTTGATGTCAGGGCTGAGCCATTTAAGCCCATTGAGAAACAGGAAACTAAGGCTGAGCCTATTAAGCCTGTTGTAGTTTCCAAATCTGTTAAATCAGTTAGTAAGTTTATTCTTCCAGTAAGTTTGAAGGAGGAAATTGAGATTGAGGATAAACCGATGAAAAATACGGTTATTTGAAAAAGAAGAATGTAACCAACGACCATCATATCTTCACCAGTGAAGGTTATGATGAGATTTATAAAATGAAAGGTAAAGCTAAGGCTGAACCTACAAAGGAGATTTCTCAACCAGAAAATTTCAAATCTAATAAAAAATCTTCTAAAATTAAATCTCAAGGTTTAACTTCTGCTTGTACACATTAGTGTACTTGTTCAGCCCATCCATTTTTTGGCCGAGCTCAAAGGTTTATACCTCAATCTTCTGATAGTGTTGAGCAACGATCTTGTTTCTATTGCAAGAAACAAGGTCATTTGATTAGTATGTGCCCATTGCTTGCTAAGAAGTATGGTCGAAGGGGAGATACACGAACCTCTAACTCTCAAAATTTTTCAAAAAAATCTATGAGAGGTTCTGCAGTTCCACCAACTACTTCTGAGAATAACAATATTGAGCTAAACAAAGTTAAACATGATAAGCTCAATAATGTTAACAAGCAACCATCCAAACCTCAAAAGGTTTGGAAGATCAAGGAGTCATGTTCTGACTCTTCATCTGACAATGATTCATCAGGCAATGATTTCGATTTGCTAAAAAATAAAATTTTGACTGATGTAATCATTGTGGATGATGCTACTGGGTTACCCAAGTCTGTTAAGGCTTGGGTTTCCCTTACTCATTGATCTCTTTATTTGTGTTGTCGCAGCAATCTGAAGCAGTTCAAAATAGTAGATGGTATATCGACAGTGGTTGCTCGCGACATATGACAGGCGACTTATCTCTGCTATCTGAAGTCAAGGATTATAATGGGGGATATGTTGCTTTTGCCGGTGATAAAGGAGGAGTTATTACCGGACAGGGAACACTCACTAATGGGCAAGTGAGTTTTGAAAAGGTTAATTTTGTGGAGTAGCTTACTCACAACCTGCTCAGCGTATCACAAGTGTGCGACAAAGAGTACACTACGGCATTTACCAAAACTGAATGCCGTATTTTGAAACCAGGATTTGTAATTCCTGAGGAATGGGTGCTACTGAGGGCACCAAGGCAAAAAGACATGTATATTCTAGATACGAAGACTGTTGAAACAACCCAACATACATGTCTACTTTCAAGAGCTCCTGAAAAAGAATCACTTTTATGGCACAGACGTATGGGTCATCTGCACTTCAGAAAGATGAATTATTTGGTGAAGCACGATCTTGTGCGTGGAATTCCAAAGCAATCCTTTGGAATCAATGATCTTTGTGTTTCCTGTCAAAAAGGGAAACAGCACAAGAAGTCCCATAAGTCAAAAGTGGTGAATTCTGTTTCAAGTCTTTTGGAGCTACTGCATATGGATCTTTTTGGACCTGTAAGTAAGAAGAGTATAGGAGGTTCTAAATACTGCTTGGTAGTAACTGATGATTACTATTGATTTTAATGGGTGTATTTCTTAACTACTAAGGATGAAGTTCCTGAAATTCTCATTTATTTGTTTGATAAGCTCGAGAACCTATGCAATCTGTCAATTAAGAAACTGCGATCGGATAATGGTACTGAGTTTAAGAATTCGACAATTGAGTTGTACTGTCTAAGAAAAGGCATTGACCATCAATTCAGCGCCGCACGAACTCCTCAACAGAATGGAGTTGCTGAACGCAAAAACATGACACTCATTGAAGCCGGATGAACAATGTTGGCAGACTCTAAGATGCCTATCTCTTTCTGAGCTGAAGCAGTAAATACTGCTTGTTATATTCTTAATCGGGTTTCAGTGGTTAAAAAGCACTATAAAACGTCTTATGAACTGCTTAATAATCGGAAACCTTCACTACAGTTTCTTGAACCATTTGGCTGTCCCTGCACCATTATGTACACAAAAGAGAGAGTTGCTAAATTTGGAGCAAAGTCTAGTGAAGGTTTATTTTTGGTCTTTTCAAATAACTCTCCAAACAAACGTGTGTACAACTTGGCAACTAAGCGTATGGAAGAACACTTTGAAGTCACGTGCTTTCGTTACTCCGACAATCCGGAAGGAAAGGGACCAGCACATTTGTTCAATTATGAGGCAATCTTTGATTCATTTAATCTGCCTAAGGAAGATGATGAAGTTGATCAGGTGGTCACATTACTTCATGTCCGAAAAGAAATCTTCAAATACTTCACAACCATTAAAATCAAAGACTTCGACTGTCTCTGCTACTCCACCTCCTTCTCAACCAAATGTTGATGTTCCTGAATCATCCACAAGAAATCAAGAAACATATACTGATGTTCCTGAGTTGTCTGATGATGAAGATGAACCGTTTGAGAATACGAGGGAGTTTGATTCGGCACAGGAAGCTGATTTCACAAACTTGGACTCTGTCATTGTGCATGACAAGATTCCTAGTTCTCGCATTAATAAGGACCATCCAGTAGAGAATATTATAGGTCCTTTGGATAAGGGGATTCAGACAAGAAGTCAAGTTGTTGTTGATACACATCCTGCATCCCCTTCTGACTCTTCTGAGTCTGCTTTTCTTGCATGTCTTTCTGCTGAGGTTAAATCATGTTTTCTATCTCAGGTGGAACCTAAAAGTACAGAAGATGCTTTAAAAGATCCACACTGGGTTGAAGCAATGCAGGAGGAGTTGCAGCAATTCCAAAAGCTGCATGTTTGGGAATTAGTACCGTTACCTAAGGGTGCACATCCAACCGACACTCGATGGGTTTATCGAATCAAGAAAGATGATCGAGGGGTAGTCATTAGAAACAAGGCAAGGCTAGTAGTTCAAGGTTTTCATCAAGTAGAGGGTTTGGACTATGATGAGGTTTTCGCTCCTGTTGCAAGATTGGAGTCGATTCGTATCTTCTTGGCCTTCGCGTCCTTCAAAGAGTTCATTGTTTATCAGCTTGATGTAAAGAGCGCTTTTCTGTATGGACAGGTTGATACCGACGTTTATGTGAAGCAGCCTCTTGGTTTTGAAGATCCGTTGCATCCATAATATGTCTGTAAACTTAATAAGGCATTATATGGTCTGCATCAGGCACCACGATTGTGGTATGAGAGGCTTGCAACTCATCTTGTTAAGAATGGATTCGAAAGAGGTAGCATTGACAGTACGTTATTCACTAAAAGAGATGGAGAAGACTTATTGCTGGTACAAGTATATGTCGACGACATCATTTTTGGATCTACCAAAGACTCCATGTGTAAAGACTTCGAACATCTCATGAAGTCTGAATTTGAGATGAGTGCAATGGGGGAACTCACGTTCTTTTCGGGTGTTCAAGTTGAGCAGTCTGCCAAAGGAATTTACATTCATAAGTCCAAATATGTCACTGATATGTTAACCAGGTATGACTTGCTTAATTGTAAGACCTATGGAACCCCCATTGAAATTAATTATAATCTTGGACCGGCCATTGATGACGAGGATTGTAAAGAAAAGGACTATCGCTCACTGATTGGTTCTCTCATGTATCTGACCGCATCCAGGTCGGACATTGTATTTGCTGTGTCCAGCTGCTCAAGATATCAGGCTAGGCCAAAGGTTTCTCATATGAAAGCAGTAAAGCGAATTTTTGGGTACCTCAAACATAGGCCAACTCTTGGTCTATGGTACTCCAATGAAAAATCGTTTGAACTGACTGCTTATTCGGATTCTGATCATGGCGGCTGTAGCATAGATAAGAAGTCAAAAACTGGTGGATGCCAGTTTCTTGAATCACGTTTAGTATCGTGGCAATGCAAGAAGCAGACAACGGTGGCTACTTCCACTGCAGAGGCTGAATATGTTGCTGCGGCTAGTTGCTGTTCCCAGGTTCTGTGGATTCAGCATCAATTGCGCGATTACGGGTTACTTCTTACTATGACTCCCTTACATATTGATAATACTGCTTCTATTTTAATTACACGCAATCCCGTACAGCACTCTAGAACTAAACACATAGAACTTAGGTTTCACTTTATACGGGATTGCTATGAGAAACACTTAATAGACCTTGTCCATATAGATACCCTTAAACAGAATGCTGACCTCTTCACTAAGGCTTTTTCTCGTGCCCGATTTGATGAACTAGTCAACATGATTGGTTTGCGCTTCTTTCAGCTTAAGAAGTAATTCTTTGGACTTGGACTATTTTTCATTTAAAAAAAAAACACGCAATAGCCACTCTTTATACTCTTTAGTATTAAAGAAATGCACAGTTGCAACATTTGTAAAAAAGATGTTTAGTTGTGTCTGTAAACAACTAGGGAAATGATAGTACATTAGGGTGCATGCACAAAATGAAAGTTTTAAGGTTTATCCTTGATGTATCAGTAGGTTTATCTAGCATACCTACCACAACTTTTATAAACGTTAGATTCATCGTATGATGTACTGGTAGGCATGTTACACCAGCCTTTGAGCACTTAAAAAAAATAATGCTATACATGTCTATTATCATGTGGTCAACATTCTGTGATGTATGACTAAGTGTCTTAATTCCTTAATACAGCTTGGCATACTTCCAGTTTAGTTAATAATATGAAATACTTTGGGGGTATATATTTCTTGGTTCCTCTGTTGTACGTAAGTACAGACCTGGTCTCAAGTTGTATATACTTGAAAGTTAAGCAAACGCAAGTTAAAAGAACTTGAAAAAGTCTTAAATTATAAGATACCTAACAAGGTCGCCAAAATGGTTTCACCAAGTTTGGTTTTGCTTACACCTGAATCAAGTTATGTCACCGCTGATTTGATTCTTAAAAATGACTTTCCTCTATTTTATCTATCTTGGAAGATATGTTCTTGTCTAAATTACTGGGATATGTCTATGGTGGGGACCACAGATAATTATTCATACTAACAATAAAAGTTTTGCTCATAGCCGTAGATGTTACATGTTTATGTGGTCAAACAATACCAGTAATCATCTTGAAATAATACTTATCAAAGGTGTTCTAAATATGCTAAGTAAATTTCAAGAGGTTACATATACTGAAAATCGAGATAACACTTACCATTTTCTAATAATTGCATGTTATCCTAATATGATCCCGTAGCAGACAAAATAACTACGTCACCAAAAATAAAATTAATTTAAGTTTTATTTTAGGTTTAGTAATTCAATTATTTTTATCTTAAATTTGTATATTTATTTTTCACAAGTCCAATTCGTTACTCTTCTATCGGGTTACAAAACTTGAAATTAAAAATCAAGTTTTTTTTGGGCACTGCGACATAAGTATTGTCCTGCGACATAACTGATGTCGCCTTCTATGTTGCTACATTATGTCGCTAGGTGGGGCAGATGTATAAATACCTCACTCCAGTCGCTTTCTCCGTTCACACTTTTAGCGACACAAAATAAAAAACCCGCGACATAAAATTCCCTCCTGCGACATAAAAGCTGCGTGCGAATTCCACTTTTGATTTCGATCATCTAGACTTTTTATTGGCAATCGATCTCTTGTTTCTAGTTCCCTACCTTCTACTCGATCGATAGGTACTAGTTTCACCCTATATTACTGCTTATTTGTGCTTCAATAGTTGATTTTAGTTATGGGTTTTTAGGGTTCACGGGTTTGGGTTAATTAGACACGAAAATCTCAATCTTATTTGTTAATATGAATGTTTTCGTGCTTCTGGTGTGTTGGCGTACCCTAGGGTATGTCTCGTTTTCAAAAACCCCAAATTAGAGGTTAGGGTTTTCTGGGTTGGGACTTGTTGTTCGTCACTGCGACATAATTTTTATGTCGCAGTGTTTCTGAATTTCAATTTATGTCGCTGATATTTGCAACACAAAATTTATGTCGCTGGTATTTGCGACATAACTTTTATGTCGTCAAATGTCATCGCGACATATCTTATATCGCTTAAATCAGTTTAGCCTATTCCTCACTTTTGTCCAATTATGTTATAGCCATGGCAGGTGATTTCATTCAGGACAATGGTGTTATACACTACTGTATTCATTGCTTCTGCCCAAAGACTATCATGTCTTGCACTTCCGCGACTTCGAGGATCACCTTCCGGTCGTGAAAGCTTACGTGCACTAAGGTGTCGTGATAGCATTCTTGCTTGATCGATTACCTTTCATTTTTGGTGGTCTGGTGGGATCCCCTCATTGTCCTGGATCTTAGTCTGGCCTTGTCTTGAATCTTGGCCTTTTGTGTATTAATAGTATCCGAGGATAGTATCTAGGTTTAGGGTTTAGGGTTTAGAAATGTGATAATTTGTAATCATAACTATGTATTAATCTTAATTATCAATTAAACCCTTATTTTTTTCTAATTTAATCTCTTTACTTGTTATATATGTGATTTTGCACTCTGTTATGCGACACAACTTTTATGTCACCTCATCTTTGCGACACAGATATTTTATGTCGCCTAATCTTTGCGACACAACTGTTTATGTCGCATGAAATCGATTAAATTCAAATTAATTGCAAAATGCGACACAACTCTGTCCGTCGCATTACTCTTTAGCGACACAATTCCTTATGTCGCTTACTTTGTCAACAATCATTTCCGTTCTGTTAGCGACTCATTCTAATTATGTCACAGATTGTCTGCAACACAATTCTCTATGTCGCACTCAATAACAAATTGATTTGTTTGTCTCGATTAAATCTGCTAATGCTAACCGTTTGCAAGTTCCATTTCTATACTTTGCACAGCAATGGCAGATGGTGATATTCTATGGGAGCCACGTCACAACATTGTGGCATTTTTGGATGATTCGAAAGATACGGCTGTGCCATACAGGCCAATGGTGGCATTTCAACGCAGGTCTCGTATTCATACTGCTATCACCGCAACAACTACTATTTGCAAGGACCAGGTGTCTCAATTTTGGGAAAATGCGGTGATCAACTTCGAGCTGCCATTTACCAGGATTATCTACACTGTGGGTGATCGTCAACTTATTATCTCCGAACAGGTTATTCGGGAATTCTTTCATTTTGGAGATGCTACGGATATGCCTACTCTTTTTGGCAATGAGTTTATCGCTGGGGTTATGACACATCTCGGTTATCCAGGCGTGCCTAACGACCAATATCGCAAGGCGAATCTGCCTAAGGCCTGGAGATATTTGATGCATGTGCTTATTGTTTACCTTTCTCCTCGTAAGGCAGGTTTTGACGGCATTAGCCATTCTACGGCTTCCGCCATGTTGGCGTTGATCTACAACAAGCCCTTTAATTTTTCTGGGTATATCTTTAGGGCAATGGGGGATAATCTTAACGCCGGGGATAAGCGTTGGAATTTATATCCATGCTTCATTCAGTTGTTTCTTGACAATCAGCTTCCCGGCCTTCCGCAAACTGTTCACGAACGCTTGCGTCCTACTCCCATGAATGTTCGAATCTGGACGGTTTGTGCGGCTGGTGCGAACGCGAATAACAACTTTCCGTTGTTTGGGCACATAATCAATGAGGCTTATGTTGCGCCGCCCAATGACGGTTTTATGGACGTTTTGCCTGCACCTGGGCAGCAAATTCAGGAGGAGGAATTACACCTCCATGATGCTCAAATACAGGTCGATGATCTGTTACAGGAAATTGAGAATTTCCAGGCTGGAGAACAGGTTGATCAGCCTAATCTTGAAGATCCAGTTGTTGAAGATTCAGATGGAGGCTCTACTCCTAAGACTTCTCCAAGGGATATCCCCTCCAGAGATGCGTTGCGGAATATTCAACCCTTTGATCCTCGTCGGTTCAAATGAATACAACGTCGTATTCGTGCAGGTACGAGTTATGTGCGCCCTGATCAGGGCAAACGACCAAGAAGTGCTGATCTTGATGATGAAGATTGGGTTCCACCTCAGTCTATTCATCGTACTTCTACGTCGTCTTCGAGGCCACGGGTTGACATTCCCCGTGTTGAGGTTCCCATTCAACCTTTGCCTTCGGTTATCAAGGAATTGTTGAAAAGAATGGATCAGATGCAGCAGACCATGGATAATCAAGCTAAAATGATTCAGTCTCAGGCATCGGTGTTGGAGGTTCAGGCTGCTCAGATTAAAGTGTTAGAAGAACAAGCAGCTTTGGTTCCTACTTTGAATACTAGGGTTTTAGAACTAGAATCCCTAGCTGTCGTTCCGGGGGAGTCAGGCCTGCGTGCCATAGAAACAACATCTAGGGCTTCAGCCGGAACACATACCTGACAATGTAGTAGATAATGTAAATATTTCTGATGATAATGAATCTCTTCGTTTGGATTAGTTCTCTGTTGATGACATTCCAGGTCAACCAAGACTGTTAGCTGTAGATTTTTCAAATGCTAATCTATCTTTTATTCAGCAAATGGTTAATGAGGTAAGTCAGGCATCTGAACCTGAATTTGAAATAAATGATGATGTCGAGATTGAAGAAGAGGAGATGCGTCCTGATGAATTCTATGATGATGCTCCGATAATCGAGACTGATTCTTCGGAAGATGAAGCAGAGCCAGCTGGAACTTCGCAAACTGTTCCAGAGACTACACCGGCTTCTGATACTGCTTCTACTTCAACCTCTGAGCGGCCTGTGATTAGTTTTATTCCTGGTGAATCTATTCCTGTTACTTGCAAGACTTATAAGGTTAGTGGGAATTATACAGGAATTATTAAAAGCTGAAAAACCTACAAAGGTATTTTCATGATTAAAAGAAGCAATGACATTCAGTATTTCAAAAGATCATTCAAGAAGCTGAGTACATTTCCAAAGGGAGAAATAAATCGTCTAGCTCAACTGGAACTGATAAATCCAACTAGGGATTCAAGAGCTGATTTTGTACAGACGGTTTTGCGTCGTGAAGTGAAGAGCAAAAGATATAATTTTATCAAACCGACGCTTAGTACGAGATTCATATTCAAGAAGAAACTTGATCCAGTTACAAGGCAACCGATTTGCAAAGTGCATTATCCACCAGCTGATTGTTTAACTGAGATTCCATTGGAGACAGTGCCCTTTAACTTTCTAAGAAGATTTCATCATTGGGAACTCGATCCTCATACAGGCGAAGCTTTGTTCATTTTTGTTCCAGAATCTAAGCATCCAGAAAGAACTTCGCTCTATGGTTTGAAGAAAGCTCATTTTTTAAAGTTTTTGATCCTATGAGCTTGATCAATTTGTCACAGAAAGACTTGAGGAAGTTGTTTGATAATCCAATTCGCTTCAACGTAAGAAATGTTGTTAATTCGATTCTGGCTAGACAATTCCAGAAAGTTGTGACTGTGTGTGTTACGCATGGGATTCATGCTAGAGGCAGGTTTCCTGCAGGCTGGGCTTAATTGAAGAAATTTTGAAGACCAAGCTGAAGACACGGGGGAGTTTGTTGGTGCATCTTGGTGTGTCTGTCAGTTGGTCTAAGTCAGTAATGCGTTTGATATGTAATTACGTTAGTGATAACGTTTGTATTAATTACATTTTGTGTTTTGGCGACACAAGGTCTTTGTGTCGCAATAGTTAACCTGGCGACACATCTTGTGTCGCATGAGTCGGCTTGGCGACACAGCTTGTGTCGGAAAGGTCAGATTAGGTTTAGTATAAATAGACATATACGGCTCATTAGCTAGGGTTGACAAATTTGTGAGATCAGAGAGTATATTGTAATCGTTCTATTCAATACAAGCTGATCGACTTTGGGTATTCAATTCATATACTTTGTGTTTGATTCGCTGTTTACTCGTTTAACGTTTGTTATCAATCGTGGGATTCCGCACTACGTTTGATTGTTAGGGATTCAGTTAGGTCCGGTAAAGGGGTCCTACATCTTTAGTATTATTTGTTTTCTCTGGATCAATTCGCAGAAGATATAAATTCGAATGACAAAAGTTCTTATTAGGTTAAACCTAATCGAACATATATACTTTGATCAACTCGCAGCCACTAGGCCTGCGAGTCCAGTTCGATTCGCAGCCCAAGCCAAGTTGACTTCGGTTCACTGCTAACCTCTGCGAGTTCAGATCTCATCTCACAAGACCAAGTCTTGCGACTTGAGATCTCGGCTCGCAGGTCAGACTTTAGTTTGTTTCGATATTTATCTAACACTTCAACAACATTAATATATTTAACAAATATTAATAACAAACTAATATCTTTTATTTATAAATCTAAACCAATATACAAACATGATTATAATCACACCAGTCCTATTTTTAAGCTAGATCTGTTGTCACAAACTCTGTCTCAACATTCTTGATGATGGTGTCAATTACCATGTACTCAGTATTATAAATGGTATCATTTTCGTTTTCATTTCCTATGTCATCTTTTTTTTGTTTATTCTTTTGTGCTCCCTAATAATAAGAGGTTGCACTAAGCATTTTACATCACTAGTACACAAACAGATATATATGGCAGTGAAATAGGTCATCTGATGCGATGATCTAATCGCCCCTGATGTCGGTGACACAAAAGTCTTAAGAGCTTTTGAAGTGGAAAACGATCGTTTCAAATAATCAGGCGATGACAAACTCGAATTATATGTTCGTCCGTTTTAGGGCTTAGAACACTACATCTTAATTTGTGTCAACTTCTCAAGAATTTTTGTCATGTACTTATTAATCTACGTTTCCTACACAAATAGGTTGAAATCACTTGACGTAAATTCGAGCAACTTTCCCGAGTTACAAAAGATCATCGTAACGTATATAAACCACTTACACTTAAAATATGCCCACTTTCTTGTTTCACACAAGCTATATGTTTGAACCATGACGAATGTCTAAAGCTCGGTTATGATGCAAAAAATCTGATTGCATATTTGGAATTCTTCCATCCGTCCAAAATTAAGTGTCATTAATCAATGGAAGTCTTTCTTTTTCAACTTTGATCTTAAATATTTTTGTTTGTGTTATATATTACTTTATGAAAATGATACCAATGAAAATACATTTAAAACTCAATCAATTCATATATTTTACATAAAGTATCATATAATACACATAAAAATATTTAAGGTCATAGTTGGATAAGAAAGAATCAAAAAATCAAAACAGAACACTTAAATTTGAGATGAAAAGAGTAAATTGTTTCTACAAATTTATACATCCTAACTTTTTTGTTATACTATAATCATGATGGCAAGTGTCAAAAATTTTAAACATTCATAAGCCAGCGAGGACAGAGGTAGAGAGCAGTGATCGAGCGGGTCGATCAGTTAATCCCATTGAAAAGAAAATCTTACATTTTAATCTAGATTTTCACGTATAACATTCGCATGATTTTGTTTACAAGCACAATGCTAATTTGTGATGAAATGGATTATAAGAGCATACGGTGTGGGGACGAAAGCGTCGGCGTTTTTCGCCAAAAACGCCGTCGGACGGCGTTTTTCCGCCCCGGCGACGGCGTTTTGAACGGCGTTTTTGTGGCGTTTTTCGTGCGCCGTGCGAAAGTTAACGTTGCGACGAGGAGCGTTTTTCATGGAGAACTCAATTGTTTTGGCTGCATTCGACAGGAAGTGAACGGTTGGGAACAAAAAAAACAAAAGAAATTCACATTCCAAACAATGTCATTCTTTCTTCTATATATTCAACACAACAACACATATCAAACACAACAACAAATATCTCAAAAACTCTCATCCCATTTCACACTTCCAAAAACACTTCCAAATATTCTCAAAAAAATCTATATAATTCACCTATTTTTTTAACAATGTCGAACAACCAAAACAACCCGTATCATTTACAATCCACTTGGAACCCATTCACGAACGATTGGGAGCGACCACAAACGCCACAAAGTTCACAATCTTCCAACCCACCACTCCAAGGTTTTGCACCATACGCTCCCGTCTACAACCAAACCCCATACAATCCCGTCTACAACCAACAACCACGTTCTATGCCGCCACTACCGCAAATGTCACCCGAGGATTACCACCAGTTTACATTGTGGCGCCAAAGTCAACAAGCCCCCGACGCTTTTTCCGTTGAAGACACAACTCCGACGCCCGAGGCACCCAAAAAAGGCAAACCCAAAAAGTCTAAAAAAGACTCCCCGGCTAAACCCAAAAAAGTATTTACAAACCGCAACCTTTGGACACCCGAGGACGAGCTTCGTTTGGCTCAAAGTTGGATTTCGGTATCGGAAAATTCCCAACGTGGCACTGACCAAGACGGGTCTTCTTTTTGGTATCTCGTGATGGATTCCTACAATGCCCGCAATCCACCATTCCAACGCGGAAAAGACGCGTGGTCTTCGAAATGGCGTTCTTTAAACGCGGATTGCAACAAATTTCAGGGGGTTTATAAAAGGCTTGACGACCAAAAAAGGAGTGGTGAAGGCGCCGACGATTTGTTGATCCGTTGCCACCATCAATACAAGGTGGAAAACGATCAGAAAAGTTTCACAAACTTGATGGCGTGGGAGTTTTTGAGAGATAAGCAAAAGTGGCTCCATCCCTCTGGTTTTGTCGTTGGTAGACGCAATGTACCCAAGCGCCGTGATACGGTTAGTTTGGAAGATTTGGATTTTGATCAGGTCGGTGCGCAAGAAACCCCAAACCCGAATGAAGATTTATTTGGAGACGATCCGTATCCACGTCCGGCAGGAAAATCTAGGAAACAAAAGTCACAAAAAACATCGTCTGGTTCAGCAGCTTCCTCCCGTGCTTCTTTTGACGAGTCACTTGCGACAACATTCGAGGGGATGCGAAGCGATAAACAAGGGTACTACGAGACGAAGGATCTCGAGGCAAAACTGCGAATATTGTCCATGCCGTCTGAAAATTTACCGGATCAAGCTAGGTACATTTTGGAAATGGAGAAAAGGAAAATTTGCGAGAAAATGGGATGGCCGTATGGAACGGGATCGGGCGGTGGTGCTTCGGGGTCGGGATCCGGAGCCGGTGGTGATTGATTGTATTTTCTATTTTTAGGACTTTAAAAATGGTGTGTTTAAATTATGTATTTTTTAGGACTTTTTAAATAGTGTGTTTTAATTATGCATTTTATTTTTTAGGACTTTGTAATTTTTTCCCTTTTGTTTTAATGAAATAAATGTAGTTTTTATTTAATATATTTGTTTTTTATATATTATTTATACAATTATCTTTATTTAACAAATAAATAAAATAAATAATAAAATATTCCAAAACACTGTCCACAACACTGTCCACAACACTGTTACCACACCCCAAAATTTTAACTCACAACACAACAACAAAAACACTGTGAACACAGTATTACCACACCGTATGCTCTAAACAACGTTGGTAATTATCGTATATTCTTATGTTTATACTTAGACATTTGGAATCTAGGGTTGACTTTTGGCATTTTTGTCTGATGCTAGCCATTCATATCTTCATTTCTTGTACGTACGTAACATTCCCATGTTGTTGCTCCTAGAAAAAAACATATTTTTTAGAGAAAAAAAATCTACACTATCAACACATATTATATACAATCACGAACCTTGAACCTTATAAATGTGAACCTTGCATTGAAGCATCGATCAAGGATTCAACGAACAACAATATATGATCCACGTTTAACGCATTTAACTAATTGCATCACTATATATCTTTGTCCGTTTTAAGGCCATCTCCAATGTATGTCATTTTACACCAAATATGGTGTTTTCGTGTAAAAGTTGAACTCCAACCAACTCATCAAATATAGTGCAAATTTTTAGTATACACTAAATTTATAAAGATTTTGCACTAAATTTGATGTAACATTAAACTTTGCACCAAAAGTAATGTTACATTTTAGCTCCTACATTTTAAATATTTTTATTAGTGAAGTACAAAACTTGAAAATTTATTTATTTGTATGATTTTTTTAAGTACCTTATGCATTACATTAAATTAAATAATATGATTGTTGAAATGACAAAATATAATTTATAAACAAATTATGAAAAATAAAACGTTGACTTATGCAAAGAATTTACGTAATTTAAACTTTACAAAAGTAAATAAATCAATTTCACATTTAAGTTAATAGTTTGAAAGTTTACTTGATTATAAAAATAATGAATTAAAGCAAAGTAAAGTATAAAAATAGTTTAGTGGGTGATGTGTAAATGCTGAAAGTTGTTTTAGTGCAGAAATTTAGTGGATACGCTGAAGATAAAACACATTTGGTAAAAGCATATTTCTTAAAGATTCCTTTATTAAATCAAACTTGATATAGTGTATAGTGCATACGTTCAAGATCCCCTAAGAGTATCCTAACGGTCCATTTTATAAAGCTTAATTTATTTATAACTTTTCTTACAAAGTTTTTTTAAGAAGCTTTAAAAGGCTTTGGGTGCAACAATAAAAAAAACTTGCGTTTCATTATTTTCAAGTTAAACATGAAAGAGATTACAAAGACTTGAGAAATGTCAAGCTATTGCAATCTTTTTTCTTGTAAATATAATGTATTTAAATGATAAAAAGCTTTTTATTGTTGGATTCAAAAAAAATTCTGAAGCATTTTAAAAAAAGCTTTGTAAGAAAAGTTATAAATAAAGCTTTACAAAATATAATAACAATGATATCAATATTTACCAGTTTTTAAAAAAGCTCTGAGTGCTATCATATTTACCAGTTTTGACTTTCTGAAATCTTTCTTCTTGAACTTTGACCTTAAAAATCTTGGTTCGTATTAATTATATAATACTTGATAAAAATTATATATACCAATGAAAATACATTTAAAACTCAATCCATTCATATATCTAGCATCAAATATTATATAATACAAACAAAAACATTTAAGATCAAGGTTAAAATGAAAGATTTCAGAAAGTCAAAATTGAACAATAATTTTGAAACGGACGAAGTAACATGTAAAGAAAGCTAGCTAGACTGATTTGTGGTGTTTTTGTTGAAGTATTATTTTTTATTAACTTTTTCGACTTTTGTAAATTGGTGATTATACATCATGTGTTTCTCGCATAAGTAAAAGAGATCTATATCTGGATCATATATTCAACATGTTGAATTGTCTAATCATATCTATTTCACGCATATATGAGCTCCACATAATAGAACAAATTTGCTTTCAATCTCTTACTATATATGCGAAGGAGAAAATCTCCAATGGCCATCTAGGGTTTCAACACCATTCCAGTACTCGATGTACATATAGTGAAGTAGGTATTGGAACCCCTTAAGGACCATATATATTTGAATAAATCATCATCAACGTGTTAATGTAATCGGTATTCCTACTTCATGGATGACGATAACGAAAGCCATTTGCCTCATTTTTGTATATAAAGTGGAGCGAATATGATATCAAGAATCATAAAAGTCAAGACCACTTATCTATAATTCTTCGGTAATGCGCAACGACTGTTTAATAATGCAAGTATCCAAAACGGTTGTTACCTAGAAAAAGTGAGATTTAGATGACCAATTCTCGTGCCCAAGAGCCAAGAGAATGTCAATGATATCAATATTTATTGATCTAGTATAACCTATAAGTTTAGGCAACCCTTTTTTCCCATATTTGGAAGGCAGATTATGATATAATAGAACTTAGTTCTTTCTTTACAGCATCCACATAGGAGTATAATGAGGTGCCACCTAAGCGTTTTATTCTTTTATATCAATCTAGCTTCACTGTCCATTAAAGTATACAATTTCATTACATTTCCACATCATCATACTATATACAAAAGCTAGTACATATGATTAAGATTATATTTATATAAAATATATACATCTTTTTATAACTGCAAATCAAATACGAAAAAAGTGTTATGGATGTACGTGAACAGGCTATAAAATAACGTCATATGTTGATATTTGCATATCCAGAATCATGTTAATATAAAATAAGCCAATTTATTACTAATTGTTATTATAATGGAAATTATGATAACTTAAAACACGAAGTTATATACTATATTTTTTATCAAACTCAGCTAGCTTGTGATGAATAAATTAATAAATTATAGAATTCTAAACTCTTAAAACTATACCGTAAAATAGTATGAAGCGTATGACCAATGGGTTTTCTAAATGAAAAATTCTATCCAGCCCACCATCACAAGTACATAAGCGTTGTAACAGACAAGAACACTCATTGAACGAACGGAACCTGCAATGCATTGACTTATGTCTTCACCTCTATTTAACGCATCAACGTGGACGTGTGTGGATGCTGTAAGTTTGTTAGGTTTAAGGAATTTAATCAAGAGATAAGCATGAACCAAAGAATTTCATGGAAAGTTACCATATTGATTGACTCTAGAATGTTGATTAGAATGAATGGATTCTTTTTTTTAGGATTCTTACACCCCTTTATATATTCTCCATAATAGGTGATGAACATCAACCTAAAGTCTAGCTGCAAGTTTACTAGGACGTACATTTAGGCTACTTTGTTGTGTTACTATTGGCCAGACCGATCCGTACTTAGCGTTTGTTAGCTAGAATGCAAGATTTTGTAAATTAGTACTTCCTCTGTCTCAAATTAAGTGTCCTGAAGCAGATTTGAGAGTCTTTATTTTTCAACTTTGACCTTAAATATATATTACTTTATGAAAATCATACCAATGAAAATACATTTAAAATTCAATCCATTCATATATTTTGCATCAAGTATTATACAACACAAACAAAAATATTTAAAGTCAAAATTGAAAAAAAAGACTCAAAAAGTCAAAACATGACATTTATTTTGAGACGGAGGGAGTATTTAATTAGTATTACACTGAACCAGCTTTTAAAAATCTTTCGGTCGTCATCACCACCCAATTTGATCATCCAAGGTCTTTAAAACACTAAATCACATAACTAAATATATATGAATTGACGAAAAAAGAAAACACACACCTATATATATATATATATCTTAATTAGGACCATATACACGATGCACTTTGTTGTATTTGTACATTCAGTTTGATCCAATATTGTTGACACCAGATTCATGGCTTAAATAGCTCTAAGTGGTCATCAGTCTAGCGTTATCGAGGTAAACTCTTTGTTGGAACTTGCTTTAATTTGGAAAACATTTGTTCCCACATAGGAGCAAGACTAAACATGTGATCTCCTTATAAACCCATACACTCATTAACATTCAATTTGGATCAAGGCTAGATCATGGGCTTGGAAATGGATTGTGTGGTTGATTTGGGCTAGATTGCTATATAAATACATATATATTAAAGGGTCAAAAGATGGACCTTATAATTTAAATTCGGCCCATTTAAACACCTTTTTGCTGACCCATTTTTTTAACCCATTGAACAAAAACGAATTCAGTTATTGTGGTGCCGTTTTTGCAAACAGTTACAACTGTTGGAATAGATGCAACGTTTCATGAAGGGTTCTATCTGTGCAATATATATATATATATATATATAGGGTGCAATATATATATATATATATATATATAGGGGAAGGATCAAGAGGGAAACTTCAAAATTGGGGGAAGAAGGGAAGCAAATCTCAACCACTCATTTTTTTCTCCTTATCTATATTCATCAACAATACCAATTTAATCAATTTTCATCTAAAATTTCAAATTAAAGCATGTAATTCAAAGATTCATCGATAAAAAACGTTATAAATCTTCGAATTCATCAATTGCAATCATACATATCTTAAATTCGTCATAATTAGAATTCATCAAAAATTATGAATATTGGAGTAACTTTTGGGTTTTTGAGAAAATTTTGATTTGACAATGAAAAAATATAATTAAACGACTTTGATCGTACAAACCTTATACACAAGTAATTAATCGGAATATTATTGTCATTCCAATTGAATTTTACATCTTGACAAAAATTCCAGACCGTTAACATTCATTTGGAAAACATGTTAATCAAAATTACAACTTAATACTCTTAAATATTCATTTACGATGAATATTTGTTTATATATGTTATTCTACACAATTGAATGTGATAACATAATATTCATCGGGGTATAATAATGTATATGCGTTAACAATCATCGTAAATAAATATTAACGTGCTGAAAATCTGATTTTGATTAACATGCTTTTGAAATGCATGTTAACGATCTGGGAGAGGGTTTTCAAGTTATTTACAATTTTGCCACTGCGTTGACTTTTGTGTTGACCAGAATGTGTGGCTAGAAATAGCTTCCCTCTGTCCCTCATTTTTTACTTCTCTATTGATCTTCCCCTTGTATATATATATATATGTAATGAGAACCACTCTAAAGTTGAGAACTTTGAGAACCACATCAAATACGTGTTTGTTCACATGTGATTAACTTCAATCATATGTGAACATTGATATACGTTTAATTGAAAAAGAAAAAAGTCAAAAAAATTCTAAATTTTTATCGAAAAACACATATTAACCGAATTGTTCACATTATCGTTCACATGTGAACATATATTTGTTTTTTTTGCATTTTTCGATATAAATTTAGAATTTTTTTGACTTTTTTCTTTTTCAATTAAACGTACATCAATGTTCACATATGATTGAAGTTAATCACATGTGAACAAACACATATTTGATGTGGTTCTCAAAGATCTCAACTTTAGAGTGATTCTCATTTGAACCTTCCCTACACACACACACACATATTATATATATATATATATATATATATATATATATATATGTGTGTGTGTGTGTGTGTGTGTGTGTATTCAACACAGGAGATCAATAACAGAAAACACATATACGGAAATTCAATTGCAAATCATCCATCATGTCTATTAATTAAATCCGCTAGAATCAAGTTTATTAACTTGATTGATTGTTGTATCCTCTAGACAGTTGCATGTCGGACAATTTCTGTCTTAGGACACTGCGTTGCAGGCCTCAACCATTGCTGTAATATTCATTCATTTTAATCAAGTCAGTTTCTGATTCATTGACTTTTGATTCTGTAATATATATATCTATCTATATGTACTCATATATTATACGAATATCTATCTTTATAACTAAGGGAGAAGACTCTAAATTATTTGTAGGTTCCCGGTACGGACCTAATCAGATCGTATAACTCAATTGGATGTGCGGAAATCAAACAATCAAACACAAACATTTTCTATAAGCTTTTTGTATATATTCACAATTGAATCGTAAAGCTATACAATCACAAATCCGTTTCTCTCATCTCTCACACACTGAAAACGGCTCTCTCTCACTTTCTAGGGTTTGATCACCCTACAAATGAAACCCTACATGCCTATTTATAGCCTGTCCAAACCCTATAGCGACACTAGCCAAGTGTCGCTATATGCGACACTAGCTTAGTGTCGCCTAAACACTAATTTGTGTATATTTTCTATATCACTATTCGTTTACAAGCTCGCATATACACACTAAACACTATACATACGCAGACTAATTGACTTTGACAATTACAAACGTTTGACCAACTGAATGACACACAAAATGCACCAACAAACTCCCCCATGTCAGCAGCTTGGTCAAATAAGTCTTCAATTAGGCTTCATCAACAAACTCTTTCATGTCTTCAACAATCGGAATCTCCCCCATTGAGATAGCATGGTCTTCAAAGAAATCTTGATGTCCAAATTCATGTGACTAACACAAATTTATCATACAATAAGATCTTCAAACTCTGTGACCATCTCTCAATCATCAGCAGCTTCTCCGATAGAGTTTATCTTCATAGTCTTTGGAGAATAACTGACATCCTTTATATCTTCAATATTTGACTTTAACAAGATATGTGATATTTGAAGAAAATAACATAGAAATAAAATCTTTTTGTATTTTCTTTATAAAGGAAAAGCAAAGAAAGAATAAAAATAAATTAAATTAGTGTCAGTAGATTTATCTGACGTGTTGAAAACAGTTTTTATAAACATTGTCTTCATCATACGATATATTAGTAGGCATGTTATGCAAAACTCTTTGAGATTTCTTAAGAAGCCTAATAATTAATTGTTTATTTCAAGTGGTACAACATCATTAGGTGTATGACAAAAGTCTTAATTTCTTCCTTATGCTAGACATGTTTTCGTGAAAGAAGTTTATTTGATATCATTTGGGGGTATATATTGACAGTTTCCTCTGTTATACGTAAGTATAGACTTGGTTTCTGTTAATATATACTTAAAAAATATGCAAACACAAGTCAAAGTACTTGCAAAGTCTTTAAAATTAAGATACCTTACAAGGTCGCCAAAATGGTTTGACCAAGTCTAGTTTTGCTTAAACTTGAATCAAGCTATGTCGCTCTGTTGTACGTAAGTACAGACCTGTCACCGCTGACTTGATTCTTAAACTTGATTCTCTTATATTCTCTCTGTAAATGGAAACATGGTCTATGTCTTAAGTTAAGATGTATATCTATGGTGGGGACCACAGCGAAATGTACATACCAATAATAATACAATTAGCTCCTAGATGTGAGTGTAACATGTTTAAAGTGGACAAATATACTAACAATCGTTTTGAAATAATTTTTATAAAAAGTGTTTTTAGCATGTCAAGTAAATTTAAAGTGGACAAATATACTGATGATCGAAATAACACTTACTGTTCCTAATAAATGCATGTTATTCCGATATGATCCCTAACCAGATTATATCAACTCCGTCACCAAAAAGAATGTGTTAATTTTATATTTGTAAATTTGCATTCCTTTATGTGTTATAATATTTTCTCTAAGTTAGTTGAATTTTTTGATTTTACCTAAGTTACAGTTACCTTTTCAAATTTGAGTACCGAAATCACAACACAAAGATCGATAAATCGCAAACTTTTCACTAAAAGTGACATGCTGCGTCACTTCATAAGTGACGCTACTAGTGACGCATACGATACCGCGTCACTTTCATTAGTGACGCTGTAAGTGTCGGGGTAAGCTACGCTACAAGTGCCGGGTTGAGTGACGCATATTAGGGTTTTCGTATAAATATCCATTCAAATGACACTCAACCTCACTACTTTTCAAATTCACTTAGCGTCACTCCCTCTGACATACCGTCATTTCTTGTGTCCCTGCGTCACTTCCTCTGTTCGTTTTTCTCGATCTGTTCGTGATTTCTCAAGCCTTGGTTGCGCATTCCATTGTGATATTCTTGTCCCCTCATTCATACGACTCTATTGGTACTACTTTTATCCTTTATTTTTCTGTATTCATGCTTTAATAGTATTTTAGGGTTACGGGTTTTGGGTTTCATTGAAATCACACGATTTGGGGTTTAATTTGTTAATGTTTTCAGTTAATAATTGGTCTGTTTTACTCGTTTTTATCACGCGCACATTGTGGTAACTACGGTTTTCAAAACCCCCAAATTTGATTTCTGGGTATGAACAGTGACACGATGAACTTTATCGTTGCGTCACTTCATGTGTCACTTACAGCAAGTGACGCTACTTGGTAGTTTAGAACCCATACCGTCACTTCTTCAGTGACGCTTATTACTGCGTCACTTCTTAAGTGACTCTCTTAGTGACGCATGTGCATGTATTACTTGTTAGCCCGTCACTCATCTAAGTGACGTACACTTATGCGTCACTCTCTTAAGTGACTCACTTAGTAACGCCCTTGTCTATACCGACACTTATACCGTCACTTCCAAAGTGACTCACTGGGTTACCGTCACTATGCTAAATGCCGCATACTTTTGACCCGACACTTCTTAAGTGTCGTATCTAATGACGCATGATTTGGCAACGTCACTTACACCAGTGACGCATGATAGCGTCACTTACCCTAAGTGACGCTATACTTAATTTCTGATTTTGAGCACTGTTTTCTGCGACACTTCCTAAGTGTCGGTAGTGTTTATGCGTCACTTCCTAAGTGACGCCTAAATCAGAATTTTGTTTATAAGGTTATGCGTGTTTGTGCTAATTCTATAACGTTTCTGGTTATCTTTGTTTCGTATTTTAGCTTACAGATGGCTGATTTACAAAACTACTATCGCCGCACCAACACTCGTCACAATATCACAGCTTTCTTGGAATCCACGCATGCGAACTCGGCTCCCTTCAGACCTATGATTGAGTTCTTAAGACGATCGAGGATTCATTATGCTATCACTGCATCTACTCCGGTCTACATGAATCAGATCAAAGAGTTCTACGACCATGCTTTTATTCGGACTCAGGGTGACGTCCCGAAAATAGTGTCTAAGATGTTTGGTGAGGATATTGAGATAACCGAGAACTCTATTCGTCGGGTTCTCCAATTCAACGATAACCATACCATGCCGACTATGTTCGAGACATCGTTTATCTACGGCGGACTTTAACGTATGGGTTATCCGGCCAATCAGCTTTCCGATTTCCGCAAACAATATTTATGCCAGGTTTGGAGATATTTGTGTCATATTGTGATCGTTTGCTTATCTCTGAGGAAGGGAGGATATGATGTTGCGAGTCGTTTGACTCTATCTCTCATGTTAGCCTTGATCTACAACAAGCCGTATAACTTTCAAGCCACAAATAATGAGGCAGAATATGAAGCATTGATTGGAGGATTACAATTAGCTAAGGATATCGGTATAAAATACTTAGATGTATATGTAGATTCATTGTTAATTGCTAATCATTATAATGGAATATATACTGTAAAAATTAGATAGATTAGCCTCGTATTTGGAAATTGTTAAGGATCTTGCAGGTAGCTTCGAGATCTTCAACATTCAACAGGTACCACGTGAGAATAACACTGAAGCGGATGCTCTAGCTAACGTGGGGTCAACATCACATACTTGATCTTCGACATTCAACAGGTACCACGTGAGAATAACACTGAAGCGGATGCTCTAGCTAACCTGGGGTCAAGTCTAAGGATCCCACCAGATGTTAAAATACCAATTATACATATTGCAGCACCTGCCATTGCTGACAAGGATAACAATGAAGAGCAAGTATGTGATGTTGAGCATCCTCAGTCTGGAGATAATTCGAATACATCAGGTTCTGAGGGCAAGTCAGGATCATGGATGCAGCCGATCATGGAATATCTACAACATGATGTGATCCCTAAGGACGAAAATAATCCTAAAGCCTTCAAATTAAAGGTATCCCGTTTTACTATTGAAAATGGTATATTGTATAGAAAATCACTTGCAGGACCACTATTGCGATGCCTGGAGGATCCTGAAGCAAAAGCAGTACTTAAGGATATACATGAAGGTGATTGCGGGAATCATTCTGGGGGCAGAGCATTATTTTCAAAAAATTTAAGGACATGATACTTTTGGCCTACTATGAAGAAGGATTCCATGGACTTTGCTCGCAAATGTGATGCTTGTCAAAGACATGGGAACATCCATCATCAACCAGCAGAACTGATGCATCCGATTATCTCACCATGGCCATTTATGGAATGGGGAATGGATATTGTGGGAAAATTACCTACAACTCCTGGAGGAAAGGTGTTTATGCTTGCAATGATGGATTATTTTTCCAAATTGATAGAAGCTGAGGCATTTGTTCAAGTAAAAGAAAAGAATGTAATATCGTTTATTAAGAGAAATATCCTGACAAGGTTTGGGATCCCAGCAGAAATAGTATGTGATAATGGATCTCAATTTATTGGTAAAAGAACAACTAAGTTTTGTGAGAGTTGGGGAATCAAGATGATAACTTCAACACCAGTCCATCCTCAAGCTAATGGACAAGCGGAGTCTAGCAACAAGATCATAATCAATAATCTCAAGAAGAGGTTGGATGCCAAGAAGGGAAGATGGGATGAAGAACTACCTTTCGTTTTATGGGCCGATAGGACCACAGAAAAAGAGGCAACTAAGCAAACTCCTTTTGCTTTGGTGTTTGGATCAGAAGCTATGATCCCAACGGAAATGGTAATCTCAACGACAAAATCCCAGATGCAGACTTTGGAAGCGAACAAAGAAGCATTGAGCTAGGATCTAGACACTGTGGATGAGTTAAGGGATCGTGCTAAATTCAGGATTGCTGCATATCAACAGAGGATTTCAAGATCCTACAACAAAAATGTTAGAATAAGAAGGTTTCGAGTAGGAGATTTGGTATTAAGGAAAGTATTTCAAAATACTAAGAATCCTGCGGAAGAAAAGCTAGCACCAAAGTGGGAAGGTCCATATTTAATAGATTCGGATGCTGGAAAGGGGGCATATTGGTTGGCTAATATGGATGGAGAATTACTTCCAAAATCCTGGAACGCCATTCATTTGAAACTCTATCATGTGTAAGTTGAATGTTTTAATTCAACATAAAAAGGTGGTCCTATGATCCTTAACTTTTCATTAATTTTGATACTCTTTACTACATATATATATATATATATAATATATATATATATATATATGTGTGTGTGTGTGTGTGTTGTGTGTGTGTATTATAATATATTAGTATATGCATGAGAGTTTTTCATAATTATTATTCTCATTGAATACTGTATTGACTTAAGCATCGGAGGGGTGTTAGGAAAACTAACACCCACCTTTACCCAAGATATTGTATTTGTTGTAGTTCATGCATTTAAGGATCATGGAATGAAGATTAGAGGTTGGCCACCTCTCCTCCATTAAGGATCCCAGCGTTCCTCTAAGGTTTAGAGGTTTCCAAACGGATAAACACCTCTAGGGTTTATACACCCCGCCAGGTGCGCACGATGTTTGATTATAGTGCTACGGTTAGGGAATCGGTGATGCCTCTGGTACCCGACAACTTCATTTCCATTGTCCTATAGATCAAACGCTAATGAATGTCGACATTGATGTGCACTAGACGTGTCGATCTAAGGTTTGTGTCGTTTTCACGTCACTCTAAGGTTTGTAATGTTTTCACATTACTCTTTGGTTAGAAATTTTCATGTCTCATATGGCTTAGCCCAAGAATCAAACGGTTTGTAATGTTTTCACATTACTTAATGGTTTGGCATTTACATGTCATTCTTATAGTTTTATTAAACTATCTAATGGTTATAATGTTTTCACATTATCAAAGTTCTTATTGGTTAAGTCTAATAAATAACTTTATTAACTCTAATGATTTCATGATTGTCAAAATTGTTTTGATCTAAGGATCACAAAATCTTTTTAAGATTACAACATTTTTCAAGAAATAAATTGTTTTCACAATTTCTTGACAAATTATCAATATTTTCATTTTACATGAAATATTCATTGGGATTCATCATTATCTATTAAATATTTTAGGATCCTAAAATCATAGGATCCTAAACTCAAGATTATCTTAGATCCGATTTAGGATCCTGGAAGCCTATAATGCTAAATGGATGTTGAGAGAATCTTCTCATTATCCTGGATGCATCCTGAGGGAATCTCCTCAGGATCCTGTTTTTAAGCAACTGTCAAGCAAATATGCTGAGGGAATCTCCTCAGTATCCTGAAGACACAAGATGTAGATAATATCCTTCATAACAAAAAAGCCTGAGGATTATTAAAATCCTAAGACTAAGTGCAAAAAGTGCAGGAAATTCAAATTGTCTTGTGGCCAACATAAACCACATTCACACACAACCATGGTTGACCATGCCAGGCCAACCTCGCCCAAATAATTATTCGTTACAATCACAACCCTTAGGAAATAAACGAGCATAAAAATAAAAATCGGGCTCCGGCTAGTCAAATGCCATCCTCGCCCGAGATTTCTTCACTATCAACTGCATCATCAGCTACCGCCACATCTTCATCATCTTTGGATTTAGACGCTTCGCCCTTGATCACTGTGTCGGTGACCTTTATCTTGGG
Source organism: Pseudognaphalium luteoalbum (assembly GCA_963422505.1). Taxonomy (NCBI): domain Eukaryota; kingdom Viridiplantae; phylum Streptophyta; class Magnoliopsida; order Asterales; family Asteraceae; genus Pseudognaphalium; species Pseudognaphalium luteoalbum. The sequence goes on from OY730194.1 coordinate 6,409,798, forward strand.
TGCCTTGGCTGCTTTCCTTTTCGGAGCTTTAGATCCTCCAAGACCAGTGAAAAATGGGTTTAGGGGTTGTTTGGGCTAAATTTTGTGCTCAGGATACAGGATCCTGAACTCTTTTAGTGCTATTGAAAATTATATCTAGGATCTTGGATATGTTCAGGATCCCAAATACACTTAGGATCCCGGATATGGCAAGTATCCTTGGATCAAATGTTACTAATCATTGTATGTCACTTTATGTTCAGGATCTTAGGCGTTCAGGATCCCAGATGATCAGGATCTTTGATATGTTCAGTATCCCGGGATAATACATTGCTAATCTTTATTTGACCGTTACTAATCGTTATTTTTCTGTTATATGTCTTGACCAAGTCCAACAAGATTTAAATGTGGTTTAATTCCACATTTATTACCTATTCAAAGCTCATTCAAGGGAGGAGAGAATCAAGGAGACGTTTCCTGAAATGTCGCCAGGATCCCGGATTTTTTCGGGATATTAGTTATATTGTACTTACTATAAATTGGAGGCTTATGATCATAGGAACACATTCATGCACGACTTATTCACCACTTTAACACTATTTTCTTGCAGATTAACACACTCATTTCATCAATTCCTCACCATAAACACTTTAGATTGATCATAAGTGCTCTCATATGGTAATTATCCTGAATTCGAGTAATAAAAACAACAAAGGCAAGAGACGATTGTCTCTTCCCGAGGTTTTATGCCGGCAATCTATCAAGATTAAGGGCTTTCCTCGTAGATCCACGTGTCGATTGCGTTTATTCTTTATTTTCATCATTTACTTCATATTTTATCGATTATTTGCTGCATAATCTGCATTATCCCGAAATTATCTTGAATTTTATATAAGTTTTCACGTTTATCTTGTTATAAACACTTGATTCACACAAAATCTGCATTATATTATTATTAACTTGCATTTTTACTTGATTATCTCGAAAATCACTAAAAGCACTCTACCTCACTTTATTAATTTGACCAAAATTTATACCTGTTAAGTTTTGGCCGAAACAATTTGGCGCCCACCGTGGGGCAAGTGGTGCTTTTTATAATCAAAGTTTTGTTAAAAGCCTTGTTAAATCATCTTTTTCAAAAAAGTTTTTATCAAAAATGTCGACTCAAGGACGATCTGTGTCTTCTTCTATGCCATCTTCAACCTCTGCTATGACTAGTCTTCCTCCTATACCATCCCTTTCATCATCGCATCAGAGGCCTGAGGATACCTATCTAAGGACTACTTCTTCAGGATCCATCTATTTAGGATCTACTTTTTCAGGATCCGGGATAATAGATCCGGATCCCGTTATTATTTCTAACAAGGAAATTATGTCTATGTTTTCACAGGTAAAGGATCAGATGGAATGCATGGAATGAAGCAACACATCATTAAGAAGAGATGTGGAAAGCTTAAGGTCAAGGGTCCACACTCCTGCTTCTCAGGATATTACTCCTATCCGGAACAGGATCCTGGACTTCAACACTCCAGCATCTACAAGTCTCGGAGGAGATTTCATTGCCATGCAAGGAACTACTTGGATCATAGATTCCATATACACAACGGGGATCTCGACCACTTGGGATCTCGAACAAACTCTAGGATCCTCATTTATGTTGCCTAATAGCGGTAATGTATCAGCTGGTTACACTATTGGAACTAACATTGTGCAGGATCCTGGCTTGAGCTCCGCAATGGCTAGGGAGATACAAAAGCTCAAAGATATGATCTCAAGTGTACCTGGTGTAGTACAACCTATTCCAGAGGTTACCCCAACAGCTCAGAGGATCTCGAGGTTTGCACCACCTATTTGTGATACTGAAATCCTGAAAAGATTTCATACTCCTAGCATGAAATTGTATGATGGCACGACGAATCCTGAAGAGCATATATCCCATCACCGAGAAAGGATGGAGATCATCCCTATTCCCACGGATCTCAAAGAAGCATGTTTATGTAAAGGTTTTGGGTCCACTTTAACAGGATCTACATTGAAATGGCTACAGAATGTTCCTCCTTACTCTATTACTTCTTTTGCTCATATGGTTAATCTATTTAATAATCAATTTTCAATTAGTAGGACCTTTGAAAGATTAACCACTGATTTGTATAGGGTTGTTCAAAAAGCTAATGAGACTCTTTGAGATTTTGTAGGGAGATTTGGATGAGAATCATTGGATATCCCTAACCTAGATATGGCTACTGTTTTGGTCAAAAATTACACTAAGCAATTAAGTGATCAAATTTAGAAAAGTGAGGTTGGGTGCTATAAGTTACTTTCAAGATAATTACGCTTTTACACGATTATCTATATGAGTAAACAATAATTTAAATTAAAAATTATGCCTTGAATCCTTTGATTCGTGGATCCTTGTTGAAAATGTGTTTAATAATGAAAACAAGCACTTATAAGTGAAGTTTGGTAAAATACTTTGAATGAGACACAAGTATAAAACAGAATTGATGATCAAGAGATCACAAATTTGCAATGTAAACGACGAAGAACAATGTAAGTAATAAATAAGCAAAAATGACAAAATGATGTACGAGGAAAGCCCTTGATCAAGGTTGATCACCGGCACAAAACCTCGGGAAGGATCAAATGATCCTTTCCTTTGTTAATCTTATTAAAATAAAAGTAATTGATTACAAACTAAGAGCACAAGGATGATCGGCTATGTGATTATCTACGAAATTGACTAAGTGTTGGTTGTTTTGGTCAAAAATTACACTAAGCAATTAAGTGATCAAATTTAGAAAAGTGAGGTTGGGTGCTATAAATTACTTTCAAGATGAATACGCTTTTACACGATTATCTATATGAGTAAACGATAATTTTAAAAAGAAAGTTATGCCTCGAATCCTTTGATTCGTGGATCCTTGTTGAAAACATATTTAATGATGAAAACAAATGTTTGTAAATAGGATTATTCCAAAAGTTTAGGTAAAATGGAAAGTACTTTTAGGATAATGCAAGTTATATAATCAATAGATTAGTAACATGCAAATTAAACGATTAAAATATAACGTGAATGCAATCGACACAAGGATATACGAGGAAAGCCCTTGATCAAGGTTGATCGCCGGCACAAAACTTCGGGAAGGATCAAATGATCCTTGCCTTTGTTAATCTTATTAAAATAAAAGTAATTGATTACAAACTAAGAGCACAAGGATGATCGGCTATGTGTTTATATAAGAAATTGATAAAGTGTTGGTGAATGTGTTTGAGAATAAATGAGAGCAGAGTATAAGTGTTTTTGCAGGTGTAAATAATGATTATCCATCCCCCTAATCGATCATCCATGCCTCATTTAAATACTAAGAGCGTATAACTATATTTCCGAGGATCTCGGGATCCTCCGATGAAAGATGAAGACCATCAACGTCTCTTTTGACTTGATTTAACACGTGCAGTAGACTTCGTCTCCATAGAATCGTATCAAAGCTTTTTCATGTAATCCGGAGCATATCTTATTGACGCCTTCCATATACGACCTGGTCAATACTTAAAGAAAATAAACATGTTAAATAGCGCATGATCCTGAACTAATATAGGTTCAGGTTCCTAAACTATGCATACTCCAGAATAAACATAGAATCCTCACTTAAAGACCTCCCTTATCCAGTATCCTGCATAATTATGTTAGATAAATATACCTTGAATAGGATCCTGCAAGATAATTAATAAGAGTACTTCCAGGATCCCTAAATATGACTGTGATCCTGAAAGTATACTCATAAACTATCATTATCCTGACTTATAAATATAATATGTAAATGCTTTTTGTCACACCCCCAAATTTGGGTTGCGGAAGCGGTCGGGTCGGGGCGTGACTAATCAATCATCAAAGCATAAGATACATAGCAAACTACCTCTAAATGAGACATTTGAAAATATAGTTATGACATTGCCAAAATAATAGTTTACAATATCTGCGAGTTCGCCAAATGTGTCCCAATACATAAGTAGAAATACAAAAGTTATTCAAGGAAATCCAGTTGTTTGAAAATATGCGACTTGAGCTAGCATATCTTGTAGTAATCCTAATCCTGCTGGGCACCTGAGAACACATGCTAAAACAAGTCAGCTATAAAGCTGGTGGGTTCATAGGATTGTTAGTTGAAACATAAAGTATAAACCTTAAATGTTTTTGAAAAGTAGTTCAAAATCTACGATCTTGTTTCGTATTGTTATAAAGTTATAGTATCGATGTGTAATCGCCTAACGAGGTATCTCATACCTAAGTATTTGGGGTGTGTACCTAATTACCTAAGCAGGAGGCATTCCATGCCTGGATACCTATCAGGTATAAATAAGTCTACAACATGGGGCACCAGGTGTCTAAGAACTATCGAGTAAGTGTATGACTACGTCTTATGATAATAGTTAATATTACCGATCCGTTGCTGAATACGAGTAACCGTGCAGTCTTGCAGACTACGATAGAGCATTTATCCGAATGCTGAGCCAACGATCTCGAGTATGAGCTCGCCGATCCGTTTCTGAATACGAGTAACCATGCAGTCTTGCAGACTATGATAGAGCATTTATCCGAATGCTGAGCCAACGATCTCGAGTATGAGCTCGCCGATTCGTTGCTGAATACGAGTAACCGTGCAGTCTTGCAGACTACGATAGAGCGTTTATCCGAATGCTGAGCCAACGATCTTGAGTATGAGCTCGCAGATCCGTTGCTGAATACGAGTAACCGTGCAGTCTTGCAGACTACGATAGAGCATTTATCCGAATGCTGAGCCAACGATCTCGAGTATGAGCTCGCCGATCCATTGCTGAATACGAGTAACCGTGCAGTCTTGCAGACTACGATAGAGCGTTTATCCGAATGCTGCATCAACGATCTTGAGTGTAAGCTCGCAGGTCCGTTGATATGTACGAATCTCAGGTGGTAGCCCGCAGATTCCATATTTCGTATCGCTTTACCACGATATCGTTTTGAATCACTTACCGTGATCTCGTTTTGTGCCCACTGAAATCCGTGGCATCGAACAGTGTTGCTTGCAAGCGAAATATATAATTGAGAGCTGACAGTACTACGACATGTCCGACTAAGTAATTGAGAACCGGCAGTACTACGACATGCCCGACTAAGTAAACATGTTTGTATGAGTGTATGTATATCAATGTTGATAAGTAAATGGTAGATATCACCATGTGCTTGAGATAGTGTACAAGTAGATGTATATAAATATATATATATATGTATTTACGTACATATATAGCCTCAACGCATCTGACAGATTGTCATGTTACACATGAAAGTAGTTTATTGTATCTAAATACGTATATACACTATTTAGATATAAGGTGCAGCACAGGAAACTTAGGCATGAATAATCATCACCTAGTTGTTTGACATTAGTATAAGAAACTATACTAACATATGTTACTACCGCATACTCCTAGCCTACAGCTCAGCAAGTATGTTGTGGTCTCTGGAAAAGTTCACTTAAGTACAAGTTCATTCGAGAAATCCTGGAGTGTATAGGCAGTCTTATTTGCTAAAAGGAAAACTAACCTTGTATAAAGTCTAGTTGTTGTCTAGTGTAGGTAGAACTAACCAGTTCTAACATATTCGATAATATTGTCCCGCGAGAATATGGCCAACGTATAGTGATAACTAAATCAAGTTATGTAAGGGTAATTGTTTTTCGACGATCTAGTGGTGTACAATGGTAACCTATCTAGGTTAAGTAGTGATATTGTTCTATAACAATGTGATGGGTGTAATTCCTAAGTATTACACATTCCGTACTACATACAGTAATAGAGTTAAGTGGGAATTATAAAAGTTTATCATTATAATTCGAAAACAGTAACTGTGCATGCGTCTCACCCCGAAAACAGTAAAACAGTTTGAAAGAGTGGGGCTATGAACTCACCTGTGAGTTGTCGGCGATCCTACGATATGTGCGTTGTCCGAATAGTAACCTCCTAATGTCCTAAACATGTGAGGTTATATAAGTATGAGAAAATCAGTTTGTCTAAGCGAGTTGTGTAAGTATTCATTTATCGTTCAGGTTTGAAAACCGTGTACGGGAGTCCGGGGGCAGCGCCCCTGGTAGCGGGGTCCAAGGGGTGCCAACCCCTGGCGGGGTACAAGGGGTAGAGCCCCTGGCTGGGGTCGAGCTGCCAGGTCAGCTTGGAAATTTTTTATTTCTACTACCTTGCTTTATTAAAAATCGTATCTGGAATTTAAATTTAAGTCATTTGAGTTAAATTTCAAGATGTTGAAAAGTTGACTGCGAAGTGAGGTTTGAGTTCGCTGCGAACTGAGTTTCAGTTCGCTTCGCAGTTCACTTTGCAGGTTGGTTTCGGTTCGCAAGTCTTGACTGGCAGGTCTCGACTCGCAGTTCAGTTCGCAAATGGACTTCGCAAGTCGGTTCGGTTCGCAAGTTTGGTTCGGTTCGCAGGTTCGGTTCGGTTCACAGGTTCGGTTCGCTTCGTGAGACGAACTGGGATCTCAGTTCGCAGGACGAACTGATGCGAGTTTTGAAATGGGTTTCGATTTTTAAAACGTTTTTAGCCGATTTCTTGGCTACATTCTTGTTGTATGGACTCAATAACATGTTAATAAACATAAATCAAGTGTTTTAAGGTGTGAAATCGGGTGTTCTTACCAAATGTCGATTCCGAGCTGAAAGAGACGAGATGAGGAAGATCTTGATGAAGAAGATGATGGTAAAGCTGCTGTTGTTGTTCTTGATGATGGTGGCGACGAGGTGGTGGTGCTTCCAGTGGTGGTGGTGGTGTAAACCGAGAGGGAGAGGGAGAGATGAGCTAGAGAGGGTGTTTGTGTGTGTGTGTTGGAAATGAAAAACAAAAGAAACGGGGAGGGGAAAAAGGGCAGCCGGCCCTCCCTTTTGGTGGGGGTTGGTTGTCTCCAATTTCGGTGTACAATACCCGTGTTTGTTCGCCCGATCGTAAAATAATTAAATTATTTTAAAATCATAATTTTGTTCATACAAATTCATATATATTTTAAATTAAAGTATTTTGTAAAAATACCTCATTCGGGTTATAAAAATATAACTTTGTTTTGGGTTGTTTGACGGATACATTTCGTATGGTTTCTTCGCGCAAAATACGTTTTAGACAAAACGAATTATGTTCTAAGATAGCGTAATATTTTCCGTGTAAATAACGTTTATTTAAAATAATAACACATTATTTAAAGTAATGCGTACCAAGTACGTGAATGAAAGTTTTAAATTTGGCGCGAAAATTATCATTTTGACCAGGTGTTACACTTTTCATACATGTGTGACGACATTATGATGCTATTAAGGATCCTGTAATATTAGACAAAAATCTGCCCACAACATTGGTGAATGTGTTCGAGAGTGAATGAGAGCAGATATGAGTGTTTTTGCAGGTGTAAATAATGATTATTCGTTAACCTAATCGATCATCCATGCCTCAATTATATACTAAGAGCGTATAACAATATTTCTGAGAATCTCGAGATCCTCCGATGAAGGATGAAGACCATCAACGTCTCTTTTGACTTCATTTAACACGTGCAGTGGATTTCGTCTCCATAGAATCATATCAAAGCTTCCTCACGTAATCCGGAGCGTATCTCATATAACGCGTTCTTCTTATGACCTAGTCAATACTTCAAGAAAATAAACACGTTAAATAGCACATGATCCTGAACTGATATAGATCCAGCACCGGAACTATGCACATTCCAGAATAAACATAGGATCCTCACTTAAGGATCTCCCTTATCCAGTATCCTGCATAATTATGTTAGATAAATATACCTTGAATAGGATCCAGCAAGATTAACAATAAGGATATTTCCAAGGATCCTTAACTATAATTGTGATCCTGAAAGTAGACTCATAAACTATCATTATCCTGACTTATGAATATAATATGTAAATGCTTTTCATACCTGCGTGACGACATTATGATGCTAGTAAGGATCCTGCAGTGTTAGACAAAAATCTGCCCACAACAATTGCCCCCGAAGTTATAACGTTTTTCCGCTTAAACCGTGTTAGGTAAGATATTTTACGTGTATCGAAAATCGCGTCCGAGTATTAATCATTTCTGATAGTTATTAGACTCTTATCACATCAAACCGTCATTATATCTTCAAACGAATCCTCCTTTCTCTCATCCTCCTTCTTCGCTGTTCTTGTTTAAAACCATTCCGTAACCTTTTTACTATAGCAAATTCCCACGGAAGACTATCATCGATAATAATTAGAGCAATCGTAAGAAGACTTAACCATGTCAGGTAATTTTCTTCTCTTTCTGTTCACAATTTTCTTCTTTATACTCTCAAATTTTTCTAATTTTTCAGTGCACTTCACTTTGTCCGACATTGATTCGGAGATTCCAGCTCAAAAGGAGACGGTCAGGATCGGTGATTCAAGGTTCATGCCTTTTTCGACACATTTTCTCTCTAAAAAGAGAAAATTCGATGAGTTATATGATCTTGAGACTCCTGCTTCCAATCTCTTGATGGTAAGATATTTTTCTTTAAATTTCTTTAAAATGAAAATCTTAACATCAATCCTTTTATCAGGCTGCAGATATCTTGATTGACAAATACTCGGAGAAAACGGAAACAATCAACAATCTGGTCGCTATCCAAAAGAAGATTACTCGCAAACTGGAGAAAGCCAAACGAAAAATTGAAGATGATCATGCCGCAATCCATTCTTCATTGGTCTTGGAGGATCCAAAGCTCCAAAAAGAAGTACATACAAGCCACCTAAGATAAAGATCACCAACGCCCTAATGAAAGGTGAAGCGTCCAATTCCAAAGGCGATGAAGACATGATGGTAGCCGATGATCCAGTTAATAGCGAAGAATCCTTAGGCGAGGATGGCATTTGATTAGCCGGAGCCCAATTTTTATTTTGATGCTTGTTTAGTTGCTAAGGGTCGTGATTTTAATAAACAATTATTTGGGGTGAGGTTGACCTGGCATGGTCAACCATAGTTGTGTTACGTGGTTCATGTTGGCCACAAAACAATTTAAATTTCCCGAACTTCTTTTGAACTCTGATCTTAGGATTGAATAATCCTTAGATCTTTTGCTGTTAATAATATTAGGATATTATCTATATCTTATGTCTTCAGGATACTGAGGAGATTCCCTCATTATGTATATTTGCTTGATAGTCGTTTAGAAACAGGATCCTGAGGAGATTCCCTCAAGATACTTCCAGGATAATGAGAAGATTTTCTCAATATCCATTCTGCACTACAGGTTTCAAGGAACCTTAAATGGATCTAAGATAATCCTAAGTTTAGGATCCTAAGATTTCAGGGTCCTAAAATATTTTGTTGATAGTGATAAATCCCAATAGATATTTCCTGTTAACATGAAGATGCCAACAATTTATAAATTGATTGTGAAAACAATTTCATTTAATTCAGAAAAATGTTTATGATCTTTGAAAATATATTTTATGATACTCCGATCAAAATAATTTTGATAATTTCGAAAACATTAGAGCTAATAAAGTTATTTATTAGACTTAACCAATGAAAACTTTTAATAATGTGAAAACATTATAATCGTTAGATAGTTTAAACAAACTATAAGAGTGACATGTAAATGTCAATTCATTGGTTAATGTGAAAATATTACAAAACGTTTGATTCTTGGGCTAAGCCATTTGAGACATGAAAATGTCTAACTAATTGGGTAATGTGAAAACATTACAAACCTTAGAGTGACGTGAAAACGACACAAACCTTAGATCGACACGTCTAGTGCACATCAGTGTCGACATTCGTTAGCGTTTGATCTATAGGCCAATGGAAATGAAGTTGTCGGGTACCAGAGGCATCACCGATTCCCTAACCGTGGAACTATAATCAAACATCGTGTGCAACTGGAGGGGTGTATAAACCCTAGAGGTGTTTATCCATTCGGAAACCTCTAAACCTTAGAGGATCGCTGGGATCCTTAACAGATGAGAGGTGGCCAACCTCTAATCTTCAATCCATGATCTTCAAATGCATGAACTACAACAAATACAAGATCTTGGGTAAAGGTGGGTGTTAGTTTATCTAACACCCCTCCGATGCTTAAGTCAGTACATTATTCATTAATGATAGTAATTATGAAAAACTTTCATGCATATATCAATATATAATTATAATACATACATATATATTAAAGGGTAATAAAATAAATGAAAAGTTAAGGATCATAGAAGTACCTTTTTATGTTGAATATAAATATTCAACTTACACATGATAGAGCTTCAAATGAATAGCATTCCAGGATCTTGGAAGTAGGTCTCCATCCATATTAGCCAACCAATATGCCCCCTTTCCAGCATCCGAATCTATTAAATATGGACCTACCCACTTTGGTGCTAGCTTTCCTTCCGCAGGATTCTTAGTTTTTTGAAATACTTTCCTTAATACCAAATCTCCTACTCGAAACCTTCTTATCCTAACATTTTTGTTATAGGATCTTGAAATCCTCTGGTGGTATGCGGCAATCCTGAATTTAGCACGATCCCTTAACTCATCCACAGTGTCTAGATCCTAAATCAATACTTCTTTGTTTTCTTCCAAAGTCTGCATTTGGGATCTTGTTGTTGGGACTACCATTTTCGTTGGGATCATAGCTTCGGATCCAAACACCAAAGAAAAAGGGGTTTGCTTAGTTGCCTCCTTTTTTGTAGTCCTATTAACCCATAAAACAAAAGGCAATTCTTCAGCCCATCTTCCTTTCTTAGCATCCAACCTCTTCTTAAGGTTGTTGATTATGATCTTGTTGTTGTATTCTGCCTGACCATTAGCTTGAGGATGAACTGGTGTTGAAGTTATCATCTTGATTCCCCAACTTTCACAAAACTTAGTTGTTCTTTTTCCAATATATTGAGATCCATTATCACATACTATTTATGCTGGGATCCCAAATCTAGTGACGGTATTTTTCTTGATGAATGATATCACATCCTTTTCTTTTACTTGAACAAATGCCTCGACTTCTATCCATTTGAAAAAATTATCTGTCATTGTTAACATAAACACCTTTCCACCAGGAGCTGTAGGTAATTTTCCCACAATATCCATTCCCCACTTCATAAACGACCATGGTGAGATAATCGGATGCATCAGTTCTACTGGTTGATGATGGATGTTCCCATGTCTTTGACATGCATCACATTTGCGAGCAAAATCCATGGAATCCTTCTTCATAGTAGGCCAAAAGTATCCTATTCTTAAAGTTTTTGAAAATAATGCTCTGCCCCCAGAATGATTTCCACAGTCCCCTTCATGTATATCATTAAGCACTGCTTATGCTTCAGGATCCTCAAGGCATCGCAATAATGGTCCTGCAAGTGATTTTCTATACAATATACCATTTTCAATAGTAAAAAGGGATACTGATAAGCATCAAATAGATAGTATATTTTATAGTAATTTATCCCTATATTTATATACATTTTAGTGGATTTATATGATTTTAGATACTTATTTTGTTAATATTTGCATAGATGTATTTTAAAGTGGAGATTAAAGAAAAGGAACGAAAACAAGGCAAAGATTGAAGAAAAAGAAGATTAAATGAAGACTCGAAGAAAATGAAGCTTAAACCTTGAAGAAATGAAGAAGATGGCTCAAAAGTGGAGTGATAACATCAATTAAGTGTTTTGAATGAAGCGTGGATGAAAGAAGTGGAAATTCGATCATAAGATGAAGAAAAGTGTAAATGCTGAATTTTCTGCGCGCTGTTAGTATTTGGACCATAATTCTCTCATACAGAGTCCAAATGAGTTGATTCAAGCGGCCAAATTTAGCTAACATATAGGGCTACAACATATAAAAAAATTCAGATTATTTGGATAAAAACTCAACCGCCGGTTGGGCCTTTCAACCGGCGGTTGGAACTGAAAATCTGGAATATTCGGGAAACGAAGAGTTTGACTTGGAGACAAAGTAACCAACCGCCGGTTGGACCTTCCAACCGCCGGTTGGGACCAATTTTCAGCTACTATAAATAGGAAACTCATTTCAGCTTCAAGGGATATACCAAATACGATTCTTAGAATACAAAGTCGAATATTAAGGTTTAAGGTCGACTTTAGGTGCGAATTTGGAGGCTAAGGAGCTAGGGTTTGAAGGTTTTCAACCCTAGGAAAAGCTAGTTCGTCAATTGGTTCGGTTTGTTTATCCTTGTAGCTTCACTAACCTTTTGGGTTACTATGGATATTGTTTATTTGAATTAATTACTTGTTAGATTTTCGTTATGAATGTTTAAATGTATGTTTATTAGGTTTATTATATGAATTATATGTTTATGTTGGAACTATATTATTGAATATTATTATGCAAGAATTATGTGTTATACTATGTTAATGATCATAATTAACTGATTTATAGATAAACTCACTAACCTTTTGGGTTTTTAAATTAAGTGATTATGTTTCATTAGATGTTAAGTAACATTATAATTCAATCGACCCTGGAATTGCATTAATAATATGTTGATAGATCTTAATAAATAGTGATACTTTACATAACCTTTGACTGTATTGCTATATGAGAATTGTCATAACCTTTGAGGTTTTCTACATTAGTAAATCACAATAATAATAGCCAACACGCAAATAGACATAAGTTGATATAATAAGTTTAATAAATAATAGTTTAAATAGTCATAATCTTCTATCCAATTTAGTATTCTTAAGTTGTTCCTTTAAACTTATCTATTAAAGAATTGGTATCAATTATAAATATGTTCGATCGGAACTAAAACGTCCCCCATATCTTACATATTATTGTATATTATTGTTAAATTGTATATTGATTGTAATAATTGTAATTAGGATAAATAAATAGTTAGTTATAGATTAAATCACGTTCCATGTGTTCGAATCTGGACTTACTTATAAAACTATATTCTATGATCAGGATAACACTTGCCTGAATTGTGTGATAGTATTATTTAGTATTTCCTTAATTAAAACTTGTGATTATAATTGCCTATACTTAGCACACATCAGATACCTTTAATCTGAAGGATTTAGGATTGTTTTCATCCTTAGGGATCACATCGTGTTGTATAAATTCCATGATCGGCTGCATCCATGATCCTGACTTGCCCCCAGAACCTGATGCATTCGAATTATCTCCAGACTGATGATCCTCAACATCACATACTTGTTCTTCATTGTTATCCTTGTTAGCAATAGCAGGTTTTGCAATATGTATAATTGGTATCTTTACATCTGGTGGTATCTTTAAGCTTGATCCCAAGTTAGCCAGAGCATCTGCTTCAGTATTATCCTCACGTGGTACCTATTGAATGTCGAAGATCTCGAAGCTACCTGCAAGATCCTTAACAATCTCCAAATACAAAGCTAATCTATCTACTTTTACAGTATATGTTCCATTATAATGATTCGCAATTAACAATGAATCAACATACACATTTAAATACTTTATACCAATATCCTTAGCCAATTGTAATCCTGCAATTAATGCTTCATATTCTGCCTCATTATTTGTAGCCTGAAATTCACATCTTATAGCTTGTGGCATAATATAACCTTGAGGTGATTTTAATACAATTCCTAGTCCGGTTCCTTTTATATTAGAAGCGTCGTCAGTATATAGTGTCCACTTTTCACTTATTTGGTTTAATTCTTGCACTTCTAAATCTACTTCATTTTGAAGGTCACTAGTGAAGTCAGCGATAAAGTCTGCTAAGGCTTGGGATTTAACTGCATTCCTAGGTTCATAAATCAGATTGTAAGCACTTAACTTAATAGACCATTTAGCTAGGCGTCCTGACATTTCTGGTTTTCTTAATACATTTTTAATAGGATAATTAGTTCTTACATGAATCGGATGTGTTTCAAAATAATGCCTAAGTTTGGTGGATGCCATAACCAATGCAAGTATAAGTTTTTCGAGATGAAAATACCTGGTTTCAGCATCTAGTAGGCTTTTACTTACATAGTAGACTGGATGTTGTTGCCCTTCATAATTCTTCACAAGTACCGCACTTACGGCACTTCTGGATACTGAAAGGTATAGGAATAGTGGCTCACCATTCTCAGTCTTCATCAATAAAGGAGCTGATGATAAATAATTCTTCAATTCTTGAAATGTAGCCTCGTGTTTTTCTCCCCATTCGAACTTTTTGTTCTTCTTTAAGATATCATAGAATTCCTTGCATCTATCTGAGGATCTTGAAATGAAACGATTTAAAGCTGCTATTATCCCAAGAAAGTTAAACGAGAATTTAATAATTTCGTTGATGCACTCATAAAATTAGGACACGAGGAGAGAAGTTTTCTAAATGAATTTTAATTATTTTTCTTAAACTCCGCCAACCTAATTTATCATATCACTAAAGTGCTCCGATTTTCATTTATTCCACGTTATACTTTTCCTGAGCCTCGGGCCCCGAATTAATTATTTGGAAAAGTTGTGCCGTTGACTTTAAAACAAAGCGCTTATTGGGAGGCAACCCAATTTTAATAAATAAATTAAGTAGTTTAGTTTTTAAAAAATTTAAAAGTTTTAATAATCTTCTTAAAAACGTTCTTTAAAACTTTATCTCATTGTTTATCACGCAAAGTTTAAAGTTTGTTCAATTATTAAACCACAAATTTAATAATTAACATATTTTAACAAGTTTTAATGAAATTAAAAATTTTAGAACACAAAAATAATTTCTAAGTTTTTAATAAAACCCTTTCTAACCTAATTACCATTTACTTTCACTAAATTACCACTTGGGGTAAAAAGGTAAAAGTAAAAATGGGTAAGGAGGTTAAAAAGCAAAAAATAAAAACATTTTTTTCACTCCCCCCCACCTCTCTTTCTTCGTCCGAACCCCACCACAACCACCATACCACCACCAATTTTCCACCATTGTTGAAGGTTTAAGCTCTACATTCTCCATTTTCGTTACTTATATGCTTCATTAATTATCATTACATCCATTTCAAGGTAAATTTCTAACTTAAAATCTCTAGTTCATGATTTTTCCCAAAAAAAAGTTAGGGTTTCAATTTGAAACTTGATATTTAGGGCTAAAGATTAGGGCTTTAGGTGTTATTACTTGCTATTGTATGTTTGAATGATGATTATTGTTAGTAATCTAGTGATTTCATGTGAGATTGATGAACTTTGATTTTCAAAGTAATGAACATTGACTTTTGTTGACTTTTTAGCTAGAATTGCCTATGTTTGACTTTTGTTGATTAAAATTGCTTATAGTGATGTGTTAAACATAAGTAAACTAGCTTAAATTAGTTAGCAATTGGTTTAGATGACTTTCAAGAATTAAAGTAAGCATTTTTATGAGTATTGGTGAAGTATCATTATTTTAATTAAAATCTTTCAAACCAAATTGATACTTGTGCAAATATTGATAATAAATACTCACTTGAATTCTTGAAACCTTGCTTTAAAAGATTTAAAATGACTAGTTGCAATATGAAAGTTGCATCATTTTAATTAATAAAATGCATGAAGCTTTTGAATAGCAAGTCATATTTCTAAGGAACCAATATTGTAATTTAAAGATGGAATGTTAAGTTGTTAGTCAATTTCACATCATAAAATACCAATTTTCAAAATTTGACTAACACTTGATATTAATATCCTTAAATACATAAAATGGTCAGAGTTTCATCACTAGTTTTTTAAGTTTATGGTAAATTACAAAGTTTTGATTAAAGTAAGGTAATTACAAGATTTCTTTAAAATCTTAATGCTTACTTAGTTAAATACTAATGCATTTTCATTGTTTAAAGTCTTCTCTAGGAATCATTCATAAAATAAAACCCTTTATCCTAGAAAAATGCTTATGACATTTACCATAGCTTAAGAAACTTATTGGTGATAAATTTGTGGTTTGTTGATTGCGGTTTGGTTAAAAATGTATCTTTCTAGGTTATGGATTATTCAATTTTTAAAGCCTACATTTCGAATTTTTATTTAAAATTTGGGATAACATAGTAAATCCATATATCTATGATCATGATGCACACTAATTGTCTTTTATCTTGACAGATGAGGTCTGCTTCTGAAGATATCCATCCTACTTTGAAATACTTGGCCACTTCCGCCAAAAAGAAAAAAACTAATTAAGGATTGGATGAACCGGCCATTAGGAAAGAACAGATTTATCGTCTGGAGAGATGTAAAGGCACCTGGGTACAAGAGAGAGTTAAGAAAGTTAGTGAAATACAAGATCAATGATGAGAAAATAGATGCTTGGTACAAGATGTTCGCCCTCAATGAAGACATTTACCGAGAGCTAGTTATCGAATTCATGTTGACCTACAAATTCAACCCTTGCGTTTCCAATATTATAGATAAGCGATTAATCATCTTTAACTATAGAGGGGTGAAACAGCATGTATCTTTGGCCGAGTTTGCGGTATTTCTTGGGTTCTACACAGAAGAGCATACATATTCTTAGATATTCTTCGATAGTTCACGGGGTATTTCATGTAATGAAGACCATGGGCTGACTTGGGATAATCTAACGGGTACTAGTTTTCATTCAAATGTAAAAGCCTCCGCGTTCTTCAAAGTTGAGCATCGACTCCTGCACAAGCTACTAGCTGTATCACTGCATGGAAAGAAAGAAACAGGAGGAGTTGTTGGAGTTGTTGGAGCTGATGATCTCTTTGTAATGAATGCAATGATTAAGAAGAAGAATGTGAATGTAGCTTTCTTAGTAGCCGAGAGGATTCAAAGAGAGACGACATTTGAGATGACAAAGTATATCTATATGGGAGCTTTCATAACCAGGATTTGTAGCCGTATTGGTTTGCTCACAGAGGATCACATGAGCGAGTACACTATCTCGCCTTATGTTCGATCCCTACCGTTTGATCTAGAGTACTTCCGCACTATATGGTTGATATCTACTGATTCGAGCGGGCAGGCATTCTGGAGAGCTACCAAACAGGCTATTCCTGGTTGTGTTCCGAAGAGGAAGAATAGTAAGAGAGACAGGGATGTTGAGGATGATGAGCCGATTGAGATACCAGATGATGATAGGGATGTTCGAGCATTGTAGGAGGATACTAGGGCACCTGGATATACATCTAGGGTTCAGAGTATTATTGACTGGACTACACCAGTGACTCCACTTTCTCAGTATTGGACTTTCCACGCACTTCAGGTTAGACATGCTCATGACATAAATGTAGCTCGCAGATTTGGATTGCCAATACCAGAGCCACTGATGTATAGATGTGCGACACCACCAACTACATTTCCACCAGTCACCACCACCTTTGCCCCAGTTACCACCACTATTCCACCATACACCATACCCACCACATCTCACCATGAGCCAGTATACTCTGTACACACCTCAGTTGCTCCATCCACTTCACGACAGCCATCCCCAGCTACCCATGTCTTATCTCCGATTTATGAGATCCCGAGGCCTAATGATCCAAATGTTTATCACCCAGTCATGCCCACCACTAGTGCTGACGGCCTTACAATCTCAGGATTCTCAGGGATGCTCAACTTTGATGCTATTCCAGAAAATGAACTTCCAAATGAAAGCGACATTAGGAGAGGTTACTTGATATTACTTGAGGAAGCACGCATGACAGCTCAATGCCTACAGGAGTGGGGTTTTTGTTGATCCCAGTCAGGATCTTAATATATATTACTTTGATTAATTATTAATAAGCTTGCGGAATAGTTTATTAATAACTTGAAGAACTAAACTTATAACACAGAATATTAATCAAAAACTTCAATATTATTATCAATAATACGAACATACAATTTGTGTTAGGGTTTACAACCTTGAAGCTAATAACTATATATTCGTCTACCTCCTAGGGTTTTACAGGATCTCTATTTATATCACATAGAGTCCTTTACAGAATCAAACTATTATGGAAATTCTATCTATTCCATATTTCTCTCTAACCGACTTCTAACAGTGGTTAAGCTATACACTAACAGGGGTAGTACTTGTATTACCAACAGTGGTTAAGTACTTGATACAAAATACAATTATACCAACAGTGGCACTGTTAGACTAATTCTAACTGACAGTGGTAGACTTCTTCTAGCAGCGGCACAAGACTTGTCTTCTGAGCAAATCTGGCAGTGGCTCAGGTCTCAACAATCTCCCCCTAAACTTGATCATTCTCACTAATGAGTCAAGTTTCTTCATCTTTCTTTTTATCCTTAGGAGCTTGATTCTGTTTTCTCTTTTTCTCCTCCTCTCTTAATCTTTCCAACTCCATTCTTTTATGAAACTGATTGAACACCATATATAAAGCATTAAATGCACCTTCTGAGATCACTGTAGTTCTTAGTTGAGATGCAAGCACATTTCTTAAAATCTGAGTCCCCAAAACATATTGTCTTTCATCAAGCATGTAAATTGTGACTCCATCTCTGAACAAAATCATATGAACTCCAGCTCTAACAAAGTGTCTCCAGGTATTCACCAGCTCAATACAGTTTAAGAACAAATTTATGAATGGTTCAGGCTCAAACAACATATTTAAACATCTTCCCAAATCTCTTTCCATTATCACCAGTGAAGCCTGCCTGTTTCTTTGACTGTTCAGCTCAAACAAATCTAAAATGTCTAACCTATTTACATTTTTCAGCACATCAGCTACAGATGTCAAATATTGCTTATTTCCATCCTCTCTGATAATCTTTATCTGTTCTTTAACAACATCAGCAACCTTTGATTTCTGTCCTTCCCATTCAACTATTCTTGATGATCTATCATGATTAATATGAATATTTTCTTTACTGTCCTTCACCTCTTTAATATATTTTCTCAATTCTGCTGCATCCTTTTCCAAATCAGGAACTACATTGTCACAAGCAAGAACTCCATCCCATCTAATCTTTAGATTCCTATCAGAAAGCCTTTTTAATTCTCTCTCTTCAGCTTCTACTTTCTCTTGCTCTTCCTTTTCAATTCTATCTTGTTCCTCTTTTCTTACCTGCTCAGCAATCTTCTTTCTATCCTCAGATAACTTTTTCTCAATAAATTTGTCTTGCAAGAGCTTCTTTTCAAAATCCATCTTTCCTTCATTCTGATGTCTAGCATAAGCTTTCTCCAACCTCTCTAAATCTCATCCTTCTAGTATACTTCTTGGTGCATATCTACCACCAAGAATTCTGACCAATTCCTTTTTCCTTTGAGCAGCAGTTAATGGTTTATTTCTTTTCTTTTCAAGCTCTGCTTGTCTTTTCCTTCTTGCCTTTTCTTCATTTGCTTGTTTTAGCTTTACAAACCCTGGATCCAAATCATCATTACCATCCTTTTTGTTGATCATTTCATGAATCTTCTATGCAGATAACCCTTTACCAATTACAGCCATATCATTGAGCATCTTTGCAGCCTTCTGAGATAGGGTTACCACACTCATATCTTCCAGTACAACATCAACATCAGGACCTTCTAGTCTCTTTGATTCAACTGCCATTCTTAGCATTCTCTCATCATGCTCCTCCTGAGCTCTCCTGGCCTCATCCAAATCAATTTGAGACTCTACTACCTTCTTAATTTTTCTTTCTTCTTTTAGTTTTCCCTTACCTTTGTCCTTAGCATCAATCTTTGGAAGGTTAGACTTAGGTTTGGGTGATGATGAGGGTTCTTCAATAATAACAGGAGGTAGAATAGATCTTGGTGTAGTGGTGATAACAGTGGTTGTTGTGACAGTGGTGGGAATATTTGAAGTATTGACAGGGGTTGATGTAACAGTGGTTGACTCTGTGATAATAGGTGTAGGTAGTATAACAGTGGTTGCTGCTGAAGTACCAACAGGGGTAGATACCTCAACAGTGGTAGAAACAAAACTGCTAACAGTGGTTATAGGTTGAGTTATAACAGTATTTTTCTTGACAGAGGAAGACTTTCTGAATGGAATTGATTTCTTTCTATTATAATTTTTCACTCTTACCTCCTCTTCAGCTGCAGATTTGGACTCTAAACACTCCCCCTCAACCTCTACATTTCCACCTTCCATTTCTGTTTCAACAGATTTATCAATCACCATCCTTTCACTAAAGCTTACTCTTTTGCCCATGTCAATATTTTCTCCCATAACATCCCAGAAATACAAATTAGCCACAGCCTCAAAAGGTAATCCTTTGTTCAATGGAAACACATTCAAAGCTGGACCTCTTTGTGCATTATCCTCTGCAACATTCTGACTTGCTTGCACATTTTCACCCACATACACCACCATGCTTCTATCAATCTCAGTATTTACCACTTCCTCACCCAAGCCTTCATTAACCACATAATCTGTCACATTCAATTCATCCTCAACATTTTCATTAATCTTAGATGTATCCATGAAGCTAATACCACCAGCACCTCCATCATTATCATCATGATTCCCATCAGAACCATCATTACCATCATCCTTATCTTCAGGCACATTATCTTTCTCTTGATCCTTTTCTTTTCTCTCCCCCTTGCCTGAAGATTTTTGTAATTCTGCAGCAGGCTTTAAGACCTGTAACACAACATCTTCTACTACTGCCAATCTGGTTTTCAAATCATTGATTTCCTCCTGCTGCTGCTTAATCAATACATCCTGGGCAGCCAACTTGAGTTGTTGCTCCCTTCTCAACTCCCTTTCCCTATCAAATTTTGTCCATATCAGCCCGACATCATGTACCAAATCATCAATCGTTAATTCCTGAGTTATATGACTAGTCTCATCAACATTGGAGTGTGACCTCCTAGATGAATCATTGACTACATCTGTCACTTGCCCTGCAAGATGTTCAGATGCCCCTTGATTCGTGGTACTGGGACCTTCATTTGACTCATTACCCATAGGTTCATCAAACAAAGTTGCCTCTGGTTGGGTCTGATTGATGTTACCACTGTCCTGTCCTGCCAGTGGGCTAGAAACAGTAGTGGCAGCCCTTCCAGAATGAACATTTTCATCAAGTATGTTCACCTGTTGTGATTGCTCATTTGACTGAGACTGTGGAGAAACAGGAATCTCCATAGCCTGTTTAGTTTTCTTGGATCGCTTGGTTTTGATTTGGGTAGGCTGTTGGTTCCCTTGTTTTCTTTTTGTGCCACCTCCTGATGTGTGTTCAGAACCAACTGGTGTTGTTGTCCTGTCATCATTTGGTCCAAGTGGTGTTGGTAATACACCACCAGTGGCAGAAGGAGCAACTAACATTGTAGAAAACAATGCAGTTTCCTTCTTAGAAAAGGTGTTTTGATATTGATACATGGCTCTAATAGTTTTCAAAGATAAAGTAGAACTAACTATTACACTTTTATCCGCTGGCAAATTTGACAATTGCTTATTCAACAAAAGTTGAACAAATCTAGGGTACATAATAAATGTATCACCCTTTACATTTTTGATCATATTATCTAAGATAAACCTAGACATATTAAATTTAAGACCCTTTGCCAAGCAGATTATAGGATATGCAATACTAGAACTAAATTCATTAAAACTTGTCCTCTTTTGAGATAAACATACCAGAAAGGTATGAATGTAGAACTTCCATTGAGGACAGAACCATGACTTCAAGAATGTATATTCAGACCTTGCTTTTCCAGCACCTTCATAACCCATATCTTTTATTCCTTGAAATAGATCCTCTCTTGACAATTCCAGAACTCCTCCTTCATCATCAAACTGCAGAAGTTCTCTAAGAACAATCTCAGTCACCATTACTCTGTTGCCTTTGACAGTGGAATGAATGTGACTAATGCCATTAACATTCCCTTCCTTTGCATTCTTCCAGAATTCTTGAATATGTGCTCTGACCAATCTTGGAGCGACAGTAAGAGCATATGTGACCGGACAGTTACTCAAGAAATCAATAATCGGATGAAAATACTCATCTGCGACTTCTTTGTCCAAGAAAGCCCTCATGTTGTGTTCAGAATGAACACTCAACGTAGAATTACCAGAATCAGATGAAGATGATGATGCCATGAATGAAATTGATGAAAGAAAGAAGAAAGGTTTACAATGATGAAACACAAACGAGAGCGTTTATTAAAGAGTTTTGAGAATTTTGAAAGCGTAAATGAAAAAGTGAAGTGTTTGGATACTTATCTGATGACAGTGCCAAGCCCTAGTAAATAGAACTAACAGTGGCACTGTCAGATATGCACCAACAGAGGCACGACGAACACTTAAGCCCAACAGGGGTACCTCACTTTATCAAATTCAACCATTTATAATCCTCGATAAAGCCAGCAGGGGTACTAGTACTAGCAGGGGTACACTAGAACTAGCAGGGTCATAGACTTCATAAAATAACACGATTTTTTTTAATCAAATAAGAAAAATCAACAAATAAAATATTAGACTCCAGCTCTCCTAATGTCTCCTGACAGTGGCTTACTCCTGCAATATTAAACTAAGAAAAACAACTAGCAGGGGTTAAACTACACAAACATACAACAGAGGTTGAAAATATATTGACAGTGGCATACGTAAACTTAACAGTGGAACCAACTGTTATCATGATGAAGGTAACAGTGGCAACACTTGACCCTGTCACACACAAGATACTTCACCTCTGTTAGTATCAAATCCTGACCAAAACACTAAGTGAGATTGATCATACCAATATTAGATATCAAAAATGTAAACCTTCCTACATCAAATGATTTGGTAAACAGATCTGCAAGTTGATTATCAGTATGAATTTTGAAAATATGATATCTGATTTCAATGTGTTTGGTTTTTGAATGCTTAACAGGATTTTGTATGATACTAATAGCAGATGTATTATCAATGTAAATAGGAGCGTTCATGAAAGTCAAACCATAGTCCATCATTTGATTCTGAATCCAGAGCACCTGTGCACAACAATTGGATGCTGCAACATACTCTGCTTCTGCTGTAGATGTAGAAACTGTGGTCTGCTTCTTGCATTGCCATGACACTAGCCTACTTCCAAGAAATTGACATCCTCCACTGGTTGATTTTCTATCCATGTTTTCACCACCATAGTCACTATCTGTGAAAGCCTTCAGGTCAAAGTCTGATCCTTTAGCATACCAAAGTCCCAAATCTGGTTGACCTTTCAAGTATCTAAAGATCCTTTTCACAGCATACATGTGTGACTGCTTTGGATTGGTTTGATACCTAGCACAAAGACATACTGCAAACATAATATCAGGTCTAGATGAAGTTAAATACATCAAAGAACCAATCAGTGACCTGTACAGGTGCACATCTACTTCCTCCCCCTCAGGATCAGAATTAAGATGTTTGTGTGCCTCCATGGGAGTGCTAGCTATCTTTACATCTTTATAACCAAATTTATTCAAAATATCCTTCACATACTTCCCTTGGTTAATAAAGATTCCATCTGGCTTCTGCTTAACCTGCAATCCTAAAAAGAAAGTGAGTTCTCCCATTGAACTCATCTTAAACTTCTGATGCATTAGCTCTTCAAAGTCTTTACACAGTGAATCACTTGTAGATCCAAAAATAATATCATCTACATAGACCTGTACCAGCAAAATATCTTTCTGAATCCTCTTGATAAACAGAGTCTTGTCAATAGTACCTCTCTTGAATCCATTATTGAGAAGATACTCAGATAGAGTATCATACCAAGCTCTTGGTGCTTGATGTAAACCATACAAAGCTTTCTTCAATCTGCACACTCTATTTGGATATGTTGGATCTTCAAACCCTGGAGGTTGGCATACATACACCTCATCATCAATTAGACCATGAAGAAAAGCACTCTTCACATCCATTTGATAAACCTTGAAACCCTGATAAGATGCATAAGCTAAAAACAATCTAATAGCTTCTATCCTAGCAACATGAGCAAAAACATCATCATAATCAATTCCTTCTTCCTGTGTATACCCCTGTGCTACCAACCTGGATTTATTCTTGATGACAATCCCTCTCTCATCTCTCTTGTTCTTAAAAATCCACTTGGTGCCTATAGCTCTCTTTCCTTTTGGTAAATCAACCAAATCCCATACATCCTGCAGCTTGAATTGTAGCAATTCTTCTTGCATGGCTTCAATCCAGCTGGAATCTTTGAGAGCTTCCACTGCTTTCTTTGGTTCCATCTGAGAAAGAAAACAAACATATAAAGAAGTATGTAAATCTTCTTCTCTTATCTTTGACTGCTGTCTGGTCAGAACATGTGAACCAATATCACCAATGACCAAATCCAAGGAATGATCTTTATGAACCAGATACTTAGATGTGGATGTATCAAGCAATTCTCTTTCCAAATTAGGACCCACAAGATTATCCATTTCTGATTCTGAAAAAGAATCTCTTTCCTTTCTATCTTTTGAAAGCTTTGGAGTTGTTTCAGAATCTGACAAAGAAGTTCTTTCCAAAACTTGAAATGGTGGACTTTGTTCATAGTTCCTTGGTGATCTCTGCTCTTCATCTGATAATCCAGGTATCTCTAATTCACTTTCTGAATCTTCATGTGAACCCCTTAAACCATGAGTACCCTTATCTGAATCATTCTTTGCAAATGATCCATGTGTTTCTGGAGTTAATCCATCAGTTTCTGTGTGATCCTGGTGAAAGACTGTTGGTGGATCTGGAGACCAAATTGGAAATAATACATACTCCAAGGTATCCTTTGTAGGCTGACTTGAGCTGCTATCTCCATTTTCATCATCACCTGCACTTGTACCCGCACTAGAAGACAAATCTGGATATCTAAAAGCATGGGTTAGTGCATCAATATCAAACAATACTTCTGAACCTTTTCCTTCTACATTTGGTGTATTTTCATTAAAGGTCACATTCATGGTCTCCTCTATGATCCTAGTCCTTTTATTAAACACTCTATAAGCCTTGCTTTGAATAGAGTATCCAACAAAGACAGCCTCATCTACCTTACTTTGAAACTTACCTAGGTGATCTCTGGTATTTAAGACAGTACAAGGACATCCAAATGGTTTTAAAAAGCTAACCAAAGGTTTTCTCTTAAAGAATAACTCATAGGGTGTCTTGTTATGAGGTTTGACTATCAAAATCCTATTCAAAACATAACAAGCAGTGCTGACTGCCTCTGTCCAAAAGGACATTGGAAGTTTAGCATCTGCTAGCATGCTTCTAGCAGCCTCAATTAATGTCCTATTCCTCCTTTCAGCTACTCCATTTTGTTGTGGAGTCCTAGGAGCACTAAACTGTCTTTCTATACCTTTCTCCTCACAGAACTTATTCATCTCATGATTCTTAAATTCTGTCCCATTATCACACCTGATGATCTTAACCTTTTGATTAGTTGAATTTTCAATCCTAGTTATGAAGAATCTAAGTGTTTCACCTGTCTCATCCTTGGTTCTAAGAAAGAATACCCAACTCATTCTAGAATAGTCATCAGTTATCACCAAACAGTAAGATTTCTTCCCTTGACTAGCTACATTGGTAGGGCCAAACAAGTCCATATGTAACAGGTGTAAGGGAGTGGTATTTGTATTCACAAGCTTGGTCTTATAAGAAGTCTTGTGTTGCTTGCCTTTGAGACAAGCTACACAGTGGTCACTACATTCAAATAACTTTTCAGGTAAACCTATCACTAGCCTATTCCTAACCAGTTTATTCATGGTCTTGAAATTCAAGTGACACATCCTCCTATGCCATAATTCAGATTCAGAAACAGTAGCTTTAGATATAAGACAGTTAACATTTTGAGATTCCATCTTGTTTAAATCACTACAGTATACATTATTCTTTCTTGGAACTCTCATTAAAATTTTATCTTCAGGTATTTTGAGTTTTTCAGAAAGTATAATGCATTCTGTGTCAGTGAAATAAACAGGATTTTGCTTATCTGTGATTTCACTCACACTTAGCAAATTATATCTCAATTGTTCAACATAATAAACATCATTGAAAGTGAGCTTACTTCTTTTTACCTTGCCTTTACCTGTGATTTTTCCTCCTTTAGGATTACTGCCAAATGCCACATCTCCTCCATTAAAAGCTTTAAAATCTTGCAGTTTCTCCCTATCTCCAGTCATGTGCCTTGAGCATCCTGAATCAATATGCCATAAGCTTGGCTTGCCCTGCACATATAAAAAGAGAAATAATTAGTTTCTCTTGGGAACCCAAACCAATCTGGCTTTGGGTTTCCCTTGAGCATTTTTGACATCAACCCTCTTAAAGGTGATTGATCTCAATGCTTCATTGATTTTGGACACTTTTGATGTAGATGCATTCTTATGTCTCCAAAATCAATCTGTTTTAGACCTGACAGGGGTTAATGGTCTGACAGTGGTCACCTTCAAATTCGTATTTATTACCCTGGCAGTGGTAGCTTTACTTGGTATAAACATTTTTTGCAAATGTTTAATACCAGCAGAGGTACCATGCCTGACAGTGGTCAAACCCTCCCCTGTTCTTGTCTTGCCTCTGTTAGCTTCTAACAGTGGCACTGCTGCAGTATTAACAGTGGTTGCAGCATTGCCTCTGTTAGGCTGATTTCTCAACACTTGTCATGTACCACAGTTCCTATTATTTTTAGGATTATGGTAACAGTCCTGTTGAAGATGATTATACTTACCACAAATAAAACATGATTTTCTTTTCACACATTCAAACCCATTACCCAGCCTCTGTGACACCAATTGATTCCAATTCCTTTGATTCCCTCTAGGTGTAGGTTTGATTATTTTCTTTGCAGGATTTTTATCATGTTTGCTAGCACACTTAACACATTCAGCCGTTTTATTGAACTCATGATTAACCTTGTTATTCACATAACCTAGACCAGTTCTAGATTTGTTAGTCCTATTCACTTGTTCAAGCTGCACCTTAGCTTTCTCCATGAACAACTTCTTGCCTTCTTCTAGTTTATCACTCTTAAGTTCTGAAACTAGACCAGTAATAGACTTAACACATCCATCCATAGAATTACCACTAGATGAACTATCACTATCACTCTCATCTTCCTCAGTCCAATAAGATATTTCCACTTTATCAAAATTTATATTATCAACACAATTAACTATTGGATCTACCTTTTTAACCTCCTCAGACACACCTACCTTAAGTTTTTCTAAATCAAAATCAATTTTAGATGGGAAGTAAGTATGATTATAAGGTGGCGGTACAACATTAAGATTGTAACCTAATCCAGTTTTCAATTTATCATGAATCTGAGACTTGATTAAGTTTTGAACACCTTTTGAGTCATTTTCCAATTCATCAACTTTCAATTTTATGGATTCTTTATCAGAAATTGCCTCAGCCAACTTGGCACTTAGCATATCAACTTTTGTTTGTAAAGCTTTCTTTTCCCAGTTCAGATATTTAATATCTAAGTGAAATTGTGATTCATTCTTTTCAAAAGCCTTAATTTGTTTTTCAAGATTTTCAATAGCTAAGGTTGCATGTTGACTTTTAACTTCAAAAGCTTTCAACTCATTGCACACAACAACATTATGATCCCTGTAAAATTTAACCATTTTCTTACATTCAGGTGAACATAATTTAACTTGTACCTCATGTGGAATGTCTGAAGGTTCTGGTTCTTCTGTGACAGCCATCAAAGCTTGATTCTTTACCACAAGCTCTTCTTGATCACTCCAGTCAAATCCTCCCATTCCATCTTGTGCTACCAATGAGTCTGAGGTGGTGTTCTGTACAGGTACCAATCTTCTTTGAGGACCAGAATTATTTCTCATTATTCCATTAACTGTATTCTGTGATCCTCCATCCTGTGTGTTCCTGCATTCTCTTGCAAAGTGACCCAACTTGTGGCAGTTGAAACACTCCACTTTGCTTTTGTCAAACCCAGCTACACCATCTCTCTTGAATGTGAAGTTTCTGTTACCAGATCTCTGCATAAACCTTTTTGCTCTTATGGTGATCATAGCCATTTGCCATCTCAAATCCATCTCCTCAAGGTCCTCTTCACTGACCTGCTCCAAATCTTCTGTAGTTAATGATGAATTCACATGGCTAGCAAAGAATGCTTCTAGCACATTATCATTAGCACCAGATGTGCTACTACTTCCAGCTTCACCAACAGACACAAAAGCAGTATTATTGGAACTACCAGTGGACTGTTTTATAGCCAAAACCTCAGGCTCAAAGTTTCTCAGATCATTGTACAGATCCTCAATTTCCTTCTGATCAAGGTCTGCACTTTGTCTTAGTCCCACAGTGTACATGTTCCATTCTGTACCAAGTGATCTTAAAAATTTTCTATTAAGATCATCCTTGTCTATCTTAACATTGTGATTTTCAAGATCTCCTACCAGCTTCTGAAACCTATCAAAGGTTTGAGTTAAAGTTTCTGACTTTATTCCAGCAAAGTTCTCAAACTGTTGTTTGAGAAGAGACCTCTTGTTCTTCTTTGTATTATCATTACCTCCAAACCTTGTGACTATTGCTTCCATGAGTACCTTAGCATCTACACATTTATCAAATTTCTTTTGATACTCATTGGGAATTGACAAGAGTAATGTACTCAATGCCTTCCATTCAGTGGCTCTTTCCTTTCTCTCAGCATCTGTCTTGGGTGGTGGTCTCTCCAATTTTTCACCATCTGGACCCTTTGGATAATTAGGTCCATTGATAACCACCTCCCATATCATATAATCTGTGAGAAGCATGTACTGCCTTATTCTTGTCTGCCATAACTCAAACTCATCAGGTTTGAGCATAGGAATCTTTGTTGCCTGTATTCCTTCCATTGTTTCAGTAGACATCTTGGTGTTTGATGAGAAAGCTGCAAACTTCAATAGAATTCTTCAAGATCAAATCAATATCTAGCTCTGATACCACTTGTTGATCCCAGTTAGGATCTTAATATGTATTACTTTGATTTATTATTAATAAGCTTGCGGAATAGTTTATTAATAACTTGAAGAACTAAACTTATAACACAGAATATTAATCAAAAACTTCAATATTATTATCAATAATACGAACACACAATTTGTGTTAGGGTTTACAACCTTGAAGCTAATAACTATATATTCGTCTACCTCCTAGGGTTTTACAGGATCTCTATTTATATCACATAGAGTCCTTTACAGAATCAAACTATTATGGAAATTCTATCTATTCCATATTTCTCTCTAACCGACTTCTAACAGTGGTTAAGCTATACACTAACAGGGGTAGTACTTGTATTACCAACAGTGGTTAAGTACTTGATACAAAATACACTTATACCAACAGTGGCACTGTTAGACTAATTCTAACTGACAGTGGTAGACTTCTTCTAGCAGCGGCACAAGACTTGTCTTCTGAGCAAATCTGGCAGTGGCTCAGGTCTCAACAGTTTTGAATCTGTAGATGACTTGCCAACAAATGTCTTAAGGGATGTTTTGAGGCAACACAGGCTTATTACATCAGAGACTGTATCAGGAAGAGCCACTAGTGGAGAGCTTTCGGCTGCAGGAAATAACCCTCCCACTTCGGCATTTGATCTTCATGTGACTGATCAGGGGTCTCCTTGTCCTTAGACTTTCTCATCTCCAGTACTTTATTATTATTATTATTATTATTATTATTATTATTATTATTATTATTGGTCTGTATTAGCACTAACTATTATGGTGGGATGACTTGTGAACTTGTTTTAATCTTTTGGCACTTTTTACCCAGCTTGCTACTTAGCTGGATGATCTATCTATCTATCTTTATTAATATGCTTACATTTTCTTTGTTTATTTTAGTAGAATAAAATGTGGTTGAACTGATTGTTGAGAATGATGGAAGCAATTCACGACTAGATGACACGCACTAAACCGGAAGGCTATTCTTAGATGGAAGCAAGCTAGAATCTCCAGCAAGCATTTCATCCTTCTTTAGCCAAATCATTTTCATCTCGTGAATCATTGAGGGGAGTTTTTTTTCGTTCTTTTTCGTTGTCTTCCTGAAATATTCATACCTTATCCTTTATGCCTAATCTCTAAGTGTGGGATTTTATTCCACCATTTCTAAAACACGTTAAAGTGAGCATATCCTATAATTAGGTGTGGGATCCCCCAAAAGATCTCCGCCTTAGTAGTGAACATTAGGGACAATGTTCCTTTAAGTGTGGGATACACGGTATGTTATACCGTAAAGTTTTCTGATCATTTGTCCTCCAAAGTTAACTTGAAACTCATTTCTTGCTCAATTTTTTACAAAAAATTTTAAATCAAAACTTCATTTTTTTCAAAAATTTCAAAACTTTTCGCTATAAAAACAGTCTCGCTTCGACAGTAGTCGGACTACTCATTCAGCAGACTGACTTTTGTAAATTTTTTGATCTTTTGGTAAGAAAAATACTTTTTAAGGATAATCACTTTTTGAGAATAAATAAATTACTTTGGAAAGTACGATAAGGCAGAATAAGGATCCCTTAAAAATGAAATGGTCATCTTCGAAGCATCGCATGACTAGGCGCATACACCCTATATTGTTGTGTGAGGAACTTGAGCCTTTAATAAGCATTCATTTTTAATGCTTCACCATTCATTTCTGTGTGTGTGCCGATGCATGAGTCTTAGAATTAGAACTTGTTCCTGGTATACGCTTCGAGACAATACCAAAGAGTACCGTACGCGGTATAGGTGCAATTAGAGGATCTTGGCATTTATTAGTATTTAAACCCATTTTTCTCATATCTCTTCAAGCCTAACCCTACCGATACTAAATTTTAGTATCGATGATCCGCTTAGTAAACCCTGTTGAGCCTTAACCTTTTCAGTTCTTAAATACCCAAATATTTTAAAACCCATTCCTTTCCATACCCACCAAAACCTCATCTTAGAATTTTTAAATTTTTGAAAAATGATATCTAGATATTCTTTTTGCTTTCACTTCAAAAATCACAAATTTTGTGTTTTACTCAAAAACTTCTCGCGTGCGTTTCAGAAATCAGATCTAAAAAGATCGAGAATCCTGCAGTGCGAAAAATTGGCACCAAGTAAAATTTGAAATATCAAAAAGTGTGAAAAATGAAAATATGAAAGGATCTCAAAAGGCAGTAAGAAAGAAAAAAAGCCTTAGAAATTCTGTGGCAAAGAAATTCAAAAATGCCTTGGGATAATTATCATCGTCCTCATTTGGAGTGGTGGAGATGCGATTCTCGACCAAGCCTATGATGATAAGCGCTGCATGACTGGCTTTGAGCGATTTCATTTGTTTAGAATGTTAGGAAACCCGATACACTTCTTGAGTGAATTGAGTGACCACCTGTGAGAATCGCCCAGTCATATACTTCTACATTTCGAGAGTTGCAAAGTATGCTAAAGGGACAACCAGTTCAGTTTTAAGATTTCTTATTCTATTGATGCTTACTTTCTGAAATAATTTACATATTTTGAGGAGTTGATGTCCTTAAGAAATATTTGTTCTCACCAACTGATCCATTTTCTCAAAACCTTGAGCAAAGTGAGATACTGTTTGCTTGAGGACAAGCAAAGTCTAAGTGTGGGATACTTGATTTGACCTAAAAAGTTATGTTTTACGCACATCTTTTACCTCATATTTAGCACTTAATTAACAAAATCATGCCAATAAAGTCCACATTTACCACATTTTGTTAAAAAGGTCAAAACTTTATAAGTATTTCAAAAACAACGGTAAATGGATGAAAAACACACTTAAAAAGGCATAATTCGTTCGACAAGTGATTTTATCGTAAAACTCTGATCTACTTAATAAATATCTTAAAATGTAGGTCTGGAGAATACGAACGTGTGGGTATAAAGATCGTCAAAAACGGATCAAGAACGAAGAAGATAGGGCCAAACAAGCACAATCCAACACACAAGACTTACGATCCAGCACACAAGACCACGGACCAAGGCTCACCACCCCCACAGGGGTCGTATACCACCCTCTAGGGGCCGTATACGCCCCTGTAGAGGCCGTATACGCCCTTCTAAGGGTGGTATACCCCCTCTAAGGGGTGGTATTACCCCCCTGTGGTGCTGGATACGCCCCGTTTGCTACCGAATACGCCCTATTTGCTTTCGAATACGCTCTATTTGGTGTCAAATACACCCTCTTTGGTGTCGAATTTCATAGCTCAGGGGTGTATTTCAGTGTTAAAACGGATGCGAGGGTGTTGAGTGTAAAATTGTGACTTGGATGCCTATAAATAGAGGCTTCAACCTCCTCATTTCTCATCAACTCACAACAATTCAATTCCATTCAAATCAAACACTTTTCTCTTGTATTTTCATTTCTTAGTTAGTTTCTCTCTCTTACCTCTCTCTCTAGAGGGTTAGAGAGTAGTTAGTGGGTAGCTAGTAGATTAGAGTAGAGAGTAGCTGTTGTAATCAAGGAGTATTTGTGTTCAAGCTTTTATTCAAGGATTGCAAGTTCTATTCTCTTGTTACGCTGCTCTATTATCCGGTGATATCTATTCTCTCATAATGTTATTATGTCTGATTTATCCATGCGTAATATTATGGTATGTGCTTTACTTATTGCCATGTTTATTGAGTATTGTAATATTGTGATAGTTGAAATGTAGATATTTAGGAGTAGGGATGATGTTAAATTAATCTTTAATTAAATATGTGATTGGAAGTTGTTATGTTATGTATCGGGTTAAACTTTTCAAGCGGTAGATCTAAACCACCCATTCCACCCTTTCCAAGCTTTCACGTGACTATTAGTTTAGTATTAGGATCTGATCAACCCTAGTATCGGTAGATAGTTATCTGTGTTTTTGTATGAAGATGTGGACATGCAGTAAAACGGCCCAGTACTTAGTATAGCGCTGGAAACACCACTGGTGGAGTACAAATGCGTGGAAGCTACGGAACGGTCGTAAGCATATGACACTATGGATACCTGGAAGTCACCCTTCCTGAACATGGTCTAGGTATATATAAAAGTTGTGGAACTGCTGAAAAACGTAGTATACACCGTGAAACGAACCTAGGGATGAACGTTTAATCCCAAAGGAGGGTCTACACCTTGACATAAGTATTTGTGCTCCTCGATTAAAATCTAAGGGATCTTGAAAAGATAGCAAACATCCAGCTGTAATGAAGGATGCTTAAACCCCTTGATCCAACTTTACTGTCAGTTTAACATACATTAGCAAGTAATAGTACGACCCTTAATAAAATCAATTAGAATTAGATGTCAAGAAAGGTCAGAAATTAAATATCGGTATGTTGCCTTATTCATGGGCCCAGGAGTTAACTCCAAGACGGGTCATTATTCCTCATCGGACAGTGTTGGGGGACTGAGCAGCCTGATCTGATCAGACTCATGATAACCTAGTATTCAGTGACATGCGACTTAGGTTTTCCACTTAAATCGTAGGATGCTAGTGTTGACACCAAACCTCTGTTAATTTTATTAAAAGGAAGTCTCCAATCATCTTTTACAATGAACATCATCCCGAAACCTGAATATTGAAACTTCAGCAATCATGATCTCTATCTATCTGCTTACCCTACCCGTAGTTTAGGATTTACTTTTCTGTGTCGTAGTTAATTTAGAAAATACCAAAAACAAACCCTACCTGCTCTTTTAAAAAAACCCATCCTATTAGCTTCTATAGTTTAAAGTATTTACTTCATTTCGATTCGCTCCGATTTTAAGAACGATACCTGAGTCAGACTTACCGCTTGCTACCCTTAACAAGAGTAGTAGGTAGTAATAAAACTTAGTCTTTCCAGCATTATAAATTTAAAACCCACTGATCACCCACCTCCGACTGGAAGGTCCGCAACGACAGGGAAGCGATTCCTTGACCGACCGTTGGGGCGCGATCAATGAGGATCATGGATTAGATTATTGACCCCTTGACGTAGAAACTCCTGTAGCAAATATTGGATCCAGGATCCTAGTGCTCCCTTTCATAGATACGAAATCTCCTTGATGTTCCATAATTGGAGGAGTGCGAAAATCAAGGATCCTGCTTGGGATAGGGGTAGTGACTTGAGTAGCAGGAGTACTGTCCCTTGCCCTCAAATTCTCCATATCCTTCCTCAGGATTTCATTGCTTCTCTCCACTCGTTGAAGTTGCTCCTTAACTTGCGTGAATATAGACACAATATCCCGGTTAGCAATCATAATGAGTTCCGGATCTGAAAAGAATCCGGCCCCTGTAGAAGTGGATCCATCCGATGATAGTCTTGCATAGACATTTTGTGGTTGTTGTTGAGATGATGTGAGAGGTGGAGCAGGAGGAAGAGTGGTTCTCGCAGATGATGATGTTGGCACGGTGGATGATGTAGATCGTCCTTGG
The DNA here is from genome assembly GCA_963422505.1 of Pseudognaphalium luteoalbum. Lineage (NCBI taxonomy): Eukaryota > Viridiplantae > Streptophyta > Magnoliopsida > Asterales > Asteraceae > Pseudognaphalium > Pseudognaphalium luteoalbum. The sequence goes on from OY730194.1 coordinate 6,444,013, forward strand.
CTCGACATTCTTAACAGAAATTTTTTAAAAAGATGACTCAACAAGGATTTTAACAAAAGTTTGATTAAGTAAAACACCACTTGCCCCACGGTGGACGCCAAATTGTTTTGGTCAAAAATTACAATAAGCAATTAAGTGGTCAAGTTTAGAAAAGTGAGGTTGGGTGCTATAAGTTACTTTCAAGATAATTACGCTTTTACACGATTATCTATATGAGTAAACAATATTTTTAAATAAAAATTATGCCTTGAATCCTTTGATTCGTGGATCCTTGTTGAAAATGTGTTTAATAATGATAATAAGCACTTATAAGTGAAGTTTGGTAAAATACTTTGAATGAGACACAAGTATAAAACAGAATTGATGATCAAGAGATCACAAATTTGCAATGTAAACGACGAAGAACAATGTAAGTAATAAATAAGCAAAAATGACACAAGGATGTACGAGGAAAGCCCTTGATCAAGGTTGATCGTCGGCACAAAACCTCGAGAAGGATCAAATGATCCTTGCCTTTGTTAATCTTATTAAAATAAAAGTAATTGAATACAAACTAAGAGCACAAGGATGATCGGCTATGTGATTATCTACGAAATTGACTAAGTGTTGGTGAATGTGTTCGAGAGTGAATGAGAGTAGAGTATGAGTGTTTTTGCGGGTGTAAATAATGATTATTCGTTAACCTAATCGATAATCCATGCCTCAATTATATACTAAGAGCGTATAACAATATTTCCGAGAATCTCGGGATCCTCCGATGAAGGATGAAGACCATCGACGTCTCTTTTGACTTCATTTAACACATGCAGTGGACTTCATCTCCATAGAATCATATCAAAGCTTAAGGATCTCACTTAAGGATCTCCCTTATCCAGTATCCTGCATAATTATGTTAGATAAATATACCTTGAATAGGATCCAGCAAGATTAACAATAAGAATATTTCCAGGATCCTTAACTATAATTGTGATCCTGAAAGCGGACTCATAAACTATCATTATCCTGAATTATGAATATCATATGTAAATGCTTTTCAAACTTGCGTGACGACATTATGATGCTAGTAAGGATCCTGCAGTGTAAGACAAAAATCTGCCCACAACAGCTACTATTGTACAAGCCTTTAAGATGGGAATCAAAAGAGATTCTCCATTTTACGAGGATCTTGTAATGAACCCTTGCAGAAATCTTGATGAGGTTAGGAACAGAGCTTTGAGGTTCATAAGACTAGAGGAAGACTCTATGATCCAGAGAAGGATCAAAACTTCATCAACTTATGATAAACCTAATAGGAAGATGAAGACCTCATCTTACAAATCAAACAGAAGCAAACCGTATTCCAGAGCTGAGGATCATCGGGTCAATGCAATTGAAGAGGATGATGAAGAATATCCTAAAATAACCGATTATTGTTTCTCTGTTGATAATGCAGGTCTTATATGTGCAATGAAAAACCTTGGAGATCAGGCGCGATGGCCAAAAAAGAATGACAAAAATGCTTATTGGAAGGATAAGTCCAAGTGGTGCGCCTATCATGAGGATTTTGGTCATGTAACTGAAAATTGTATAGCCTTGAGGAAAGAGATCAGCTATCTATTGAGCAAAGGTTACTTAAAAGAGCTGTTTGAAAGAAAAAGGATCGCTCCAGGGATCCTGAGAAAGTTCGGGATCCTGAGTTTGAGGACAATTCAAGGATCCCGCAGAGAGCAGGATCACCACCTCCAGATGCCAAGGTAATCAATTTTATTTCAGGTGATTCTAATATTTGTGGCACGTCTTATTCTGCAGCTAAAAGGCATGCCAAGGAAGCTGTTAAACCCAGACAAATCTAATAAATAATTCAATAAGCTTTGAATTATTATTGAGAAGTTGCGGAATCACACTCAATAATATTAAGAAGATCAAAAATTATAACAATTTGTAATACACAATTAATATCAAAAGCTTCAATCTTATTAATGATATAAGACGAATACACTTATTATATTAGGGTTACAGAAAACCTTGAAGCTGCGTAATTAATCTCTCACTAATCTAGGTCTAAGGATCTCTATTTATAATGCATAGAGTCCTACACAATCTCTAGTTATTATGGTATTCGAATCTATCCCATAAATAACTCTAACAACCCTCAACCGACTTATAAGCTTACACCAACAGTGGCTATGATACATTATTACTAACAGTTGTTAACATATACAAAAACCAAATACATATTTCCAACAGTGGCAGCCTTCAATACTAGCAGTGGCTAGTTCTTCAACTCTTCTAACAGTGGCTGTCAACAAAGCTAACAGTGGCTAGCATTTCTCTTCAACACTTGATCAAATCAACTCAAATCCCAACAATATCCCCCTAAACTTAATCAATCCTGCATTGTATTAAGTTTCTTCTTTCATCTTCACTCTTCTGTATGAGACTACTATATTTTCTTGCTTGATTGATCTCTCTTGTTGTATTGATTCATGACCCAGTATACAATATCTTTGCTTGTATTATTCTTCACAGCAACAAGCAATTTTCTTTCAATCAGTTGCTTTAAAAGTGCTATACTCAGAATGTATTCTCTTTCTTCCAACAACATACATATTTACCATTCTTCAGAGATATACAATGCACTCCAGCTCTAGTAAAATGTCTCCAGTATGCAACCAACTCAGCACATAAGAATATATCACCATACAACTCTGGTTCAAACATCATCTGCAACCATTCCCATATGTGCCTTTCAAGAGCAATTTTCATCTGCTTTACATCCTTCTCCAAACCAAGCTTGTACATGTCATATACATCAAACTTATAAACTCTTTTCAGTATATCCTGCATTGACTTGTGAAAGCTTACAGCTCCATTCTTTCTTTCAATCCTAATTTCATATAGCTCTGTACTGGATCCTAAAAGAATTCCTTCCCACTTTATAATTTCAGAAAAATCTTCATCAACTCTATTTATATTCTCAGATCTATCAACCTTTTCCACCAACATTTTCTCTATAACCTCTTCTTTTCTATCCAAATCACCTATTTGATCATCCAACTCCTGAAACTTAGCAAATGATCTTTTAATTCCTTCAACCTTCAATCTCATCTCCTTTTCTTTCTCCAACTCCTCATCAATTTGATCATATCTTTCTTGCAACCTTCTCTGAATCTCTGCATCTTCTTTCCTTTTCTTTTCCAATCTCTTTCTTGCTTCAGGATTCACAAATGGATCATTGTTGTATATCTTTTGCAATCTTTCCAATGACATTCTTCTCAATTTCAATGTAGGAATCCTACCTCCTCTAAGTTTACAAACCAGATCATTTTTCAATTCAGTTTTGGTTGGTTTCTTTGCTCTCCTCCTAGCAGCTTCTCTATCATGTTTTTCTTTCTTTTCCTTTTCAATTTTCTTCTCTAAAGCCACCTGCAGAGGATTACCCTTTTTCTTTTCTTCATATGCTTGATACGCAGTATCATCATTCAACCCCTTTGCTTTCATTTCAGCATACACTCTGCTAGCTTCTTTGGTCATCTTCACAATTTGACCATTTTCAAGCATAACATCTACTTCATCAACTTCAGATGTAGGAGTTTGAATTGACCTCTGAGTAGATACTGACCTCTATACCTCATGTGCTTTCTTTTCTGTTCTTACTCTCTCCTGCTCATCCAATTCTGCTTACAACCTCAATGCATATTCATGATCATGCTCAATGCTCCTTTGTACCAGTTTGACCTTTGATTTTGGCTTTTCTATCAATTTACCCTTGCCTTTGTCTTTTGGATCAATCTTTAGAAGCTTAGACTCAGGTTTATCCAATCTAGTTGATTCTCTGATGACAAAAGGTATTTCTGGTGTTCTAGCAGTGGTTGGTGGGTTTGTAGTAGTTGTTGTAGCAGTGGGTTGTTGAGTTGTGGTAGCAGTGGGTTGTGGAGTTATAGTAGCAGTGGTAGCCACCTTAGCAGTGGGACTACTTGACTTGGCTTTTCTGATCTTTTCCATCTTTTTAGCTTTGATACTGAACAATGGACCTGATTTTTTCCTACCATATGTAAGTTTAGGATATGATCTTGGCTTTGACTCCCCCTCTGCCTCTGCGTCATCACCATCACCTTCCATCTTTTCAGTTTCTATACTCACCAAATCATCAATTGGTTGTACCACTTCTTCACCATCTTCTATATCAATAATCACTTATGTTTCACCATCAATCCTCTCCACAGTCTTTTGCATAACACTTTCAACAATCTCAGTCTGCATTTCATCTTCCAATACTTCAGTGTTAGCATTAGACATAGCATCTGTTTCACCCACAACCTCATCTTCATTATCATACATAAAAATATTATCATAGAACTCCTCCTCTGCATTATTCTCCCCCTTGTTGAAAGTGTTTTTCACCAATAAAGCTTCTAACACCCCAAGCTGTTCTTTTAATTCATCAATTGCTTTCTCCTGCTCAACAATCTTAGCAGCCTGCTCTGCAATTTTATCATCTTGAGCTTTATTCACTCTTTTCTCCTTCACCAACTTCTCCCAAAGTAAATCCACTGCCTCTGTCAATTGTACATTCGTCAATTCAATGTGAGGTCTAGTGTCATCATCATTAGAGTGTGACCTCCTAGATGAATCATTAACAAAAGTATCATCTGTCTCATGCCTAGCATGATCAACAGAAGTCCCTTGATTCTTGGTACTGGGACCTTCACCTGCTTCATTACCCGTAGGTTCAGCATTAGAAGTTGCCTCTGGTTGGGTCTTATTGATGTTACCAATGCCCTCCTCTGTCAGTGGACTAGAAGGAGTAGTGGCAGCCCTTCCAGAATGACCACCCATCTCCTATGAGGTCACTTGCTGTGGTGAAATTGATGGCTGAGACAAGTGAGCAGTAGGAACCTCACTTGCCTGTTTTCTTTTCTTTTTCTTGGGTTGTAAGTGAGTAGGTTGTTTGTTCCCTTGTTTTCTTTTGATACCCCCAATTGGTGTGTGTTCAAACTCAATTGGTACTACTGGCCTGTCACCAATTGGTTCAGATATAGTTGGTGGTACTACATCTGTGGTGGAAGGAGCAGGAAGCATTGTAGAAAACAATGCTATTTCCTTCCCAGAAAACTTCTTATTGGTATTCTTACCCATCTCTGTAAATGTTCTAGCAGAAAGAGTACTAACACCAATAATAAGTTCTTGTGCAACTAAACCAGGGATTTGTTTGTTTAAAACAAGTTGCACAAATCTATGATACATAATAAACATATCCTTTTTCCCTTTTGTGATATTTCTTATCATGCCTTCAAGTATGTATTTTGAAAAATTAAATTTTTGACCCTTAGCCAAACACACAAGTGCATAGGCGATTTGGGTGCCAAATTCATTGAAAGCAGTTCTTTTAGATGACAAGCAGTGGAGAATTGTATGTATTAAAAATTTCCATTGAGGACTAAAGAGTGATTTTAAAAAGGTAAAACGTGTATAATCACCCTCATACCCCATTAATCTAAGATTAGCATACAAATCTCTGTCATCAATAGAGGATATACCTGCAGCAGCATCAAGAAGAAGTAATTCTCGAAGAGAATCCTCTGATATCACCACCTTGGTTCCGTGAATCGTGGAAACCACTTGATTGTTGCCCTCAATCACTTCTAATCTGGCATTCTTCCAGAATTCGTTCAAATGACCCCTTGAAACCCTTGGAGATACAGTAAGCGCATGAAATATATAACTAGAATGAAGAAAATCCACAATTTGTGTGAAATTTTGCGCCGATGAGGGTTTCATCAGAAAAGCGATCATATTGTGTTCTTCATAAACACTTAATGTAAGATCGGTTGAAGAAGAAGCCATAATTGTCAAATTGATTGTAGTAGAAGTGGCGGTTTGATTTGGAGTTTAATCGTAGTGGTTATTTGGGAAAATAGGAAAGAATAATGAAAAATTGAAGTGTTTAAAGTTTATATACTGTTAGTCATAAGAACAGAGTCAAGCCCTAGAAAAATAACTAGCAGTGACATTGTCCAACATAACTAACAGTAGAAAGGTATGGTAAAATACTTTGACAGTGGCAAACGTTCAATTTTTCAAACACTCAAAGAAAGTACTTAGAAAGCTAACAGCAGCTAGTAGCACTAGCAGTGGCAACCGACCAAGGTAACCAAAGCTTAGTACTAGCAGTGCCAAGCAATTAGCTTTATAAGCAGCTATTTTTTTTTTTTAATATCAAAAGAAACAAATAAAATATGTTAGTTCCAGCAGTGGCAATGTCTTCTGACAGTAGCTAGGAACCTGCACAGTGGTTAGCTAGAAACAAAGATAGAGGCAGTAATGTACACAAGTTTACAAGCAGTGGCAGCTTTATAAGGAGCAGTGGCTAGAATGTTCTAACAGTGGTACCAACTGAGCAACTGAAGGCTAGTAGTGGTAAACACTTAGAACATAAAGCACTGTTCTTTATAAATTACCATTGTTAGTATCTATTCTAATACCAAACATAGTTTAAGTTAGATTGATCATTCCAATACTGGTGACCAAAAATGTAAACCTTCCCACATCGAAAGCCTTTGTGAAAAGATCTGCATATTGATTATCAGTATGAATTTTAAAGATTTGGATCAATCTCTTTTCATTGAAATCTCTTATGAAATGATATCGAATTTCAATATGTTTGGTCTTAGAATGCTTAAAAGGATTGTTAATGATACAAATTGCAGAGTTATTATCAATATAAATAGGATTATTCAGAAAAGTCAGACCATAATCCAACATTTGATTCTGAATCCAAAGTACTTGTGCACAGCAGCTTGATGCAGCAACATACTCTGCTTCTGCTGTGGAAGTGGATACAGTGGTCTACTTCTTGCATTGCCATGACACCAATCTTTCTCCTAGAAATTGACAACCCCCTGATGTAGACTTCCTGTCCAGATTCGCACCACCATAATCACTATCTGTGACACCCGATAAATTAGGGCTAGTTATTAGTTCCTAATCACCTGCTAATATATGAAATTAGTGCTAGATTAGGCTAATTGTATGTATCAATATATATATATATATATATATATATATATATATATATATTGGAATATATATATACGTAAGCGATTATGTTCAATCGTGCATTTTCATATCGGGCGGATCCCGATACATTAATACGGGCGTTGGTGAACTCAATTTACTAAATAATATGAAATTATTTGATAAACATATTTATTTCCAAATATTACTTCAATAATATCATATAAGCATTTCGTATCGTGTAAAATGCTCAGAAACGACCAAAAATGCGTAAAACGTGCCTGACAATTAAATAAACGTCAAAAATATATTTTATAAATTAAATATATCATTTTGAATGGTAAGTATTTACTTGAAGTATCGTGTTACAAACCGATAACAAAAACGTTGATTTAAACGTCGAAACAATCGGGTAAGCGAACACCACACGTAGCGTAAATTTGAAAAATGGTTTAAACCCCACTTGGGGATGGGACCCACGTGATTTATGTAGAAAATCAGCCCCCAAGATCCCATTCCATACTCCCTTGTTGTTGACTAGATCACCCATCACCACCATACTTGTCCTTCACACTCCCTCACTCACTTTACCCACACTTCACCCAACCCTCTCCTCTCTCTCTCCCTTGGTAAATTTCGGCAGCCACCACCACCATAGAACCCCCACACTTCCACCACGAAACACCACCTTAAAACACCTCCATTCGCAACGCGGGTTGAAGAAGAAACGAACACCACAACGTGAGCATCATTTCCACCTTCTTCGTTTCCTCACACGACTAGTAAGGAACTCAAACCCTTATTTGAGAATACTTGTAATAACTTTATTTATATGTTATGTTGCTCACTTAACTATACTATGTCCAAATAACATGTGGAAACTCGTTTTAATCCACATATATACACGTACCATAATCTGTCCAGAAAAATCACCTCACCAAAACATCCATAACTTGGGTTCTAGGTCGAGTTAGAACATGAATCTTATACCGAAATTTCCGTGAGAATGTCCTCTACAAAAAGTTCTTCTTTAGCCTTTTCCAGAAATACACGGTTTTTAGTGTAGAAGCTGATCTTTAGACTGTAGCTGTTCTTGGACCAAAACCGACACCCTTCATGATTATTTTTGTTAAAAATAGTAATTGAATATATAAAAACACCATAAAGTGCAGTTTTACACTAAACATATAGGAGAACATGTATGATTTTTAGTTAGGCTTGATTCGGTTTAGAAGTGATTTAATCAAGAGACTTGTCGAGTTAAATATCTAGAAAACCAAAGTGTAGGGACTGTTCTTGCCATTTCACAAAAATCCGACAATCCCTATTGTCGGATTAATTAGTCCGTCAATCCTCATTTTTATCGCATGAAATCTTAAATCCGTGAATACCATTGTCTCATGAACAAAATCCGTGAATAATCATTCACGCATAAACTAAATCCGTGAATAATCATTCACGCATAAACTAAATCCGTGAATATCATTAACACATAACCAAGTCCGTGAATTACTATTCTTGCATGAACAGTGTCCGAGAATCCTATTGATGCAGTACACTATTGTCGGATTAGTTATGGCCTTTGACTTTCTTTGACTCACGGACCAAATGTATTGTCGGACCCTTTGGACTGTCGGACTCACTTTTGGGAAAAATTTCACTTTTATAATTCTAAGTTTCGAGACTCTACACTTTCGGACCATAAAATTGTCACACATATATATATGTAGATACATATACCTTAGTGAATCCTAAAGCTTAAACACCGAGAACAATAATATTACAAGAGTATTATAAACCAACTTGACATAAGACAACTAAAATGATATTTGCTAAACATTATTATAAACCATCGCCAACAGGCCGTACATATTTTCAAAACTCAAACTAATCAATCAAACAACCAAATTATTTGGACATTACTAGTTGAATGAACAACTAGCATGGACGATCTTTTGAGATGTCTACATATACTTATAACCTTGCGCGTTTTGAACGCCCGGCAGGTTACAGTCTTCGGACAACATCACCTTGTGCAACATCATCTTGTGCAACATCATACTTCTTTGTTAGCAACACATCAGACTCAGGTGAGTCTCATAGCCCCTCATTTTACTGTTTTTAACCCAGGGGTGGGAATACATACTCGTTTTGTTTTACATGTGGACATGAGTACTAAACCTCGATATATATTGCATGAGTTGTTTTGCTAATCATTTAAAGCCCTCCACTACATAGTTTGTTTATATGGATTTAGCGTGATTGTTAGTGTATGGTACCATATGGGATTGACAATCCCCGTCCGGGTTAGCACGCACTAACTGGTCAAACGGACGCATTAGCATTTGTTCATACGAGTGTAGATTAGGCACTCGCAGGGAGGCACCCTCGCTCAGGCACTTGGTTGTGATCCTGACACCTCAGTTAAGCTCAAACTATGGGCTCATGGCAGTGATATACATCTATTTTATTTGCTTGGTTGCAAATCATTATATTAAATCTCATGGTTCACACATCATGTTTATCTATACAAACCTGTGAGCTCACCAGCTTTTTAGCTGACATTTTAGTATGTATTCTCAGGTACTCAGCAGTAGTAGATCTGCTCAGGATTATTAGCTCGAGTCGTATACAGACACCAGGAGATTCCCCTGCATTTCTATATTTTGTAAACTAGATATGCCTTAGAATCTCTAAACATTAATTTCGAGCTTTTGTAAACATTATTACATTGTAAACTTTTATAATATCAATGTAAGCAGTAAACGACGCATATAGAGTCGTTCACTTTATCTTATGTGCTTGTGATAATTGATTAGTCGCGCCCCGACCCGATTCGCTTCCGCACAATAAATTTGGGGGTGCAACACTATCTGTGAACGCCATGAGCTCAAAGGAAGAACTCTTGGGATACTAAAGGCCCAATTGTGGTTGAACCTTTAAATATCTAAAGATCCTTTTTACTGCATACAGATGTGATTGCTTGGGATTGGCTTGATATCTAGCACACACACACACAACAAACATAATGTCTGGTCTAGATGAGGTGAGATACATGAGGGAGCCAATCATTGATCTGTAGAGATGCACATCTACATCCTCCCCCTCAAGATCTGCATGTAATGCCTTGTGTGTCTTCATTGGTGTGCTAGCTACTTTAGCATCTGTGTAACCAAATCTGTCCAGAATGTCTTTAACATACTTGCTTTGATTGATGAAAATGCCATCAGTCCTCTGCTTGACTTGAAGTCCCAAAAAGAAAGTAAGTTCCCCCATAGAACTCATCTTGAACTTCTGATGCATTAACTTCTCAAACTCCTTGCACAATGTATCATTAGTAGAACCAAAAATGATATCATCAACATACACTTGTACCAACAAGATATCATTGTGAACCTTCTTGGTGAACAGTGTTTTGTCAATGGTACCTCTTTTAAATCCATTCTCCAATAAGTAAACAGATAGAGTTTCATACCAGGCTCTAGGTGCTTGATGCAAGCCATATAGAGCCTTATCCAATCTGCATACTCTATCTGGATACTTGGGGTCTTCAAATCCAGGTGGTTGACAAACATAAACTTCATCATCAATTTCCCCATACAGAAAGGCACTCTTGACATCCATTTGATAAACTTTAAATCCGTGATATGAAGCATATGACAAGAATAATCTGATTGCTTCTATTTTTGCAACAGGAGCAAACACATCATCATAATCAATACCTTCTTCCTGTGTATACCCCTGTGCCACCAACCTTGCCTTGTTCTTGATTACAATACCCCGTTCATCCTTTTTGTTCTTAAAGATCCATTTTGTGCCAATAGCTCTTTTTCCCTTTGGTAGATCAACTAAGGTCCACACATTCTGTATCTTAAACTGGCATTGCTTCAATCCAACTGGGATCTTTTAGAGCTTCTACTGCCTTCTTTGGTTCAACTTGAGACAAGAAACACACATATAAAGAGGTATGGAGTTCCTCTACATTTACCTTGGTCTACTATCTAGTTTGCACAGTAGAACCAACATCACCAATTACTTGTTCCAGAGGGTGATCTCTATGAACAGTGTATTTGGATGTAGGTGTTTCATGTATCTCAGTTTCCAAATTGGTATAATTACCATCTTGTCCAGACCTTTCATTTGATGCCTCTCTTGAAATCCTTTTTGACAAAGGAGTAGAACTCATATAATTTAGATAATCTATCTTCTCCTTCTCCTTATCAAGTTGCTGTGGTGATGTTTGCTCAATAAACTCATTTGCCAGAATACTTGAGACATCTTTTGTAATGGAATCAACAACCTGTCTAGTATTCTCAGTAAAACCTTCCACATTTTTTGTGAGTTGTTGTGCTGAACTCATCTCACTTTCTTCTTCACTGTCTTCCATGATTTGTCTGTCAGATTCAACAAGCTTAATGAATGGTTCATCTGATTCTTCTGACTCTAATCTCTGTGTTGACTTTGATTGATCAGTTTCAAATACTTATGGGGGATCAGGAGAGCATATTGGAAATAAAATGTATTCCAATGAATCTTTCTTCTTTCCAGATGACATTCCTGATTCAGATGTACCACTTCCATCACTTGTTCCTGCATTTGTACATGCACTTGTACCTGCACTAGAGTCTACAGTTGTATATCTAAAAGCAGAATTAAGTGCATCAATATCAAACAAAGACTTTGGACCTTTTCCATCTGGATTAATGATATATTCATTAAAAGTGATGTTCATTGATTCTTCTATCACCCTGGTCCTTTGATTGAATACCCTATAAGCCTTACTTTGAATGGAGTAACCAACAAAGATACCCTCATCTACCTTGCTTTCAAACTTTCCTAAGTGATCTTTGGTATTTAAAATGGTACAAGGACATCCAAAGGATTTTAAGAAACTAACCAATGGTTTGTTCTTAAACAGCAGTTCATATGGTGTTTTGTTATAAGGCTTAATAACTAGTACCCTATTCTGAACATAGCAAGTTGTGCTAACTGCCTCTGCCCAGAAGGACATAGGCAATTTTGCATCAGATAACATAGTTCTAGCAACCTCAATTAGTGTCCTATTCCTTCTTTCTGCTACTCCATTTTGTTGAGGAGTTCTAGGTGCACTAAACTCTCTCTTAATACCTTTAACTTCACAGAATTTATCCATCTCATGATTTTTAAACTCTGTTTTCATTATCACTCCTGATGATTTTAACCTTTTTATCCAATTGATTTTCCATCTTAGTGATAAAAGATCTAAGTATTTCACTTGTCTCATCTTTTGTTCTAAGAAAGAAAACCCATGTAAATCTAGTATAATCATCAGTAATAACAATGCAGTAAGACCTTTTCCCCATACTACTTATATTGGTTGGTCCAAATAAGTCCATATGCAATAAGTGTAAGGGTGTGCAGTTGGTATTCACAGTTTTGGACTTAAAAGAAGTTTTGTGTTACTTTCCCTTTAGGCAAGAAACACAATGATCATCACATGAATATACCTTTTCAGGCAAACCTCTAACAAGCTTGTTTTTGACAAGTTTATTAATGTTTTTATAATTCATGTGACACATCCTTCTATGCCACAATTTAGATTCATTCAGACTTGCTTTTGAAATAAGACAGTTTAAATCAGGTTGAGGTGACATGTTTGCTAAGTCACACTTATATACATTATCTTGCCTTGGAATTCTCATTAAAATCATGTTTTCTGGTATCTTAAATTCCTTGGACAAGATAAGGCATTCAGTGTCAATAAAATAGACTGGATTCTTTTTATCTGTGATTTGACTCACACTTAGCAAATTGTACCTCAACTGTTCCACAAAATACACATCATGAAAACTTATCTTATCACTTTGCATTGTTCCTTTTCATGTAATCTTCTCACCTTTGGGATTACTTCCAAATGCTACATATCCTCCATCAAATGATTTGAAGTCCTGTAGCTTTCCTTTGTCTCCAGTCATGTGCCTTGAGCAGCCACTATCAACATGCCATAAGCTCTTTGGCTTGCCCTGCACAAACATCAAAAAGAGAATTAGTTTCTCTTGGGAACCCAAACCAATTTGGTCTTGGGTTTCCCATGTGCATCATTAAAATCAACTCTCTGGAAGACAATTGATTTTGATGCACTTTTAGATTTGAAAACTTTGGATGTAACAGTGTTCTTTGGTTTCCAAATCCAACTAATTTTAGACTTAACAGTGGGAATTGGCCTAACAGTGGTAACCCTTAGGCTTGTGTTAATTATTCTAGCAGTGGTAGCCATACTTGGTGTAAACATTCTTTTGGAATTTTTAACACTAGCAGTGGTTGCATGCTTAACAGTGGTAACATTTCCCACTGTATTAGTCTTTTTACCTCTTTTGGCTTTGTTTGGTGGTATCACTGCAGCATTAGTAGCAGTGGCTGCAGTTGTACCACTTTTAGCCGTATTCTTCATCCTCTTGACAGTGGCAACATGATTAACTTTTGATTTAAAATTTTGTTTATTAATCATGTTTGCTGTTGTCCATAATGGTTTCACATCCCTGGTGAAATTCTTAGGATTGTGATAACAATCATGTTGAAGATGATTGGTTTTTCCACAGATATAACAAGATTTTTCTTTTACCAATTGAAAATTCTGCCCCAATCTTTGTGAAACCATTTGGTTCCAATTTCTTTGATTGCCTCTTGGTGCAGTTTTATTAAAAATTTTAGGTGAAGAAAGTCTTGTTTTGCAATCACAGTTAATACAATTGTCATTCAAATTTTTCACAACTTTTGACTCCTGCTCAACTGTTTTACTAACAAATCCTAGACCCTTTCTAGACTTATTAGTATTGATCACTTGTTCTATCTGTTGTTTGGCCTTTTCTTGAAACATCATTTTACCCTCTTCTAGTTTATCAACATTTAATTCAGTAACTAGACCAGTAACCTTTTCGATACCCTCACATGATGAGTTAGATAATTCAAAACTTTCAAATGTACTATCACTCTGATCATCTTCCTCACACCACTATCTTATTTCAACTTTATCAAACTCTTTATGACACTCCAAGCTTTCAATTGGATCAACCCTTTTAACATCATCTACCATTCCTTCTTTTAACTTATTTAAATCTAAATCGGTTTTAGAAGGAAAGTAGTTGTTGTTATAAGGTGGAGGAACATTATTATATCCCAATCCAGTCTTAAGCTTATCATGTATTTGAGAGTTGATACACTTTTGTACATTTTGTGAGGCATATTGTAGGTTTTCTACTGATAACTTAATACTATCTCTCTCACATGTGACCTCAGATAGTTTCTTAGTTAACAATTCTACCTTTTCATTCAACACACCTTTTTCCCATTTAGCATAATCAATGTCATATTTAAACTGAGTTGCATTAATCTCATGTGCTTTGATTTGCTTTTCAAGATTTTCAATAGCTGTAGTGGTGTGTTTATTTTTTATTTCCCATTGCCTCAATTCATCACACACTTTCATATTATGGTCCCTATAATGTTTAACAGTTTGTTTACATACAGCAGAACATAATTTAATTTGTACCTCATAAGGAATTTGTAAGTCCGTTTGTATAGGATCGATAACGAGGTTATCTTTAGGTATTAACGTGCGGAATCCGTCAATACTAAGTTCACGGATAGTGAACGATTGTTTCGCAATATACTAGCGATTCGGATTATCAAATATGACTTTGTATCGATTCAATACGTTATTCTATCAATACCTAGTCGATTAGAATGCTTAAGTTCGCACAATAGCTCTGGAAATTCGTATGGGCAAAAGTCTTAAACGTTTAGGGTTTAATTAATATTTATAGTTTGAGTTTGCCGAACTTCGCAAGCCTTCCTGGGCTTCTGCGAAGTTCAGGCCCAGCCTTGCGAAGTTGGGCCTCTGCGAAGTTCAACTGAACTTCGCAGGTCAACTTCGCGAGTTGACTTTTTCAGTCAAACTTTTACTTTGATTTACATCTTTTAGCATTTAAACAATTAACTCTAAAATGTCTATCAAATCATATTAAACGTTTGCAATTAACAAATCAATAATACAACTTGATTACAAATAACGTTTCAACTATTACAAGCTAGATCTGTTGTCACACACAAACATGTCCCAACAGACTCCCCCTTGACAATAGCTCTAGCGTCAAAAGTCAAAAATCTTCAAGTTGTCTTTGATCATTCTTTGTATAGCGCACTCCCAAAATGTATTCCCAGTCTTATGCATTTTGTGACCATTGACTGATAATATCTAGCTGCATCTCTCCATCCTTCATTAGAAACTATCTTGATCTCATCTAATTTGATCAAGTCATTCTTTGATAGATTCATTAGATGCCTGCGATCATAAACTGTCAAGATAATCTTTTCTTCATTCTCAACTTCATCATCAGCTTCAATCATGACAGCTTCACCAGTCACACAATCAACTTCCCATCGTTTCAACTTGCCAAGTATATCTTGTGGCATTTTCTTGATAGGAATTTGTTTAATGCACTTGACTTCTGGATATACCTTGATTCTCCTTCGTCTTCCTGTTCTCTCACTAATCTGATCAGTCTTGTGAGTTCTTCCCTTCCTTGGCTTAATCAAGTCAGATTTTCCTGACCAAACAGCAGATCTAATAATCCTTTGAATATATTTAGCATACTCATCTCCACTTGGATTATTCATCTCTAATCCAGCCAAGTCTCTCACATCATATCTTGATAGAGAATTGAAGACTTTGTAATTCCTTGCAAAATACTGAACGCCGTCATATCTCTTGATTGCGAACAGCTTCAAGTCTGAATCATAGTACCATCCTAGAATACCTCTTCTGGGAATTCGATTTCCAGTTATATCAACTTCAGATATTCCAACCTGCTTCTCCTTCTCTTTCTCAGGTTTCCTGAACCATTTATCTCTTTTGCTAATTGGTCCTTCTGGGTCAGCTTCAGAATCAGTTGAGTCTTTGTCAAGATCAACTCTTTCTCCAGCTGCTGTTTCAATAACAAACTCTGTGGCAACAGGATCCATAAAATGTTCATCCACATGAGAATCAGGATCTACAACTTTATCTGTCTCAACCACAGGAACAAAAGTCCAATCATCTGGCATCCAATCATCAGGTATCTTGAACTCTCCCTCTTCAAGTTCATAATCTACCTCATCTTCTGGTTCATCTGGAATCTCTGAATCTGTATCACTTTCGACATTCTTTTCTGTAACCAATTTAACTAATACAAATTAGACAAACAATATAAATTCTTTCATTGATTTCCCTGAATCAATCTAAGAATTTCTTTATTTATCTCAATTGCATTAATTTTAACTTATATCATTTTAACTTATCATTGAAAATCTTAAGTCAAAATCTTATATCATTAAATATTTAAACTTAATTTACATCATTAATCTTTAAAAGTTATTACAATCTAAGACTAATCAAATGTACATAAAGTTTAACATTACACAACATTCTCAAAAATAATCTAAGTGAACTAAGTGGTTTTCGTACCAGCTTCAGCAGTACCAGTACCACTACCACCTTCACCACTTCCTTCAACATCTGTAGACTCCCCCTGAACTCTAGCAGGCTCACTAGTCGTTGACGGACCAGTCGGCTCACTAGCAGGCGCTTTATCAGCTGTGGGATCATCGTCTTTATTCTTTTCCTTTTCTTTTTCTCTCCTGTCCTCCTCCCTCAGCTCCTCAGCTGCTCTGCACTCATTGATGTACTGCCTGATCTCCCCCTGAGACGACTCGGCCGGAACCCAACGAACAATCAAACGTTCCATTTGGTCAAATCGCTCATCTAGAGTTCGAGTCATATCAAGCAGTTCGTTTTGAACTTTTAGCACATCCAACAAAGTAGCAGCCTGACTCTCAAAGGCACCAGCAAGCAAATAACTTTGTGCCTGCAATTTGGCGACCTCTCTAGGGATATCCATTGGAGCAGAAGGATCAAAAGAGCCTTGGTCTCGTGTAGATGACAGCAAATCTTCATGAAGCTTTCTTTGCTCGGTACTAACTACACCAATAGCTTCTGTGAGCTTTCGGGCAGCCAGTCTAGCTTCTCTCGTCGCTCTACCCAAGGAACGAAAAGGCATCTCCTAAAAAGTATACAAAATTAGTACTTGTCATAGCTCAAGCCATCTCAAATACTCTCTAAGTATATGTAAAACCAGCGAAAAGTCAATGTTAACTACACAGAATTCTCTAACCTTCTCGGAGGTCGCAGAAGGCTGTGCAGTCGCACGCTGAGCTGCTGGTGGTGGCCTCTGTGCTTCTTGTGGCACAGGGCGAGAAGCGGCTGTTTGTTGCCTTGTCCTTCTCGGCACAGGTTGTTGTGGAGCATTCGAAACTGCCATTCCACCAAAAGATAAAGCAGGAACAGAAGTCCTAACACGCACTGAACGCGTATTCTTAGGAGCTTCAGCAAGCGGACGCTTGCCCTTCCTTCTATCTTCACGAGTAACCAACCGAGCACTATCAGACTCAGTGGAACTCGAATCAGAATCTACTAATCCCTCTCGTCTCGGAGGACCTGACGGAGCAGTAGCAGCAACAGGAGGTTGAGAACTTGTTCCCTCAGATCGAACGACCTCTGGGACAACAGTCTCAGAATCCTGTTCAAGAAATAATCACAAATATTAAGTTCAAACATGCAAAAGACAATGTTTTAACTCAATTCGTACCCAAAGATAATCATCTTACATATATTAACCGACTATAGCGGGATACAGTTAATACTTGTATTAATGAAAACTTTGAACTAGAATTAATAAGTGATATATGCTTAAATATGCCAAGTTTGTGATAAAATGAGAGTTATACCTTAAATCCTTCAATCTCTTGAAGATCAGGATCATTCTCATCATCATTACGCACCAGTACTTCATGAAGAAGAACTTCACGAACCTCAGGAATGGATTCCTGGTTCAGTACTTCATTTATTAAAACCTGAGTGTCAGCTGCAGGTTGCGGTGCTTGCTGTGGTTGTTGTTGCGGCTGTTGTTGTTGTGGTTGAGGTTGTTGCTGTAGTTGCTGAGGCTGTTGTAGTTGTGGTTGTTGTGGTTGCTCTGGGAGATCCTCTTGATCACCAGCAGCTTCAGCAGCTGCCTGAGCCTCCACAGTATCCATCCACCCATGATTAGGCAGAGGTACATATGCAGCATCAACTACAGCACCAAAAAGATCAACATCTGGTGGCCTGGGAATCTCTTGCTTCTTAACAGAATGAAGCCACATCGACCCATATCCTCGAACAGTCATACGGGCCACTGTTTTGTTGCCCTGAACTGCTAGATCAGGAATAGAGTGTCGAATCAGAAGCATCGTGAATCTAGGATATATCAAAAACGGTGCACTCCTGGTTTGCCTAGTCACTTGTCCCACAAATGAATCAAAAATGTAGCCACTGAAGTTGTATGGCTTGTTGTAAACCAAGGATAGTAGCATAGACATCAACTCTGGACTCGCATCATCAAATCCAGACTTCTTGTTTGCAAAAACTTTCACGATAACGTGAAACAAGAATCTCCACTGGCCCATCAAAAATGACTTGACAAACTGTTGGCCTCTGGAGGGTCCAGAATATCCTATCCTGCGTGCAGCACCCCATATAAACCTATTCGGGAAAACTTGGGGTCCGTTTTCCTGAGCAGCATCTCCAAGTTGGAGAACCTCTCGTACCGTTTCTCTTGAGAATACAACCGGACGATTATTCACGGTTGCGCGGATGACAGGAGGGTTGACTGACTCGTCATATACAATGTCGGTCCAAAAGTCAGTGAGAACCGCCAAATTCAGTGCAGGATTCTCAGAGACAGCAAAACTAACTCTAGATCGAGCTAGAAATGCTTTCATCTGCTGCACTCTTTCTCCTCCTACTTCATTTACGTCAAGATTGACATAAATGTTGTGCTCTGGAACAAACGGTCTTGCAGCAGCCATATCTGTAAACAACAACAAATAAGAGATAAACGAACATAAGTTAACTTGAATTTCTACGTATTATGACCTTAAGATCATCAAACGTCTAATTCACTATTAACAACTAACTTAATTTAGTAAACTTAATTGAACCTAAAAGTATAAACTTTATTGTTCAATTATAAATTATATCAAAGTTCGTTATAAAGGTTTAAACTTGAATTGTAATACCGCCGAAACTAAAAGTTACGGGACACGCCGCTCGACTACACTATGAGTCGGAAGACTTTCGATATTGACAAATTCAAAGTTTAATAATTTATAAGTTATAATACCGCTGATAATTAAATCAGGACACGCCGCTCGATTACGCAATGAATCGGAAGACTTTCGATATTAATAACTCAAACAAAACAAATTTCATCTCTAATTTACTATCATCTCCCGAGTTTTTACAGTTAAAACTCAAACAAATTTCTAAAAGAACTACAGTTGTTCTTTTATTGGAGGCGATTCCCCGCAGGTAACAAGCAAATTAATGCCATACGCCCCCCTCATTTTTTATTTTATTTTTTTTGTTTTTTTTTTTTTTTTTTTTTTTTTAACACATAGAACTAGAAAAAGAAAACAAAACAAAAATAAAAGTACTTAAACAAAAAGACCTTTGGAAGACGCGTTATTCCGGATTTTGCATGCCGTTCCTTTGAATCAATGTCTCAAACCGCGTCCTGTCGAAAGCCTTAGTATACAAGTCTGCCAAGTTATCAGTTGAGGGGACCTTGACTAACTGTATAAGCTTTTTCTCCGCACAATCCCTTATAAAATGATGACGAATCTCGATGTGTTTCGTCTTACTATGTTTCACCGGATTGTTTGTAATCGAGATCGTGGACTCATTGTCAATCATGACGGGAGTATTTGTGTAATTAAGACCATAGTCTCGTAGTTGTTGTTGTATCCAAAGAACTTGAGATACACAACTCCCAGCTGCAACATACTCATCTTCACATGTAGAAATGGCTACTGAGGTTTGCTTCTTACACTGCCAAGACACTAAACGATGTCCCAAAAATTGACATCCACCGCTCGTCGACTTTCTATTTAAGTTGCATCCTCCATAATCTGAATCTGTGTAAGCCATAAGATCCAAGTCTCCCCCAATCGGATACCAAAGTCCCAGCTTAGGTTTCCCTTTAAGATAACGAAGAATCCGTTTTACAGCTTGCATGTGAGATTCCTTAGGATTGGCTTGATATCGTGCGCAGATACACACTGCAAACATAATATCCGGCCTGGATGCAGTTAGATACATTAGTGATCCGATAATAGCCCTATAAAGAGTAGGATCTACATCTTGATCACTCGATGTATCCGGACCAAGTCCATGACCTTCTTGAATAGGAGTCTTGTAAATCCTTGTATTATCCATCTTGAATTTCTCTAATAGCTCATGTGTGTATTTAGACTGATGAATAAAGAACCCGTCTTTCTTTTGATCAACTTGCAACCCCAAGAAAAACGTCAACTCTCCCATTGCAGACATCTCGAACTTTTTCCTCATCACTTGCTCAAATTCTATGCACATCTTTTCATCCGAAGATCCAAAGATGATATCATCCACATAAACTTGAACAAGCAGAAAGTCGTCATTCTTCCATTTCACAAAAAGTGTACTATCTATTTTTCCTCTAGAATATCCATTTTCGAGTAGATAAGTAGATAGTGTTTCATACCAAGCCCTTGGTGCCTGATGCAATCCATATAGAGCCTTATCTAGACGATATACTCTATCAGGATAGTGTGGATCAGAAAACCCTGGAGGTTGTGAAACATACACCTTTTCTTTGACATCTCCATACAAAAAGGCACATTTGACATCCAACTGAAATACCTTGATCTCTTTGAATGTAGCAAATGCCAAAAACATCCTTATTGCTTCTAGTCGTGCCACAGGTGCAAACACTTCGTTGTAATCGATACCCTCCTGTTGATTGAATCCTTGAACAACTAAACGAGCTTTATTGCGAACGATCACTCCTCGATCATCTCGTTTGCACTTAAACACCCATCTAGTACCAATCGGATATTCTCCCTTTGGTAGATCAACCAACTGCCATACCTTCAATTTCTTGAATTGAAATAGCTCTTCTTGCATCGCCTCAACCCATGAATTATCTTTCAAAGCCATTTGAACATTCTTTGGCTCTACTTGAGAGATAAAGCATGAATACATGCACTGATGAGCTTCACTTTCACGGAAATTGGCTTGATGTGAATCGGTAAACTCTGAGATTTTACGAACACTTCCTCTAGTTTGAACAGAAGCCTGAGGATCACCAATAATATTTGAAGGGGGGTGATCTTTCGTAGCTCTTGAAACACTAACCGGTTCACTTCTTAAATTATCACCCAAGTTAGTAGCAATTTCTTCCACATCCTCATCATCTCTATCAAACATGAAATCTCCTGTAGAGGATCTGGAGGGAAGAAATACTCCTTTAAGAACCCTTTGTTGATATTCAAGAAACGCAGGATCTACATAGTAAGTAGGAGTCTTTGGAGGAGTTTTGGGTGATTCAGGAGATGAATCATCTGAACTCGAATAATCCTCCACTTCCTCAACATCCCTATCTGCATTGAGTTTTGATCTTGGAGGTGTATCTTCATCATCGGTCAATGCATGATCTGGAATGTCGGGATCAACCGTGTGGTCGCTCACAGGAACTTTAAAAGATTGAAAAAGATCTGAATAATCAAACTGCCAATCTAGTCCCTTATGATTATCATGTGTATAGCTCGTAACTTCAATGTTATAAACTATTTCCACACGACCTGTGACTTTGTTGAAAACTCGTTTATTTGGAGAATTTGGCACATAACCTAGGAAATATCCTTCGTCAGCTTTCTCTCCAAATTTAGATTGATGTTGAGTCTTCAACAATGTACAAGACACACCAAATGGTTCAAAGCCTTTCAAATTTGGTTTCTTCTTGTTCAAAAGTTCATAACAAGTCTTGTTATGCTTCTTAACAGTCAGAACCCTATTCAAAACATGACATGCTGTACTCACTGCTTCTGCCCAAAAGATGACAGGAAGCTTTGAGTCTGCAAGCATAGTTCTTGCGGCTTCGATCAATGTTCTGTTCTTCCTTTCAGCTACACCATTCTGTTGAGGCTCATATGGTGCACTGAATTGATGTTCAATACCCTTGGACAAACAGTAAACATTGAATGTCGAGTTCTTAAATTCTGTACCGTTATCACTACGAAGTCTCTTTACTCTCGTTTTATAGACATTCTCAATTTGATCTAGGAATTGCATAAGTATTCCGGGGGTTTCATCCTTAGATCCTAAAAAGAATACCCATGAGAATCTAGAAAAATCGTCGGTGATGACTAAACAGTACCATTTCCCACCTAGACTTCTTTTGCTTATTGGGCCGAAGAGATCCATGTGGAGCAAATCAAATGGCGAGGTGATAGAGTTTATTGTCTTGGACTTGTGTGGTTTCTTGTGTTGTTTTCCTTTCATACAAGATACACACCTGTCTTCCAACCTAAAACTCTGTTTTGGCACTCCCTCTACTAACCCATTCTTGGTTATATAATTCATTTTTCGAAAGTTTAAGTGTGCCATTCTCCTATGCCATAGTAAAGAGTCGGTTTCTGAAGCCTTGGACAAAAGACATGTAGATGCCATTGAAGAAACTGGAGCACCCATGTTGATAGCATAGATATCCTTCTTCCTTGGTGCCCTCATTAATATCCATTCTTCAGGAACTTTAAACCCTGGCTTCAAGATTAAGGCCTCCTTTTCATTAAAATGAACTGGATGACCTCTATCACAACATTGGGAAACACTCACTAGGTTATGAACTAGTTGCTCAACATAGTTCACATCCTCTAGAGTCAAAGCTCCATTAGAAACTTTTCCCTTCCCAGTTATCATCCCTCCTTTATCTCCAGTAAAATTTACACGCTGTTTCAATCCACCCTTGAAGTCTTGAAGAAGACTTCTATCCCCTGTCATGTGTCTTGAGCATCCACTGTCTACATACCACCAGCTTGTCTTGTTCACAGTAGGCTCCTGCACATGACATTAGTACACAATTAGTTCGTAAGAGGGACCCAAGCCATAACGGTCTTGGTATGTCCCTCATCATCGACAATCTTAGTTTCTTTAAAGTAACCATAGACATTTCCATCAGGAACCTTGGCTACTTTAACGGGAACATAAGGTTGTGGATGAATAGTGGTCTTGGGTCGACTTGGAGACTTGGAGGTAAATCTCCTTGACTCATAACCTTGGGATTTAGACTCATGGTTCTTATAATGATATTCAAAATTCATCCCTTGAAAGCGAGAAGTAGTGCCATTTTCATTACGACTATGGCTTCTACTTGGTGTTTGAAACCTAGACGGTACTTTATCCTTAGATTGAAATGAAACATTAGCATTAGGAGTTAAGATCCGTTTAGGTTTAGGTGGAGACACACTGTGTGTTCCGTCCCTCTTTAAAATGTTTACAGGTTTAACAATAGATTTACTTCCCAACCCTGGTTTAGCATTTAACCTGTCCACATTAGTCTTAAAAGCTACAGGAGTCACAATATTGTTAACCTGTCCTAGACCTGTTTCTAGTTTCTTATTTGGACAACAAGAAGCTACGTGTCCTTTTTGATGACACTTAAAACAAGATCTTTGCTTTCTAGACTTAGATTCTTTACCCATTTGAGGAACACTATTAACGTGAGTTACTAAATGTTTCTCCTGTTTATTAATCACCTTATCATCTAATTTGGTTTCATCCTTACTAGACTTAAGGTCTTTATCAACAGGCTTTTCTAACTCAGTTACCTGTGGGATTTCCGCTTTTGGTTCTTTGGAAACATCAGACATTTCCACATCAGTTGAAGTAGGTTTGTAGTTATCATTATAAGGTGGGGGTACTTCACCATATCCTAGTCCATACCCATCCTTAGGACTACGTTGTGAGCTAATTATAGTATTTAAGGTCAAAGAAGAAGTTCTAAAACCTTCAAATTTACGATTAAGCTCAACCATCTTCAACTTAAGATCAGCCAACTCCTTATCCTTTTCAGCAATGGTTTGATTTAAGTTAACCACATTTAGATATAACCCATCTATAGTCACAGCTTGATCCTTAACAGTATCACTAAGGGCGGTCTTATCTAAGTTAGCTAACCGAATCCTATCACTCAAATCAACCTTATCGCTACTTAGCCTACGCACATCACTTTTAGCTTCTCCTAGTTCCCTATTCAAGGCATTATGGGAATCTACATAGCTACCTAATTGAGCTTGTAGACTAGAAACTAAATTGCATACGTCAATCATAGTAGCAAAATCGAAACATACCCGTTTCTTGTCGGTTTGAACATCTGCCATGTGTGCCACGAAGTCCTCAGCAGTTAGATCCTCAGTTGATCCAGCATCATATACATCATCTTTAGCCGGAGGAACAGTCATATCAGGTACCTTGACTTGATATTCCTCAGCAGTCGGCATATACCCAGTTGCTTCAACTGTCTTATCCTCATCCACAATTTCAGCCATGAATGCTTGATCAGCCATAGCACTCCAGTCAAAGGATCCATCCAACTGTTCAACAACTAAAGCCTTAGAAGCTAAAGTGTCGTTCTTTGGATTTGCGTTTTTATCAGCTTTAGGTCTTTGGCAATCCCTAGCAAAATGTCCATTGTTTTGGCAATTATAACATTTTACTTTGGACATATCTAATCCACCTTTTCCTCCTATTGTTTTCTTTCCAGTTTTTCTCATAAAATTCTTAACCCTTCTTGAAATCATAGCAAGTTGCCACTGAAGGTCAATTTCCTCTAGATGTTCTGGATCGATTTGATCATAATCCTCATCATATTTTGAAGGATCCGTGATCTTTCCCTGAATGTAGTTTTCATAACAAGCTATGAACGATGCCAACATAGACAATTGTTCTTCAGCAGTCTTAACACTCATTGGCATGTTAGTGTATTCTTTAGCTGTCTTGAGAGCTACTTTGACAGGAGGTTTTGCTTGAGTACTACCACTTGTGGAAGAAGACACTAAGCACAGTTCATCAGTAACAATCTCGCTATTTTCATCTGCTTCACCAATAGTCAACAAAGCTTTGGTCGAGCTAGAAGTAGCCTGATTGAGAGTGGCATTCCCATGATATAGTCCTGGATCCTGAACCTGATCAGAATCAGAGTCTCTTGTCTTCTTATCAAAATCATAACCTTTTAGCCGGTCAATGACTTGCTCTAAGGTCATGGTAGAATAGCGAGTCTCATTATCTTTCAACATCACTCCATACATCTCCCATTTCTTTGGTAAACCTTCAACAAATTTGTTGACAATTTTAGCATCAGCATAGGCAATGTTATGTGTGATCAGCTCACTTAACAAGTGGTAATATCTTTCAGTATAAGCCTCGAGGTCTTCTCCCTTAAAAGCTTTGAACATCATCCACTGCTTCTCAAGGAGATTGGTCTTACTAGCAATAACCTGAGGACTACCTTCACCTCTTTTCGCAAGAGCTTCCCAGAGCTCCTTAGCAGTATGAAAAGATCTCAGTTGATGATTGATGTCCTTAGGTAAGCTCATCCTGATAGCATGAAGAGCTTTACATTCCTTCTCATAAGCCTTAGTTTCTTTGTCACTCATTTTATCATAAGTGATCTCGACTACCACTCCATTTACTACGTTAGTTGGAGGGGTGTAACCACTCTTGATACATAACCATATGCTTATGTCATGGAAATGACAGTAAGACTCAAACCTATCCTTCCAACCATAATAGTCTGAGAGTCGGAGTAACTTAGGTGGTCCACTAGCCTTACCAACTTCGTGTTCCATCTCAATCAACTTACTAACATCAGACATCTTGGCTAGCTTTGGTACTTAAAAACGCAAACTTTAAAAGAAATCTGAATTTTTCACGAACTTCGCACGAACTTAACTTCGCAAAATCTGAACTTCGCAAAGACTGAACTTCGCAACTTTCTGAACTTCGCTAAATCACTGAACTTCGCCAAAAACCCCAACTTCGCAGAATCGGCTGAAAAACCCCAAAAACGAAAATTTTAGATTTCTAATCGACTAAACCCTAAGTTTTCGGTCGATTACGAATCTAAAAACTTCCAGAGAGTGATTTTAATCGATTTTACGCAAGAATCCACGTACAATCAAACCCAAATCAATCGTTATTATCCGAATAACCCCGAACCTACGCGTATCTAGCCGTAGGCTCTGATACCAATTGTAAGTCCGTTTGTATAGGATCGATAACGAGGTTATCTTTAGGTATTAACGTGCGGAATCCGTCAATACTAAGTTCACGGATAGTGAACGATTGTTTCGCAATATACTAGCGATTCGGATTATCAAATATGACTTTGTATCGATTCAATACGTTATTCTATCAATACCTAGTCGATTAGAATGCTTAAGTTCGCACAATAGCTCTGGAAATTCGTATGGGCAAAAGTCTTAAACGTTTAGGGTTTAATTAATATTTATAGTTTGAGTTTGCCGAACTTCGCAAGCCTTCCTGGGCTTCTGCGAAGTTCAGGCCCAGCCTTGCGAAGTTGGGCCTCTGCGAAGTTCAACTGAACTTCGCAGGTCAACTTCGCGAGTTGACTTTTTCAGTCAAACTTTTACTTTGATTTACATCTTTTAGCATTTAAACAATTAACTCTAAAATGTCTATCAAATCATATTAAACGTTTGCAATTAACAAATCAATAATACAACTTGATTACAAATAACGTTTCAACTATTACAAGCTAGATCTGTTGTCACACACAAACATGTCCCAACAGAATTTCTGACTTCTTGTCAGACTCAGCAATGGCCATGAAGCACTGATTCTTTACTTCATGCTCTTCTTGATCACTCCAGTCCCATCCACATCCATCCACAGAAACAAAAGCATTTGATGAAGCACTCTGGATTGGTACATTCTTTGTTTGAAACTCATTGCTTCCAGTTCTTTGTCCATTACCACTACTATTCTGTTCATTCTTTGGACTTCTGCATTCCCTTGCAAAGTGTCCCATCTTATGACAGTTGAAGCAGTCAATCTTACTCTTATCAAACCAACTAGCATCATTCCTTTTATATGCAAAGTTATTCCTCCCAGTTCTCTGCATAAATCGTTTTGCCCTCTGAGTGATTAAAGCAATTTGCAATTTAATATCCATCTCTTCTAGATCATCTCCATCAAATTGTTCTAAGTCTTCGTTAGTAAGTGAAGAGTTCACGTTACTAGCAAAGAAAGATTCCAATATCTGATCATTCGAGCAGTTCGATGATGATCCATATCTTCCTGAAACATAAGTAGAGCCTTTGTGACTTGGCTCTGCTTTAGTTCCAGCCATAGACATAAAAGCAGCATTGTTGTTGTTGTTTCCAGAACCCTGCTTCTTGCTTTCCACTTCAGTTTCAAAGTTCCTAAGATCATTATAGATATCTTCAAGCTCTTTTGACTCCAAATCTGCACTTTGTCTCAACCCAACAGTGTAGATTGTCCATTCCTCACCCAATGACCTCAAAAACTTTCTGTTTAAATCATCCTTATCAATTTTCATTTGATGATTCTCCAGATCTCCTACTAACTTTGAAAACCTGTCAAAGGTTTGAGTCAAAGTTTCTGATTTTGCAGAGTTAAAGTTCTCATATTGCTGTTTTAAAAGAGATCTTTTATTCTTTTTGGTACTGTCATTACCACCGAATCTCTTTTCAATAGTTTCCATAAGAACTTTAGCATCCTGACATGCTTCAAACCTTCTCTGGTATTCATTAGGAATAGATAATAACAAAGTACTTAATGCTTTATACTCTATTGATCTAACTTTTCTTTCTGCTTCCGAAGTTGGTGGTGGTCTTGCTTGTGCAATACCATCACTATCAAGTGTTACTGGAGGACCATTAACAACAACTTCCCACATCTGATAATCTGTGAGAAACATGTATTGTCTGATCTTGTTCTTCCATAGATCAAACTCGTCAGGCCTAAGCATGGGAATCTTAGTAACCTGGATTCCTTCATTACCTTCTGTTGCCATTGATTCAATAAGTAGATCTTAAAATTTTGAAAAACAAACAAACAGTAATCCTAGATCTTCCTGTATTCAAAGCTTACCAAATGCTCTGATACCACTTGTTAAACCCAGACAAATCTAATAAATAATTCAATAAGCTTTGAATTATTATTGAGAAGTTGCGGAATCACACTCAATAATATTAAGAAGATCGAAAATTATAACAATTTGTAATACACAATTAATATCAAAAGCTTCAATCTTATTAATGATATAAGACGAATACACTTATTGTATTAGGGTTACAGAAAACCTTGAAGCTGCGTAATTAATCTCTCACTAATCTAGGTCTAAGGATCTCTATTTATAATGCATAGAGTCCTACACAATCTCTAGTTATTATGGTATTCGAATCTATCCCATAAATAACTCTAACAACCCTCAACCGACTTATAAGCTTACACCAACAGTGGCTATGATACATTATTACTAACAGTTGTTAACTTATACAAAAACCAAATACATATTTCCAACAGTGGCAGCCTTCAATACTAGCAGTGGCTAGTTCTTCAACTCTTCTAACAATAGCTGTCAACAAAGCTAACAGTGGCTAGCATTTCTCTTCAACACTTGATCAAATCAACTCAAATCCCAACAGAAGCAAAAACGGAAAAACAATATAAGCCGACCAGAACCACCAATTTGAAAGATGAGAAAGTAGTAACGTTTGAAGAAGACAAAGAAAATGTTCAGGATCCTCACCACAATGGCCTGGTCATAACTTTATATGTGGCCAATCATTTTGTCCGCAGGATCCTGATCGATGCAGGTAGCTCGGTAAACATCATTAATCTGGAGACTTTGAAGAGAATGGGGATCCCAGAGTCTAAAATCATTTCAAAATCAACTGTACTCGTGGGATTCAGCGGTGAAGTTAAGAATACTATAGGGGAGATCAAGTTACCAGTCTACATCGAGGGGGATAAATAGTGATCAACAGGAGGCTAAAGACTGTAATACCACTTCAATGAAATCTACCTCAAAGCCAATACAAGCATAGCAATTACAGAAGTGGGAACGAGATGTCTTGGAAGCAACTGAACAACATGTCAAAGAAGTGCCGCTTAATGTTAACGATCCTGAGGAAAAAGTACTTGTAGGATCCGGGATCCCAAAGGATCTTATGAAAATTCTGAGGGAAAGAAGAGCGACGTTTGCTTGGAAACCCGAAGATATGACATGTATTTCTAAAGATATTATTACGCATAAATTGTGTGTTGATAACAATTTCAGGCCTATCCAACAAAAGAGGAGAAATATCACTCTGGAAAGGAATACTATCATACAACAGGATGTTGAAAGATTGCTCAAGGCTGGAATGATCAGAGAGGTAAAATTCCCAAGATGGTTAGCCAATGTGGTTGTAGTCCAGAAAAAGAACGGGAAATGAAGAGTATGCTTGGATTATACTGATCTCAACAAAGCATGCCCTAAGGATCCTTTCCCCTTGCCGCATATTGACTCTATGGTAGATGCAACGGCTGACCATGAGATCCTAACTTTCATTGATACTTCTTCGGGGTTTCAACAAATACAAATGGAACCATCTGACTAGGAGGATACTGCATTTATGACTCCTACAGGTATTTATTGTTATATTGCAATGCCGTTTGGTCTTAAAAATGCAGGTGCTACCTATCAGAGGCTTGTGAATATGATGTTTAAAGATCAGTTGGGAGATACCATGGAAGTGTATATAGACGATATGGTGGTAAAGTCAAAGAAAGCCGAAGATCATCTCCGGGATCTCCAAGTAGCATTTGACATCCTAGATCAGTTAACATGAAGTTGAATCCCCCACATGCCACTTTGGAGTGGGGGCAGGATAGTTCTTGGGATATATGGTTACGAGAAGAGGGATAGAGGCTAGTCCCGAGCAGATCAAAGCAATCCTGAACTTAAAATCCCCTGCAAATCCGAAAGATGTTCAAAGATTGACTGGCAGGATAGCGGCACTCAATAGATTCATCTCAAGATCCTCAGACCGGTGAAAAGAGTTCTATGATATCCTGAAAAAGAACAAAAGATTTGAATGGGGAGAATGGCAGGAAGTAGCATTCCAAGAATTGAAAGCTTATCTTACATCTGCGCTATTATTGATGAAACCGGAGAATGCTGAACCATTATTCCTACATCTGGTGGTATCCCGAAATGCAGTAACTTCAGTGCTAGTAAAGGATCATGAAGGTCAGCAGCATCCTGTGTATTATGTAAGTAAAAGCTTACTTGACACTGAGACCAGGTATTCTCATCTTGAAAAACTTATACTTGCACTAGTAATGGCATCCACCAAACTTAGGCATTATTTTGAAACACACCCCATACATATAAAGACTGATTATCCTATAAAATGTGTGTTGAGAAAACCAGAAATGTCGGGTAGGATGGCCAAGTGGTCAGTAAAGTAGAGTGCATATAACCTTATATATGAACCTAGGAATGCTATAAACTCCCAAGCCTTAGCTGACTTCGTAGAAGACTTTACCAATGACCTTCAAGCTGATGTAAATTTAGAGGTCCAACAATTAGATGAAATGAAAGATAAATGGATATTACATACAGATGGAGCTTCTAATGTAAAAGGAATAGGCTTAGGAATTATATTAAAATCACCTCAAGGGGATATAATACCCCAATCGGTTAAATGTGAATTCCAAGCTACTAACAATGAGGCAGAATATGAAGCCTTAATTGCAGGATTACAATTGGCTAGGGATATATGAATAAAACACCTACAAGTATATGTTGATTCCCTACTAATTGCTAATCATTTTAATGGTTCTTATGCTGTGAAAAGTGAAAGATTAATGTTATATTTAGATATAGTAAGAAAGATTGCAGGTAGCTTCGAGATGTTTAACATTGAACAGGTACCACGTGAGGATAATGTTGAGGCTGATGCTTTAGCAAATCTCGGATCGGCTCTCAGGATCCCACCAAATGTCAAAATCTCGATTGTACATATCATGAAACCCGCCATTTCGGAAGAAGAGGCGGAAATGAAACAAATTTGTGACGTTGATGAACCTAACCCTTAAGATAATTTGGATACATCAGATTCTGGGGGCAAATTCGGATCCTAGACGGAACCAATCATAAAATATCTTCAATATGATGTAATCCCAAAGGATGAAACAAATCCAAGAGCTTTCAGGATGAAGGTATCCCGATTTATTTTTTTTAATGGAATATTGTATCGTAAGTCTCTTGCAGGACCACTTTTGAGATGTCTTGAAGATCCTGAAATACAAGAAGTCATGAAAGATATACATGGAGGTGATTGTGGGAATCACACTGGGGGCAGAGCTTTATTTTCGAAGATCCTGAGAACAGGATACTATTGGCCTACTATGAGGAAGGATGCTGCGAATTATGCTCGAAAATGTGATGCTTGTCAAAGGCATGGTAATATTCATCATCATCCTGCAGAACCGATGTATCCAATTATCGCTCCATGGCCATTTATGAAATGGGGAATAGATATTGTGGGTAAACTACCAACTGCACCAGAAGGAAAGGTCTTTATGTTGACTATGACCGACTATTTCACAAAATGGATTGAAGCCGAGGCATTCGTACAAGTAAAAGAAAAGGATGTAATCTCATTCAAAAAGAGGAATATTCTGACTAGGTTCGGGATCCCGGTGGAGATTGTATACGACAATGGGTCACAATTTATTGGAAAGAAAACTACGAATTTCTATGAAAGTTGGGGAATTAAAATGATAACTTCTACCCTAGTCCATCCTCAAGCAAATGGTCAAGCGGAATCTAGCAACAAAATCATCATTAACAATCTCAAAAAGAGGCTTGATGCCAAGAAAGGAAGATGGGTTGAGGAGTTTCCTTTTGTCTTATGGGCTGATAGGATGATGGAGAAGGAAGCAACCAAGCAAACTCCTTTTGCTTTGGTGTTTGGTTCTAAAGCTGTGATCCTGACAGAGATGGTGATCCCAACAGCAAGATCCCGGATGCAAACATTAGAAGCCAATAAGGAAGCTTTAATTCAAGATCTTGATACGATAGATAAGATCAGGGATCGTGCCAAGATCAGAATTGTAGCATACCAACAAAGGATTTCAAGATCCTACGACAAAAATATCAGGATAAGGAGATTCCAAGTAGGGGATTTAGTCCTAAGAAAAGTATTTCAAAACACAAGGAATCCTGTTGAAGGTAAGCTGGCACCTAAATGGGAAGGTCCTTACTTGATTGATTCGGATGCTAGTAAGGGGGCATATTGGTTGGCTAATATGGATGGAGAGTTACTTCCAAGATCCTGGAACGTTATTCATCTGAAACTCTATCATGTGTAAGTTGAATATTTATATTCAATTTGGAAAGGTACTTCCGTGATCCTTAACTTTTCGTTAATTTTTTATTTTTCATTATATCTATATATTATAATTATCTAACGATTTTTTTATCCGAATATCGTACTGACTTAAGCATCGGATGGGTGTTAGGCAAACTAACACTCACCTTTACCCAAGATCTTGTATTTGTTGTGGATAATTCATTTTAGGATCATGGAATAAAGACTAGAGGTTGGCCACCGCTCTTACGTTAAGGATCCCTGGGTTCCTTCTAAGGTTTAGAGGTTTGCAAGCGCATAAACACCTCTCTAAGTATTTGGGTTTCCACACTCACCCCAGGAGTGGCCGATATTTGATTTTAGTGTCAGGGTTATGGGACCGGTGATGCCTCTGGTACCCGACAATTTCATGATCATTGGCCTATAGAACAAATTCTTCCGATTGTCGACACTGAGTGCACTAGGTGTCGACCTAAGGTTTTTGGCATTTTCACGTCAACTAAGGTTTGTAATGTTTCCACATTACCTAAGTTGTTGACGTTTTCGCGTCACTAAAATTGGATTATCCCAAGTACTGGCTTGGTCCACGAATTATTAGCATAGCCCAAGTATCCTGGTTTAACCCACGAATTATTGGCATAGCCCAAGTATCCTGGTTTAACCCACAAATTATTGGCGTAGCCTAAGTATTTTGGCTTAGCCCACGAAATATATGATCTGATTTCTGTTTCAGGATCCTGAAACATTGGAATCTTGAACATAAGATTATCACAAGTATATGTAGTGGAGTCCGTGCAGTATCCTGAAAACAAAAGATACATCAAAGATAGCTTGTCAATAAAAGGTTCTCAAAGATCGAGTTTGAAGAAAACAAAAGTCATTCGAAAGAAAGGATGTATACTTATCAAAAGACCAATCAACGCAAATGTGGCTATCAATACATGGTAAAATCTCACCTAACTTATTTGATGCTTAAGAAGTTGTGTCATTGTTAGGATCCTGACAATAACACAACTTGGGGGCAATTGTTTGGGCTAAATTTTATACTCAGGATAAAGGATCTTGAACTCTTTTAGTACTATTGAAAGTTATATCCAGGATCTTGGATATGTTCAGGATCCCAAATACACTCAGGATCCTGGATATGGCAAGTATCCTGGGATCAAATGTTACTAATCATTGTCTGTCACTTTATGTTTAGGATCTTAGGCGTTCAGGATCCCATATGACCAGGATCACGTATATGTTCAGTATCCCGGGATAATACGTTGCTTGTCACACCCCGCCAAACGGTAATTACAATTAGTTATGATTAGTTTGCGGAAGCTTTAATGACGTGGCGGGGCTGCGAACAGTATTTTCAACCAACAAATACATACATACTCAGAGCATATGGTTATCGCACAACTTTATTTATCAAGGATGCCAAGTTTATCAGTTGTTACAAAAGTAGTACGACTATGTAAGTTGTAATAGTAGTAGTAGAGTTTAAAACATTTAGTTTTACAATACATAAGTTAAATACTAGATTTCGTAAGTATGACTGCAGTGTTTGCAGTCATACAGAGGAAATCCTTCAAAAGCGGTCCCAAAAGTATGTGGCATCCTAAGTAGTCTAGGGTTGTCCATCCTGAATGCATGTGAATACTTACCCAGCTAATTTCCTGAAAAACATAGAGAAAGTCGTCAACAAATATGTTGAGTGAATTTACAGGTTTGTATATGTATGTGGTTAGTTAAACCAAGTTTGTAGAAATGAATTGCTATTCATTTAAAAATACAAGTTATGTAGGGTTGTTACCCTAAAGTATAGTTTTATGTGGGATGTCATCCCAAAATATGTTACTGGTTGTTTACCAGTGTAAAATAAGTTACCGGTATGTTTTTTGGTATTAAACAGTTGTAGGATTCGTTCTTCCTAAAAGTCTGTGGGAATTTACTTAGACCATGATCCCCTGAAAGGTGAGCTAAACCTCGCAGGTTAAAGTAACGCGACCTAACCCTATAACCAAACCACAACCAGAACTTATGTTATTTGCCTGAACGGACATTTAAGTATATGCTCCACCGTAGGAGGGTCGTCACGGCAATAGTACTATCCGTATACTCAGTGGCTAGAGTCACCTAGCTAATGGTTACAGTAGCATGTCATGAGGTCTTTTCATGCACACATTCCAAGTCTGGGTCCGTACTAGGATACTTTGTCTAATTCCCAAAATAATAGTGAATATGTAATATCACAAATCAACAGTTGTATAAAAGCAATAAAGCATTTATAGTTTGATTGCATGTGTTGGCATGCAATTTCTATGTTTAACACCCCTGTATTTTAAAAGTAGAAACATTTAAAAGTAGGGGCTATAAACACACTGTGGTTTGCTCGGTATGAATGCTAGCAGCCGACCGATAATTGCCCAAGGTATGTTAACCTATGTACAATAAATGTATTAACATAAGTACGTTTGATTTGTTTAATCAACTTATGTTAACGGTTTGTTTGTTTGAAGAAATTGTTGATTTCTTAATAATGTATGTCATTGAATTCGTTGATGACATTGTGTTGAAATATTGTTATTATTTCTCACGTCGTATACTTTGTCAAGTGTATATACACGTATGCAGTCATATATATATATTTGAACGTTGTTTTATTCCTTTTGTGCATATACATGAAAAATTATATAGTTATAGTTTCAACACATTGAATTTGTTGTGTGTATGTATATATATATATATAAGTTCTAAATACGTGGTTTACGTATTAAAATGTATATAAGTTTTATTTGTTATAAAACTTCTTATTGTATCTATTTCCGTTTATAAAATAAATAAATGTTATCATTATTGAAAAGTCGTCATTTGTATATACATAAAATATATATATATATATATATATATATATATATATAGATTCGTCGTTTGTTATTAAGTATATATATATAATTATAAACGTTCGTTGATATATATATAAGTTTATAAGTTATAATTATGTCATAACTTTATAAAAATGAATTATTCGTTCTCGTTTAAAGTTATACATTTCAACTATTAGTTCGAGTTGTTTTACATTTTATTGTTTAATGGTTCGTTGGGCTCGGCCCAATATTTGGCCCGTTTATATGGCCCATTCAATAATTATTTCTTGTTTGGCTAAATTTAGTAATTAAGTATTTCGGCTCATTCTGATTTATTAATCCATTAATCATTTTAGTCCAAGCCCATATTACAGCCGGTCCAGCCCACAGCCTAGCCCAGTCGTTCGGCTTGGGCCAGCCGTTCGGCTGGGAGCCTCGGCCCAGTCCATTTTTGCTCGGTCCAGTCCGCGTAATTAGTCCATTAACTGTTCGGCCCAAACACCCTAACCCATCCGTCCGTTCGGGTAAAAATTTACAACCCGTTCGGCTCAACCAAACTACCCGTTCGGCTCATTTAGTTGAGCCGTTCGGCTCATCACAACCAGCCGATCGGCTGGCCCAAGCCAACCGATCGGGTTGGTTCGTCTCCATCCTCTCGCACCCTGTTCGTGGTCTGTGTGGTATATACATATGTATACATGTTTTGGTTTGGATGTTTAGCTCGTTTTTACTCCATTCCAATATCATAATATCATATGTACATTGTATTTTACTACTTATCATTGCTCCAAATCGTGTGTTCATATGTGAATTTGGAGTTTTTGAGTTTTGGTTTTATAAACTTTTTCTAAGAACAATCAATATCATCATCACTTTGTTGTGTTATACGTTTAGATTTTGATGTATAACCATGTTATAAACAAAATCGAAGAGGTAGTTTTAAGGGAAATGAGTTTCCTTACAATGGGATGAAGGAACGAAGATGGAGATGATGAAGATGATGCTGTCGTTGTTGCTCTACTCCCCTGTGTTTTGGCTCCAAGAAAGCAGAAGAAGATGGTGATGGTGAATTATTGATGTTGGGTCTGTGTGGGTGTATGATCACAGAGGAAATGAGGAATGATCTGATGAAGGAATGGAGGAAGTATTAAAATCAAACGCGTATGGCAGTGATATCCTACTGCCTCCTCAATTATTTGAGGTTGGTGGAAATATTTAGCCCGTTAATTTCGGGTACGGGTATAATTGGTGCAATATAAAATTTAACATTTTATATTTTTATTTTGTAGATGTACTCCTGGTTCGTTATTTAAATTTAGAATAATGAGATTTACATTATTTTAGACGGTTGTACAAACTTGTACATTGGACTGCTACCATTCAATTGGGTGCCAAATTTCAGTCGAATTTCGTATTCATAGTTTGAGGTAATGTTCCAAATGTTTTCGAATGAATGAGAAAATTTGAACTTTTCTCATTTTGATATTTGGGTGCATTTTAAAATTGTTTTTGTTCGTTTTATAATACGTTTTATGTTAAACGTATATTTAATTCGTTTTATCTATATGTTATAGATATAATAGTACTCGTAATTAATAATCAAATTATTAATTATTTTAGTCACCAACTTTTGTTATATATTTCTGTCGGGCTCGTTCCGATACGTTTGTACGCGATTATTATTATTAATCACATAATATGTAATACTTTTTGTTTAAAAGTATTGGGCTTGCTAGGCTTACATCACATCGGAAGTTCTGTTTTAAACTAAATCAGGAAATTAGCGTAAGAATGCACATACTTAAAGGTTAATCAATACCTAATTTGGAGAGTTGTCACATTGCTAATCTTTATTTGACCGTTACTAATCGTTATTTTTGTGTTATATGTCTTGACCAAGTCCAAAAAGAGTTAAATGTGGTTTAATTCCACCTTTGTTACTTGTTCAAAGCTCATTCAAGGGAGGAGAGAATCAAGGAGACGTTTCCTGAAATGTCGCCAGGATCCCGGATTTTTCGGGATATTAGTTATAATGTACTTACTATAAATTGGAGGCTTATGATCGTAGGACCACATTCATATCCGACTTATTCACCACTTTAACACTATTTTCTTGCAGATTAACACACTCATTTCATCAATTCCTCACCATAAACACTTTAGATTGATCATAAGTGCTCTCATATTGTAATTATCCTGAATTCGAGTAATAAAAACAACAAAGGCAAGAGACGATTGTCTCTTCCCGAGGTTTTATGCCGGTAATCTATCAAGATTAAGGGATTTCCTTGTATATCCGCATGTCAATTGCGTTTATTCTTTATTTTCATCATTTACTTCATATTTTATCGATTATTTGCTGCATAATCTGCATTATCCCAAAATTATCTTGAATATTATATAAGTTTTCACTTTTATCTTGTTATAAACACTTAATTCACACAAAATCTGCATTATATTATTATTAACTTGCATTTTTACTTGATTATCTCAAAAATCACCAAAAGCACTCTACTTCACTTTACTACTTTGACCAAAATTTATACCTGTTAATTTTTGGCCGAAACAGGGGTAATCATCTTTCATTCTTGCTAACTTGTCCTTCCATCCCTTGACATCCCACAGGCTGGCGTTTAGTCCGTTTTCAACAGCTTCCGTAGCCATATGGATTTTGGATTCCAATATGGCGATAGTGGCATCCCTCTTCACCTTTTCCAATAGGGTGTTGCTTGGGTCAGATCCTTCTTCTTCGGCACAATCGGATTTTTTGGCAAGCATAACTTTAAGGGCTTTAATTTTTCGTTTGGCTTTCTCCAGTTTGAGAGTATTCTTCTTGTGGCTAGCAGTCAAATCATCAATCGCTTTGACTTTCTCTATGCATCTGTCTATCATAATATCTGCAGCCTAACATAAGAATTGATGTCAGATTTTTCATTTAAAAGAAACTGAAAGTAGAAGGCCTTACCATCAAGAGATTGGAAATGGGATTGTCCAGATCATATAACTCTTTCACTTTTCTCTTTTTTGAAAGAAAATGTGTTGAAAAAGGCTTGAAATTAGAACCACCGATCTTGATCACTTCCTTTTTGGGTGGAATTTCTGGATCAATGTCGGACAAGCTAAAATGCACTGGAGGATTGTGAAGGAATTAAGAACAATAGAGAACAAAATTGTGAACAAAAATGAAAAAGAAAAGGAAGAGAATTACCTGACATGGTTAGATCTTCTTATGGTTGCTCTGGTTATTATCGATGATAACTTTCTGTGGGAAATCGCTATAAGAAGAAGATTGTGGAATGATTTTAAGTAAAATAGCAAAGAAGAAGGATGAGAGATAAAAGGTGTTGTTTGAGGATATAGCGACAGTTTGATGTGATAGGAGTTTAATAGCTATCAGAAGAGATTAGTACTCGGACACGATAATCGATACAACTACCTAACATGACTTGAGCGGTTATCCCGAGAAGTTACAACGTTTAAGGATCCTGAAAAACGTTATAACTTCGGGGGAAATCGTTGTGGGTAGATTTTTATTTAACATTGCAGAATCCTTCTTAGCATCATAGTCTCGTCTCACAGGTATGAAAAGCATTTATGATTTATATTTCATATTCGCATATCAGGATAATGATAATTTGTAAGTATACTTTCAGGATCATAGTCATAGTTAAGGATCCTGGAAATATTCTTATTATCTATCTTGCAGGATCCTAGTCAGGATATATTTGTTTAATTATGCAGGATAATAGATAAGTGGGATGAGTAACTAAGGATCCTATGTTTATTCTGGAGTGTGCATAGCTCCGGATCTTGGACCTATATTAGTTCAGGATCATGCGCTGTTTAACGTGTTTATTTTCTTTTAGTATTGACCAGGTCATATATGGAACGCGTTAATGAGATATGCTCCGGATTACATGAGGAAGCTTTGATATGATTCAAGGATGACCAATTCAGCTGCACGTGTAAAATGAAGTCAAAAGAGACGTTGGTGGTCTTCATCCTTCATCAGAGGATCCCGAGATTCTCGGAAATATTGTTATATATGCTCTTAGTATATAATTGAGGCATGGATGATCGATTAGAAAAATGAATACACACTATTTTCACCTGCAAAACACATAAACACTCTTCTATTACTCTTGTTAATACTCTTTTTCATCAACACCTAGATAGATTCACACACATAATCACTTAGCCGATCATCCTTGTGCTCTTAGCGTGTAATTCATTATTTTCATTTTAATAAAATCAACAAAGGCAAGGATCATTTGATCCTTCCCGAGGTTTTATGCCGACGATCAATCTTGATCAAGGGCTTTCCTCGTATATCCTCGTGTCGATTACATTTACTTTAACCTTTTTCATTATTTATTTAGCATTACCCTTAATCTGTTCTTGAGCTTTTTTCTTAAATCTTTATTCAACAAGGATTAACACACTTAAAGTGTATTTTCATTCAAAATTCTTATTTACTAATATAGATAATCGTATAACAGCGTAATTATCTTGAAAGTAATTTCAACACTATACCTCACAATCTAAAATTTGATCACTTAATTGCTTAGTGTAATTTTTGACCAAAACACATATCATATGTGTCATCACCATATAAAAATACTAGATGATGTGGATTATCCTACACCATTATTTTAAATAAGGTAATAATAAATTTAAAATCTTATTATAACTTATTCAATTTAATAAGTTAATTGATAAAATTAAAATTCTATTTAATCATGACATCTTGTAATCTATTTCCCCCCTCTATTTTTTTTCTTTATAGAATTTTTTATTTTCTTTCATCCTAATATTTACTACTTTCTTTCACCAAAACACTCTCTTAAAAAATAAATAATAACTTTTAGTTAGTAAGAATAACTTACTTTTAACGTCATTTTAGATTTAATTATAGTTTAGTTAATTCAAAATTTGTTGTTATCATCTTACATAATGAGGTAACTCAATTTAAATTATTTTGTAATCTGAATACAAGCTTAATGGATAGGTAGATCATTGATAGTCCCAACTTCTAAGCTTCAAACAAGAATAAATTATACTTTGGAAATTTCACAAGAAGTGGTGGAATCACACTTGTAAAATTAGGAAGAACACTTACTCTAAAGTGAGTTTAACATAATAATTTTGACAAACAATTTCATAGTCAAACTCTCAATATTATTTCTTGATGAAAATAATACAAATACACTTTATCTTTGCATTTGGATTTCCATGGAAACCTTGAGAGAACCAAACATACACTAGATGAGGATGATTGATGCAACCTACAAGAACTTACTAGCATACTCAATCTAACCCATACTTATTCTTCTTTTCTAAGTCAAAAGATGCATTTAATGATTATGGAAAACTCTATTTTATAATATCAATAGAGTACCATTTACAAGTGAGCATTTAATGCATTACTACAAAGTTGTCTAAGTATGGACTGCTACAGTTGAGCACACATGCTTTACAAGTTGACGGGAACACAAGTTGTTATAGCCGGACCCACTGTTCTGGTGCAGAATGATCCAGCAGTGGAAACATTGTTAGATGATGCGGCGGTGTTAACTTCAGAATGGACTGGTGGTAGAAATGATGAGGATGATATTAACAGATTGACTGACGTTAGTAACTCCAGCGGTGCAAACAATACTTAGAGTATTTTCAGAATTGCACGGGTGGTTATTTTGACCCAACAATCTCCCCCTAAACTTATGCTTCTCCCATAAACCATAAGTTTCATTTCTTCAAACCCTTTTCAATCTTTTTTCTCATTTTCTCTTCTGACCTTTTCATCCTTTCTGCATCTTCCTTTCTATTTTCTGATTCTCTTTTTCTTACAAACATTTCAATATAGTGAACCAAACTAGCAGCAAGATCCACATCCCTACACTTTATTTTCAACTACAGCATATACTTCATCACAGTGAGATTGAGTGGATATTCTCTATCAGCTAGAAAATATCCAACAGTTGAATCATCTTGGTTTATAAAGTGTACTCCATTATGATCAAAGAAATACCAGTAGGTTACTTGTGAGAATGGTTTCTTGAAATACTCCATTTCAGCATTTGGCTCATACATTCTCTGAAGATATCCAAACAGTATCATATTCATATTATGTTCACTCCCATTTGAATATTTCCTTTTTCCCACATCCCACATTTAATCCACATCAGTTCTATTGAAGTTCTTTAACATTATCAGAAAAGAATCATGTACCTCAACTTTATCCCCTGCTCTAACAACTTTGTACACTGGCTGCAATTTCAGATCATGAATGATATACCAGTCAATGATAGGATATTCTACTGCCAGAGGAGTGGCAGTATTAATCTCAGTGTCATGAATGACCATTGATCGTATTCTCCCCAAAACCATTTCATCTTCTAAGTCATTCACATTATTATTTTTCTTTTCATCAGCAGAGTGCATATCAGTATGCACTACCTTCTCTTTTTCAGCTTGCCCCTTATCATTTCTTCTTTTCATCTCATCAAATGCACCTGATCCTGACCTTTGTCCATTTCTTTCAAATGCAATCAAGTGAGGATCCCTTATGTCTTCTTTTTCTTGATTAGGAGGAATGACAGGATGATCAGCTTCATACCTTCTCTTCAAAACATCAAAGTCCCATTGTTTCACTTTGTATAGAGGTAGACCAGTTAACCCTCTAACATATATGGCATAAATATCCTTCATTTGAGCTTTGGTTTTGGGCTTTGCTTTCAGCTTTGCTTGTCTTTGAGCTGCTTCAAATGCTCTTCTCTCTCTTAGCAGTCTATCCAATTCAGCTTATCTTTCTTCTGCAGACATTTCCATCCATTGATACTCATAAACTCTTCGAGATAAAAGTTCATCAAAGTGAATTTGTTCCTCTTTGGTCAACATTAGTTCAACATTATCACCATAGGTGACTTTGATCAAATTTTCTTGTTCTGCCTCTGCATCAAGTTCATCTTGAAGTTCTTGAGCAAACCTTTCACTTATCTCTTCCAACTCCTTTTTCTTTTTAGGTTTCTCAGGCTCTACATATACAGACCTTTCTCCTTTGCTTTCAGCATCTCCTTCTCTTTGAGAGCCTTTCTCACAGCTTCTGGCATCACCTTTTCTAATCCAGGTTTTCTAAACAGTATTCCTTAATTTCTGGAGGTAGCAGTATTAGTAGAAGCTGGTTCTTTTGCCACTTCAACTAATGCTTCTGCAGCTGTAAGCTCATCAATAATAAGTGGAGTTGAGATGTTTTCAATATGAGGGGTATCCTGATGTTCATGCACCACTTTTTCAGAGATATCACTAATTTCATCTGATGCTACATCCTCAAACAATCCTTTACCTAGAATTGGTCTTTCTTCATAGACCTCCTCTTGAGTATCCATTTCCACTGCTTCATTTCTAGATGTACAGATTATCTCAGGCTCAAGTGGATTGTCACACACATTTTCATTTTCTTTCCTCAATTCATCTTCTGCAATCAATGAGT
Organism: Pseudognaphalium luteoalbum; assembly: GCA_963422505.1. Taxonomy (NCBI): domain Eukaryota; kingdom Viridiplantae; phylum Streptophyta; class Magnoliopsida; order Asterales; family Asteraceae; genus Pseudognaphalium; species Pseudognaphalium luteoalbum. The sequence continues at coordinate 6,486,688 of OY730194.1, forward strand.
CAGCTTCAAGTTCACTATACTTCTTTGATCCTACACCTCCTCTACCAGCTTCTGTGAACTCATATGGATTTTCTTTGTTGTTGTCATCATCATCAGTAGAAGAGCCTGACGAGCTTGTAGTTATGACAATCTTTGAGCTTTTTGATTTTTCCAATCTTTTCTGTCCTTCAGACATACACTTAGCCTTGGAATTTCTTTCCTTCAACTCATTAATTTCCTCTTTCATTTTCTTCATCTCCTTCCTCATCTCATCAATTGCTTTCCCTTGCTTTTCTATAATCTCACACAATCTGGTACAAGTATCCGTTAAATCCTTTAGTTCATAACTATCCTCACCATTTTTGGAAGTATTAACCTCCTTTAGTGGATCACTGGAACCACCTTCTGTACCAGGTCAGGCATGAATAGCATAGGCCCCTTGGTTCTTGGTACTGGGACCACTAGATTTGTTGATTTCCACTGGATCCTCTGCATTAGAGGAATCCAATGGTATCTCCAAATCTGGTGTTGCCATGGATTGGGTCCTATTGCCATTACCACTATCATGTACTCCTTCTGAGGTAGATACAGTAGTGGCAGCCCTTTCCATATGGTCATGATCTTGATCATTGACTACCTCATTTGGTTCAATGGGTTGAGACAACTGAGAAAGAGGAGTCTTAGATGCCTGTTTTCTTGCCTTTTTGGCATTTGGTTTGGTTGGTTTGGGGTCTCTTGTTTTTCTTTTCTTTGAACCTGTAGCTCTGGGTTGAGAAGAAGTGGGAGTGGCTTCTTCCTGAACTACAGGTGCAGAAGTGGTTGATGGACCAGCCTCTGCAGTAGAAGGTGCACTGATCTATGTAACACCCCCAAATTACGTGTTTAACGGAAGCAAGCTTTGGGGTGCTACTAATCAAATATCAACAGCACAAAGATAAAGCAACGACATCTATATGCAACGTTTGAAAAAGTAATAGTTACATTTCATAGATACAAAGTTTGAAAACATAGTGTTTTCGGTTACAAAAATGTAGTTCCCTAGAGTCCACGCGTGTAGTGGGAGATTCTATTACATAATCATAATATACAAAAGAAAATGCTAAGAATCTCCGTTAGATGCAATCTAGAAATCATGCGACTCTAGCTAGTGTCCAGGGGTAATCCTACTCCGTCTGTGTACCTGAGATACAAAGCTAAAAGGGTCAACCAAAAAGGTCGGTGAATCTTACAGGTTTAGTGATAAGTAATCATTATGAACCACAAGTATGTACCAGTATTGCTATCAGCAAAATAAGTAAATCAGTAAATCATCACAAGTGTCATGAGCTCACAAGTTGAAGCTTAACAGTGTAATGTGAATGGTACAATCAAGTACAGTATCACGTACCCCCGTGAGTGCTATCCGAACACTCATATGAAACAAGTATCAAACGCCCGTTTCTACGGAACGGTTCATGGTAGCGCTACTACCCCGGGCGGGGATTGTCAGTCCCGAATGGATCCATCCTACTAATACTCGCGCTTAAATCTATAACTAACAACTTATGATAGGAGGATTTCAGTGGATAAAAGTAACTCATGCAAAGTTTGTGTAAAAGCAGTAGTAAAATCAGTACAGTACATTGCGTTCACATGTAAAATGGTAGCTAAGTATCTCACCCCAGTAGTTTAGAAAAACAGTAAAAATGGGGCTGTAAGACTCACCTGAGTCTAGCAAGTATGTAGGCGAAATCAAGTAAGTAAAGCGGATGTAAGTCCGTGTATCGGTTCTCAGAACCCTGCAACCTTCTGGCGTCCGAAACGCACAAGGTTGTAAGTAAATAAGTTGGTGTCCTGAAAGATCACCCATGCTAGTTGTCCACTCCACTAGAAAATGTCCAAGTGTTTGTTTAGTATTTCGTTTGCTGTTTGAGAACAAGTATGGCCCGTTGGTGACGGTTTGTAATAATAATTCAAAGTGCTATTATTATATGTATCGTTGTATCAGGTTTCATTATTAGTAAGTGTTCAACACTTAGTTGTGGAAAGTATTTACATGTTCCCGGATGACGGGGGTTCGGGGGTAGCGCCCCCGGTAGCGGGGTCCAAGGGGCGGCAGCCCCTAGTGGGTCCAAGGGGCAGAGCCCCTGGCTGGGGTCGAGCTAGTCTGGATTTGGACTGAAAGGGTGTTGCGAACTGAGTTTGCGGTGCGAGCTGAGTTCGGCTCGCAAAGTAGTAGGCTGTGAACCGAGTTGGGTTCGCAGCACGAGATTCGGCTCGCAAGAACTCGACTCGCAGGTCAGTTCGCAGGTCGACTCGCAAGAACTCGACTCGCAGGTCAGTTCGCAGGTCGACTCGCAAGTCAGTTCGGTTCACAGTTTGACTTCGCGAGTCGAAGTCAACTCGCAAAACTCAGTTCGCAATTCAGGGTTACGAACTGAGTTGGATTTCGGATCGCAGAACGAGCTGTTCGCGAATTTTGTGCGGATTTCGGTTTTTAAAGCATTTTCAATGAGGTTTTTGGACATAATCTTGTTGAGTAAATGTTCTAGCATGTAAATCTAAGCTTTACAAGTAATTTAAAAGAGTTTTAAGTTCCCATACCACAATGAAAAACGAAGAAGATGGAGAGGTAGAGCTCGTGATGGTGATCCTCGTGCTTGTTCCCGATGATAATGATGAACGCTTTTTGGTGATGTTTTCAGTGGTTTTGGGCTGCGGTTTTGAGAGGAGAAAGAGAGAGATTTAGGTGTAAGTGTGTGTGTAAAGTGAGGTGGAGTGGGGAGGGGAAAGGGATTAAAAGGGTTGGGTCTTGGGTTGGTGGGTTGGGTCCGCGGGTCTGGGTCGACCCACTCGGGTCTCGGTTTCGCGTATTTTAGTTTCTGAATGTCGTGTTATGACCTGTAGTTGTTTAATTGCGAAGTCTTCGTAAGATTTGTAAATATGTCAAGTATACCCGCAATATTTATTTAACCGAAGTATTTTATTTAATTTTTTTCAACATACTTTATTTCAAGTTGTAAAATTATAAAAATATAATTTTTGTTACTAATCGCTCGTTGGGGTGCGTTTCGTGCGGTTTCATCGCGTAGGATATGTTTTAAACAAGATGATATTGCGTAATATATTATCGTAATATATTATAGTAAACAATGTTTGTTTGGATAATTCCACATTATTTATAAATTTTGTCACCAACGTCCATATTAAATAAAGTAGGACCTCGTCCGGTACATAAGGGCACGATTTAGTCGAATCGCGTAAGCGTGTATGTAATTACACCAAAACGTTACATATATTTAGAATATTACAAAACTAAAAACATGTAATTACAAGTAGTTTAGGCACCAATTAAAGTCCTAAATTGACGGGTGTTACATCATATGAGCAGTTAAAAGAGTCACCTTCTCAGAAAATTGTTTTTGTTTGACCATCCCAGCTCTCTTCATATTTGAGAAAACCTTTTTTGAATGAAAAGAGAGAAAGAGTTTACTACCATCAATTGGTAAATCCTTTAATTCCTTGTTAAAAATGTGTTGCAAGAATCTTGGATACATTAAAAACATGTCATTAGGATGATCCAAGTTGTATAACATTCCATCAAAGATCAGTTTTGAAAAATTAAATTTTAAACCGTTTGCTAAGCAGATTATTGCAGATGCAATATTACTGCTAAACTGATCAAAAGAGGTCCTCTTTTGTGAAATACATTGTTGTAGGGTATGAATTAAGTATTTCCAATGGGGGTAAAACATTGCTTTGAAAAATGTTAATTTACCATTATTCTCCCCCTCATACCCTAACAACTACAGTTTTTCAAAAATTTGAGAAGAAGGAATATATTCCATACCATCTGCATCGTGCAGGAGCAAATGAATGCGGATTGACTTCTCAGACACGTTGATTTCCTTTCCAGCAACCTTTCCAACAATAATAGTTACCCCATCAACCTCTGTTTTCTTCGCAAAGGTCCAAAAATCATTTACTTGTGGAATATAGATGATAGGGTTTACTGTTAAAGCTTCATTAAGGTTTCTTACCATTCCATGATAATCATCAGAACCTTTTGGTTTCTTTAGAAAAGAAACTAAATTGTGTTTTTCAGTGATGGGAAGGGTAGTTGATGATGAAGATGAAGCCATTAGACAGATGTAGATGGTAGTTGATTGAAGGAAAAGGGATGATGATGATCAACTTTGAGAGTTAGAGAGAGCGAATGATTATGAAAAATAAGAATTTTTAAAGTTTAAAACTGATACAACTAGCGGTATACATAAGCCCTAATTTTAAACATTGCAAAAGTACCAGCGGTAGTAACAGAGGAAAACTTGCAGGCGGTGTTAAAAACACCAACGGTACTAAACATATAATATACTATGCCAGCGGTGCAAATAGTATGAGCGGTACTAATTCACAGCCAGCAACACCAACGGTACTAAACATATCATATACTATGCTAGCGGTGCAAATAATATGAGTGGTACTAATTCACAACCAGCAGTGTCTTTATCTTTACCATTCCCATTCCCTTTTTTTTAAACAAATAAATAGCTATCAACTACTAAAACAGTTCAGGATCATGAAGATCAGGAAACTCCATATCCTGTGCATAGTAACGATCCATAAGACGATTACTATGGCTGGAATAAGGAGGAATGTAATCAAACCGTGCATTATTTGATGGATCAACCTTTCGTTTAATCCACAGTTTTGCATTTGTTTTTGCCCGTTTCACCAAGTACTTCCAGTGAGCCAACCTATCCTTGATGTGACAAGGGATAGATCTTTTTGCAATCCTTCTCCTTGTTTCTGTTTCTCTGCACTGATTCATGATTGCCCAATTGTAGTTTTCCAGCTAGTGCACTTGGTCCTGAAGAGTTTCTACCATATGATCATGGTCCTGTTCTGCAATGATTTCCGTGTGATGATACAGATCCATGTTGATCAGCTCAGGCTCTGGTTCTTCTTCTTGAATTTCATAATCTGAAGTTGTGTATCCAGAGGTGGAAGAAAGATAATCTCGTGGAGAATAGTAGTTGTTAAACATGTATGTGGTAGCCATATGATTAAGATCTACACTTTGTTCAGGCTGTTCCATTTCGGTTGAAAAAGAGTGGATTTATGAAAGAGATTTCTTTTTAAACAAAAATATTGATAAAAGCTGAGATGAAAATTTCATTATTTAGAAGAGATGATTTAAGAATGAAAAAGTAATTAAGATAATCTTGAAAGATTTGAGAAAATGTAAGAGAATATTACTATTTATCTAGAAAAGAGTGAGTAAAGAAAACTTAAGTATAATATATTATAAATATGTGGTAATTAGATTACAGCAGCAAGAGAGACAAGAGAATCTTATGTCTAATGTATAGCTGAGACCTGCACAGAGTCAACCATAGGGATATATACAGACAAAAGTCCAATAGTGTTAATTTGATACTGGTGGTAACTGATACCAGCAGTACAAATCAAACTGCCGGTGTTAATATGGTAATGCTATATATTAGCAGTACTAAAAGTAGTATCATGATGCAGCAACAGTTCAGACACTTAAAAAAAAATTACAAAAGGTGAGTGAGAGAGGTTTATTCTGAATTAATCATACCAATACTAGTTATCAAAAATGTAAATCTGCCAACATCAAATGATTTGGTAAACAGATCTGCAAATTGATTATCAGTATGTACTTTGAAAATTCAATTAACCTTTTCTCATTGGAATCTCTTATAAAATGGTATCTGATTTCAATGTGTTTAGTTTTGGAATGTTTCACAGGGTTGCATATGATACTAATTGCAGAGTTGTTATCAATAATCATAGGAGTTTTCAAGAAAGTCAGACCATAGTCAAGCATTTGATTTTGAATCCATAGAATCTGTGAGCAACAGCTTGCAGCTGCAACATATTCTGCTTCTGCAGTTGATGTGGACATAGCGGTCTGCTTTTTACATTACCATTACACAAGTCTTTCTCCCAAAAATTGACACCCTCCAGATGTTGATTTCCTATCCATGTTGGCACCTCCATAGTCACTGATGTGTGCTAAGTATATAGACAATTATAATCACAATTTTTAATTAAGGAAATACTAAATAATACTATCACACAATTCAGGCAAGTGTTATCCTGATCATAGAATATAGCTTTATAAGTAAGTCCAGATTCGAATACAGGGAACGTGATTTAATATATAACTAACTATTTATTTATTCTAATTACAATTATTACAATCAATATTCAATTTACAATAATATACAAGATAGGGGGAACGTTTTAGTTCCGATCGAACATATTTATATTTGATACTGATTCTTAATAGATAAGTTTTAAGGCACAACTTAAGAATACTCAATTGGATAGAAGATTATGACTATTTAAACTATTATTTATTAAACTTATTATATTAACTTATGTCTATTTGCGTGTTGGCTATTATTATTGTGATTTACTAATGTAGAAAACCACAAAGGTTAAGATAATTTTCATATAGCAATACAGTCAAAGGTTATGTAAAGTATCACTATTTATTAAGATCTATCAACATATTATTGATACAATTCCTGGTTCAATTGAATTACAATGCTACTTAACATCTAATGAAACATAATCACTTAATTTAAAAACCCAAAAGATTAATAAAGTTTATCTATAAATCAGTTAATTATGATCATTAACATAATATAACACAGAATTCTAGCATAATAATATTCAATAATATAGTTCCAACATAAACATATAATCCATATAATAAACCTAATAAACATACATTTAAACATTCATAATGAAAATCTAACAAGCAATTAATTCAAATAAACAATATCCAAAGTAACCCAAAAGGTTAATAAAGTTACAAGGATAAAGAAACTGAACCAATTGACGAACTAGCTTTTCCTAGGGTTAAAAACCTTCAAACCCTAGCTCCTTAGCCTCCAAATTCGCACCTAAAACTGACCTAAAACCCTAACTTTCATATTTTCTTTCTTTGAATCGTATATGGTTTAGCCTAGACTAAGCCTCTATTTATAGTTTTTCTGGCCGACCTTCCAACCCCCGGTTGGAGTAACTTGAACCCTACTCCAACTCTGCGTTTTCCACTGCCTTTGAAACCCTTAATACCAACCGCCGGTTGGATTGTTTTTCCAGAATATTCCACAAATGGGCTTGGGCTTCAATGCGGCTTTCTTTCTTCTTAAACGGATTCATCTTGTTTTCTTGGCCCATTTCTTCAATATTATCATCTTAGTCTTCATTTCTTTAAGGTTTAAATCTTCTTTTCTTCTATTGCTTCAATTTCTTCAGTTTTGATCTTATTTTCGTTCATTTTTCTTCAATCTTCAATTAAAATACATTTCTGCAAATATTAACAAAATAAGTATCTAAAATTATATAAATGCATTAAAATGTATACAAATATAGGGATAAATAGTATAAAATATAGTATCTATTTGATGCTTATCAGTCACTATCAGTGTATGCAGTTAGATCAAACGAAGAATCATTTGGATACCAAAAGCCCAATTTTGGTTGACCTTTAAGATATATAAAGATTCTCTTGACAGTATGAATGTGAGACACCTTAGGATTTGCCTGAAACCTAGCACAAACACAAACAGCAAACATTATATATGGCCTACTAGAGGTCAGATACATTAGTGAACCAATCATAGACCTATACAAATGTTCATCAACATTCTCCTCCTCAAGGTCTGCATGTAATTTCTGATGTGTTTCCATTGGAGTGCTAGCAACTTTCACATCTGTGTAATTAAATCTCTCCAGAATCTCACACACATACTTTCCTTGATGAATAAAAATCCCATCAGGTTTCTGCTTAACCTGTAATCCCAAAAAGAAGTTTAACTCTCCCATTGAACTCATTTTGAATCTGTTGTGCATGAGAGATTCAAATTCCTTGCACAGAGCATCCCTTGTTGATCCAAAAATAATATCATCAACATATATCTGAACCAGCAGGATGTCATCATAAACTTTCTTGATGAACAGAGTCTTATCAATGGCACCTCTCTTGAAACCATTCATAACTAGATAAGTAGATAGAACATCATACCATGCTCTGGGAGCTTGGTGCAAACCATACAATGCCTTATAAAATCTACACACTTTGTCAAGAAACATGGGATCTTCAAATCCTGGAGGTTGGCAAACATACACTTCTTCATCAATAGTGCCATACAGAAAGGCACTTTTCACATCCATTTGGTATACCTTAAACTTCTTAAAAGAAGCATAAGCTAAGAACAATCTAATTACCTCAATCCTAGCTACTGGAGCAAACACTTCATCATAATCAATGACCTCTTCTTGAGTGTATCCATGTGCAACCAGTCTAGCTTTGCTCTTAATTACAATACCTCTTTCATCCTTTTTGTTTCTGTATACCCATTTTGTTCCAATTTCCCTCTTTCCTTTTGGAAGATCCATTAAAGTCCATACTTTCCGAATTTTTAATTGAAGAAGCTCCTCTTGCATAGCTTTAATCCAGTTCGGATCTCTTAAAGCTTCACTAGTCTTCTTGGGCTCTACCTGTGACAAGAAACAGGCAAACAAAGAATTATTTGTATTATCAATACTGGCTTTGCTTGACTTCTAGTCTGCAACCCACTATCAATATCACCAATCACATTTTCCAATGGAAGATAGCTTTTGTGAGCTTGATAATTGGAGGTTGATGTCAGAGGAGGATCAGACTCCAGATTTGTTTCATTTAGATCCAATGTATTGAATGGATCTTGATCTTCATCTTCATCTGCAGTTTCATATGCATCTTCAGTTGTATTGTGAACTGCATTATTTGATTCCAGTTGAACAGATTCCTCTCCTAGAGGTGTAGCAGCCTCTGATGATGTACTGCCATCAATGGGAGTGGTGATGATTGATATCGCGTAAAAAGTCACGTTTTTACTACCGATATCCCTCTCATTCTGGAACGATTCTTGGCACTTTAGCTCAAAAACATTACAAATCAATAGTATTATGCCAAGATGGTCAAAACAAGGTCGCACGATAAAAATCAAGCGAAATGGATGAAAAACGAAGATTCCACGCACGTTTGAAGATTCCAGACATCAAAATGAGGTTTCAAGACCAAAGAGCCCATCACCAACATCTATCTGACCCAAGATGTTCGTTTTCAAATTACGAATCCAACAGAAGAAGAATCAACTAAAACGGACGAAGAACGAAGATTCTACGCACTCCGGAAGGTCCAAACGATTCGTACGACACATCTAAAGTTCAGAGACATATATTTGGGATTTCTTTTCATCAAAGGCTTCTTTTTTGAATTACGAATCCAACGCAAAAAGAATCAACGCAAATGGACGCGTAACGAAGAAAACACGCACGAATCGAGAAACGCAACAACCGGCAGCAGACTGTGCAACACCCCCAAATTTACTGTTTAGCGGAAGCATACATTGGGTGTTACTAATCAAATATCACAAGCACAAAGATATAATGAACGACCACTATATGCGTCGTTTTACATTTGTATTAATAAAAACCAAAGTTTGCATCAAAAATAGAGTTACGTTAGCTCGGTGGAAATTGAGAGATTTAAGTACATAATTAATCTATACAAAATATAATAATGCAGCTAAATCTCTGATTGTTTGCATGTTGACTCGAGCTAATTGATCTTGATTGTGCAATCCAACCTACTGCTGGTCACCTGTGATACATGCTAAAATGGGTCAGCGAAACGCTGGTGAGCTCACAGGTTTGTATGTCAACACATACTTGTATGAACCGAAAGATTTATAATTGAATTTATAAAGCAATTAAGCAAAATAAAAGTTATACAACCATGAGCACATAGTCTGAGCTTAACTTGAGTGTCAGGTCCAATTAAGGAAACCCAACTTGAATGCCTCCTACGAGTGCCTAATCCACACTCGTCTTCCCAAATGCTAATACGTTTGTTTGACCAGTTAGTGCGTGCTAACCCGGACGAGGATTGTCAATCCTACTTGATATCATATACTAACATTCACGCTACTACGTATTACCAGACTATGCTATGGAGGGCTTTAAATTGATTAGTTGAAGTAACTCATGTAGTATTTGATTTTGATTTGTACTTGCGTTCAACTTGTAAAACAAAATGAGCAATAATATCACACCCCTGATTGAAAAACAGTAAAATAGGGGCCATGAGACTCACCTGAGCCTGAGAAGTTTCTCTAAATAAACTTTGATTGATTAGCCGAGTATCGATGTCCGAAGACTTGTAACCTGAGGGTGTCCACGACACGCGATGGTTATAAACGGGAGTCGGTATCTCAAAGGACTACCTTTGTAGTTGTTACACAACTATATATGTCCAAATTACTACGATTTGGTTGATTATTTGGTTTGTGTTTTGAAAACGTGTACGGCCCGTTGGTGACAGATTTATAATAATAACCTTAACTATTATTATTATACTTTGATTTATCCATTTTTGCGTATTAATCGTATCGTATTTGGTTTGGTTATTGAAAAGTGATTTTTAAACACTTAGAATGTTTTTGGCTTCTGTTTTTGGGTTTCTGCGACATAATATGCGACACAATGCTTGTGTTCCGCAACACAAGGTTTGTGTCTTATGATATGCAACTTAATGCGACACTAAATGCGACACAATGCTTGTGTCACATGTTTTGCGACACTAAATGCGACACAATGCTTGTGTCACATGTTTTGCGACACTAAATGCGACACAAAGCTTGTGTCACATGTTTTGCGACACTAAATGCGACACAATGCTTGTGTCACATGTTTTGCGACACTAAATGCGACACAGTGCTTGTGTCACATGGATGAACACCAGCCCAGAACCCAGCGGCTGTCGCGATTTTTCAACCCAAAACCCAAATCTAACTCATTTTTAGGCTGCAAAATCGTGTTTTCTTCATACATTTGGACAATACTAAGTTGTGTTAAAATTATAACACCGAAATAATACACCAAAATGAGTGGATCTAAATATTTAGAGAATTTCTTACAATTGCAAATCGAGACAAAACGAGGAAGAAAACGAGGGTGGTGCCTTTGTTAATCTTGTTCCTCTCTTGATGGTGATTCCGAAAATGTAACTTTGTTAATCTAGTCCTAATTTGGCGGGTGTCACATTCTCCCCCTGTTAGAAGAATTTCGTCCCGAAATTTAGTTCGTAGTCGTGTTTGAAGTAGCTTCAGTGAATAACTGAGGGTACTTGAGTCGCATTTGGTCTTCCCGTTCCCAGGTGAATTCCGGTCCACGCCGCGAATTCCACCTGACCTTGACAATGGGAATACGACTTTGTTTGAGTTGTTTGACCTCACGGTCCATTATTTCGGCGGGTTCTTCAACAAAATGGAGCTTGTCGTCAACCCGGATTTCATCGAGTGGAATGATAAGTGTCTCGTCAGACAGACACTTTTTCAAATTTGAAATGTGGAAAGTGGGATGCACGCTGCTGAGCTCGGATGGCAGCTGCAATCGATATGCCACTGGACCTATCCTCTCGAGGATCTCGAATGGTCCAATGTATCTGGGATTTAACTTCCCGCGTTTACCGAATCGGATAACACCTTTCCAAGGTGAAACTTTGAGTAGCACTCGATCCCCAACCTGGAACTCGAGTGGTTTGCGTCTCACGTCAGCATAACTTTTCTGACGATCACGTGCGACTTTGAGTTTGTTTTGGATCTCGAAGATTTTCTCGGTTGTTTCGTGAATGAGTTCGGGACCAGTGAGTTGACTATCTCCCACTTCGGTCCAACAAATCGGTGAGGGGCACTTACGACTGTAGAGTGCCTCAAAGGGTGCAGCCTTTATGCTGGTGTGATAACTGTTGTTATATGAAAACTCGCACAACGGTAGGTGTTTTTCCCAGTTTACACCGAAGTCAACTACGCAAGCTCGTAGCATGTCTTCCAGTGTTTAAATCGTTCGTTCACTTTGGCCATCGGTTTGAGGATGGTATGCGGTACTCATATCAAGACGGGTACCCAATGATTTTTGAAGTGATTGCCAAAAGTGAGAGGTGAATCGACTATCCCTATCGGAGATAATCGAGATTGGAACACCATGTCGAGAAACAAACTCTTTGATGTAGATTTGTGTGAGGCGTTCCATTTTATCGGTTTCCTTGATTGCCAGAAAATGAGCAGATTTTGTGAGACGATCGACGATCACCCAAATGGTATCGCAACCGCTCGATGACTTTGGTAGTTTGGTTATGAAATCCATGGCAATATGTTCCCATTTCCATTCAGGAATGCTGGGTTGTTGGAGTAAACCAGAAGGTTTTTGGTATTCAGCTTTGACTTTCGAGCAAGTAAGACACTTGCTGACGTATGTAGCGATTTCAGCTTTCATATTCGGCCACCAATAAAAATCCTTGATGTCGTGATACATTTTGTCAGATCCAGGATGGATAGAATATTTGGACTTGTGAGCTTCATCCATTACCAAGTCTCGTAGATTTCCAAAACTGGGTAACCAGATTCGGTTTGAGAAATACCTAATCCCGTTAGGCTTGATTTCGAATTGTTTGTCCATGCCTCGCAAGGCTTCGTTTTTGATATTATCGGGTTTCAGAGCTTCGAGTTGAGCAGTGAGAATCTGAATGTTTAGATCATTTTGAATAGTCATGCTGAGGGCTCGGACTCGAAGTGGTTTCGTTCGTTTTTTTCGACTGAGGGCATCGGTAACAACATTCGCTTTGCCCGGATGGTATTTGATCTCACAATCGTAGTCGGTAAGCAACTCGACCCACCGGCGTTGTCTCATGTTGAGATCCTTCTGATCGAATATGTGTTGGAGACTTTTGTGGTCGGTAAAGATTGGGCACTTAGTGCCATAGAGGTAATGTCTCCAGATTTTGAGGGCAAAGACGACAGCTCCTAGCTCGAGATCGTGGGTGGTGTAGTTCTTTTCATTAATTTTGAGCTTTCGTGAAGCATAAGCAATAACTTTGTCTCGTTGCATCAGCACGCAACCGAGACCTTGATGAGAAGCATCGCAGTATACCACGAAGTCATCGGTGCCTTCGGGTAAGGATAGAATTGGAGCACTGCAAAGCTTTTGTTTCAGAAGTTGAAATGCCGACTCTTGTTTGTCAGTCCAATCAAACTTTTTGTCTTTCTGAGTCAGGGTTGTGAGTGGTTGGGCTATTTTCGAAAAATTTTCAATAAATCGCCGATAGTATCCGGCAAGACCCAAGAATTGACGTACTTCGGTTGGAGATGTTGGTGCATGCCAGCACTTGATGGCCTCGATTTTCGATGGATCGATATGGATTCCTTGACTATTAACAACATGTCCAAGGAATTGAACGGATTGTATCCAGAACTCACACTTGTAGAATTTGGCATATAACTCCTCGTGTCTGAGTAGTTCTAGGACGGTTTTGAGATGTTGCGCGTGTTCTTGTTCGTTTCGCGAGTATATGAGAATGTCGTCGATAATGACAAACTTATCAAGGTAAGGTTTGCACACCCGATTCATAAGGTCCATGAATACAGCTGGTGCGTTTGTTAAACCGAAGGGCATCACCTGAAATTCATAATGCCCGTAACGAGTTCGGAAAGCAGTTTTCGGGATATCGGTGTCGCGAACTCGAAGTTGATGATAACTTGACCGAAGATCGATCTTTGAATAATTACTCGACCCTTGTAGTTGGTCAAACAGGTCATCAATGCGAGGAAGTAGATATCGATTCTTGACGGTCAACTTGTTCAACTCTCGGTAGTCGATACACATTCTGAACAAACCGTCTTTCTTTTTCACAAATAAGACTGGAGCTCCCCAAGGTGAAGAACTCAGCCTAATGAATCCTCTCTCCAGGAGTTCCTGTAATTGGTTGGACAACTCCTGAAGTTCGGATGGGGCTAAGCAGTATGGTGCTCGGGCCACAGGTGCGGCACCTGGCACAAGGTCGATTGAGAACTCAACCTGTCTTGGTGGTGGTAGACCAGGTAGTTCTTCGGGAAAGACTTCTGGAAAGTCTCGAACGATAGGCACATCTTCAAGTCGCTTCTCCTTCGACTTTTTCTCCATGATGTGTGCGAGGATTGCTTGATAACCCTTTCTCAGAAATTTTCAGGTTTTCAAACAAGATATAATATTGAGTCTCGTCCCGCCGGTCTCCCCCTGAATGATTAAAGTTTCACCGGCGGTGAGGGGTATGCGAACGACTTTGTCATGACAGATAATTTCAGCCCGATGTTTGGACAACCAGTCCATACCAATGATAACGTCAAAACTTCCAATTTCAACAGGCATAAGATCGATTAAAAAGTTTTCGTTGGCTAGGTTTAAAGTGCAATTAGGTATCACACTATCGGTTTCTATTAGTTTACCATTTGCTAGCTCTACGTTGTACTTAACATCTAAGGCCACGGGGGTGATGTCAAGTAGCGGGTAAAATTCATCAGAAATAAAGCTCCTATCGGCACCAGTATTAAATAGAACAGAAGCAGTTAAGTTGTTGAGGAGGAACATACCTGTGACCACATTCGGGTCCTGACGGGCATCCCCGGAGTTGAGTACGAATGCTCTTCCCTTAGCGTTGTTGTTGTTGTTGTTGCTACTTTGTTTAGGACACTCATTCCTGTAATGTCCAGCCTCTCCACATCCATAACAGGATTTGGGTTGTTGGTTGTTGTTGTTGTTGGATTTAGGGGCTCGGCAATCCTTAGATGAATGCCCGTACTTCCTGCAGTTGTTGCAGGGAGACTTGCATGGACCATGGTGATGATAGTTACACTTGGAACAGTATGGCCTGTCCCCAGTGTAGCTACGTTTGGGCTCAGAATTGGTGTTATAAACTTGGATGGTATTGGGCTTTTTGCTTTGGCTGTTGTGAGGTTCAGAGGATTTGCGTTGTTGGATGTCTCACGGTTGACAACTAGTGCCATGAGTTCGTGCGCTAGCCGGATAGCACTTTTGGTAGTGGTTGGTTTGGCCAAAGTGACATTTCCTTGAATGCTCTCAGGAAGGCCGCGGATGTACCTTTTGATGCCTTTTGTCTCCGGTTCAACCAATCCCGGACATAGTAAGGCAAACTGTTGGAACCTGGTGGTATAACTCTCAATATCGGTACCCTGCACCGTCAAGTGCCAAAAATTTTCCTCCAGACGGTGTAGGGCTTCTTCGGGACAGTACTTCTCCGTTAGCTTCTTCGTCAATTCAGCCCAAGGGAGTCGGTTTGTTATTTCGATGCCCACAGAGTTGGCGTGGGTGTTCCACCACGTAAGAGCACCTTCCTGAAAGGTGTATGCAGCGAACTTGACTTTGTTATCCTCCGTACAGTTACAGAGGTTGAAGACGGATTCCATATGTTCAATCCATCTGATTAGACCAATAGCACCTTCCGTGCCCTTGAAGAAGAGTGGTTTGCAGCTGAGAAAATCCTTGTAAGAGCAAGGCTTGATAACAGGGGTATTGACTGGGGTCTCACCAGTACTTCGGGAGTTTCGTGGTGAATCCCGAGCAGCCAAAGCATCGGCCACTGCTCGAGATACGACAGCAGCGAGTTCAGCGTCACTGTAACTTTTCCTCTTTGGCGGCATGATTCTTCAAGGAAGAAACAAGAGGCACATGAGAAGTTGTTCCAGAACGATAATTTGACAGATGTATATATATATTAAAGCGGTAATATACAACATCACAAAGAGAAAATTAACAATGTAAGATAGTCGAGAGAAATTGTCGATTGATATTACGATGTTAAACGATTACAGACAATTTCGAGTTATGAGTTTCAAAAGTTACTAACTTAGAAGGTTTTCAAAAGTGCCGGGAATTGTTACATCCGGTCGAATTACATAGGTCCTACGAAAGCATGATAAAGTACAGATTTAGCCCTAGCTAATCCTGTCGTAGATTGAGTTGTGGCAGCAGTGCGGTGAGATGGTCTACAGATTCTGCAAGTCTGCTAACCATTTGGAGGGCGTCTTCGGTTTCCCTTAGACGTGTCTCGCACTGATTCAGCCTTGACTGTAGGATGAAAATTTCATTTCGGTTGCCAATCACTTGGTTGTGGACAACCTCCATAGTTTCAATGGTTTCACCCAGACGGTTGTCAAGGGTGTCCATGTGGTTGATGGTATTTTCGTGATCTTCGGAGACTTGGTTGATTCGTTCGAGTGAAGTGAGTCTCCAGTTTTCGTTGGTTTCTTGGAGTTCGATATCCATAGCGTTAAGTCGTTGCTCGTGGTGGTGTACTCTAGCGGCTAAATTCGGTAGAGTAAGGTGAGTAGGATATGGGCTAGCCCGAGGCAACCTGGGGTCCCTCCTAGCCACTCTTGGGTTTCGTGATCCATACGGATGAGAGCGTGATGAATTGGGTGGTGTGTTTGCCATTCTGAGATAAAGCGTTAGAAAGAATGAGGCCTATATCCATATAATACATATATAATATGGCCTAAGATATTGAGCGGGAGCGAGGCCTATCTATGTATATATATATATATATATATATATATATATATATATATATATATATATATATATACCACATAATAGCCTAGTGTGTCTAGCACAGACGTGTTTGAGTCCCGGTTCTCTCGAGGTCAGAGTCCACTAGTGTATCCTGTTCAGCCATGACTCCTTTCAGATCTCACATCGTATTCCTTTAATTGTACATAGTTGATCAGGCTATGTTAAATTAAACCAATACAATGTAGTCACTGAACCTAATCATACTTAGTAAGGAATACTGCCTAACGGTCATAGTCTAGGCCCACTAAATGCAACCTAGTTCACTATAACCTTAGGCTCTGATACCAATCTGTAACACCCCCAAATTTACTGTTTAGCGGAAGCATACATTGGGTGTTACTAATCAAATATCACAAACACAAAGATATAATTAACGACCACTATATGCGTCGTTTTACATTTGGATTAATAAAAACCAAAGTTTGCATCAAAAATAGAGTTACGTTAGCTTGGTGGAAATTGAGAGATTTAAGTACATAATTAATCTATACAAAATATAATAATGCAGCTAAATCTCTGATTGTTTGCATGTTGACTCGAGCTAATTGATCTTGATTGTGCAATCCAACCTACTGCTGGTCACCTGTGATACATGCTAAAATGGGTCAGCGAAACGCTGGTGAGCTCACAGGTTTGTATGTCAACACATAATTGTATGAACCGCAAGATTTATAATTGAATTTATAAAGCAATTAAGCAAAATAAAAGTTATACAGCCATGAGCACATAGTCTGAGCTTCACTTGAGTGTCAGGTCCAATTAAGGAAACCTAACTTGAATGCCTCCTACGAGTGCCTAATCCACACTCGTCTTCCCAAATGCTAATACGTTTGTTTGACCAGTTAGTGCGTGCTAACCCGGACGAGGATTGTCAATCCTACTTGATATCATATACTAACATTCACGCTACTACGTATTACCAGACTATGCTATGGAGGGCTTTAAATTGATTAGTTGAAGTAACTCATGTAGTATTTGATTTTGATTTGTACTTGCGTTCAACTTGTAAAACAAAATGAGCAATAATATCACACCCCTGATTGAAAAACAGTAAAATAGGGGCCATGAGACTCACCTGAGCCTGAGAAGTTTATCTAAATAAACTTTGATTGATTAGCCGAGTATCGATGTCCGAAGACTTGTAACCTGAGGGTGTCCACGACACACGATGGTTATAAACGGGAGTCGGTATCTCAAAGGACTACCTTTGTAGTTGTTACACAACTATATATGTCCAAATTACTACGATTTGGTTGATTATTTGGTTTGTGTTTTGAAAACGTGTACGGCCCGTTGGTGACAGATTTATAATAATAACCTTAACTATTATTATTATACTTTGATTTATCCATTTTTGCGTATTAATCGTATCGTATTTGGTTAGGTTATTGAAAAGTGATTTTTAAACACTTAGAATGTTTTTGGCTTCTGTTTTTGGGTTTCTGCGACATAATATGCGACACAATGCTTGTGTTCCGCAACACAAGGCTTGTGTCTTATGATATGCAACTTAATGCGACACAATGCTTGTGTCACATGTTTTGCGACACTAAATGCGACACAATGCTTGTGTCACATGTTTTGCGACACTAAATGCGACACAATGCTTGTGTCACATGTTTTGCGACACTAAATGCGACACAAAGCTTGTATCACATGTTTTGCGACACAATGCTTGTGTCACATGTTTTGCGACACTAAATGCAACACAATGCTTGTGTCACATGTTTTGCGACACTAAATGCGACACAGTGCTTGTGTCACATGGATGAACATCAGCCCAGAACCCAGCGGCTGTCGCGATTTTTCAACCCAAAACCCAAATCTAACTCATTTTTAGGCTGCAAAATCGTGTTTTCTTCATACATTTGGACAATACTAAGTTGTGTAAACATTATAACACCGAAATAATACACCAAAATGAGTGGATCTAAATATTTAGAGAATTTCTTACAATTGCAAATCGAGACAAAACGAGGAAGAAAACGAGGGTGGTGCCTTTGTTAATCTTGTTCCTCTCTTGATGGTGATTCCGAAAATGTAACTTTTGTTGTCGGTTATGCTAGATCCGAAATTTGGTGGTGATGGGTTTGAGAGTGTTTAGTGGTGTGTGTGTGTTTTTGTTGAAATGGAAATGAAAGAAAGAGGGAAAGAGAGGTGGGGTGTAGGTGAAAGCCTCACCTTTTTCAGTCCCCGCAATCGCGCTTCGTGCGGTGTTCGTTCTCCTATTCGTTTAAACGTTAAATGTTTATTTTATACGTTTAAATATACGTTTTAAAATACGAATAAATACCCAATATTTTTGTTGAAGCATTTTACCAAATACTTAATGGTTGCGTTATAAAATATAACTTTAACTTGTTTCGATTTGTTTGCGCGTTTAATAATCTAATCGTGTAGCCCTTGTTTGTACGATACGAATTTGAATTGAAATATTATCTAAATAATATTTTGGATATAATTGCGTTTATTAAATAATATTATATTATTTAATAAAATTGTTCACCAACGTCCGTATTAATTGAACCGAATTACATTCGATGTGAAACTTGTACGATTTAATCAAATCGCATGATTGTATATATTCAACAATATATATTACTTGATACATTAATTAGCCTAACACAGAACTAATTACATGTATTATAACTGATTAGGTACTAATCACTAGTCCTAATTTGGCGGGTGTCACAGATTGGTGCCACTGGCAGCCAGCCGCCACCGGCTGCTGGCAGCCAGCCACCGGCTGCTGGCAGCCAGCCACCGGCTGCTGCCCATCACCCGCACGGATTGCACTTTTGTGTCCTTTTTCGTACCCGGTGCTAGACCTTTTCCTACTTTTCGTACCTGGTGCCACTACCTTTTTCGCCTTTTGTACCTGGTGCCACTACCTTTCCCACCTTTTGCTATCATGAGCTTTGGGATGCTAACTTGAGCCAAACTTCCTCTATAAAAGGCAGCCCCTAGCTCTCATTTTAGACACTCTAATACACACACCTTACACATCTTTCATATCTTTCTTATTTCTTTCTTTCTAGCTTTTATTTTCTTTTTCTCTCTACTTTCTCTCTAAACTAATTAATTTAGTGAGAGATAAGTAGGAGATTAATTATGTAGTAGTTAGTAGTAGCTAGCTTAGCAATGTAACGCTTTGGAATATTCGGAAGTAATATAAGCATCGTTTTGCTCGCAATAATTACGGGTAATATCTATCCTTTCTTTTATTAATTATTTGTAATGTTCTTGTTTGATGTTTACAATTTATTAACATTAGAAATGTCTATTGCCATGATATGCGAGTAGTTGCTTATATGTTTGCCATGATTTAGATAGTTATAATGGGATGATATTAAATATTGTAAAGTAATATGACGGCCCATATTCGACTGTTCCCGGATATAGTGCTGGAAACGCTTTATGCGGAGTACAAACGTATGGAAGTCTGGGACGACCGAAGGTAGTTGTATTACGGATCAATATTATAAATGTGCTAATTAAATTTCTAGTTATAGCTTATTATAATATTATGAACGAATGATGGCATGTTTGGCCAACCGCTTATGACAAGACTGCCCCAACTTATTCCGGTAGGGTAAAACCTGTTTATGCGACTATTTATTCAATAGACCATGCCATGATGCGGACGTCTCTGATGACCGAGATTGGGGAATAGGATTCGAGGGTAGTCGTTGGCCGATGTGTTCAGTACATTTGGGAGAACTTCCGGTATATTGTAATTATTTGTGTTTACTATCCATGTGACATATCTTCTATCTGATTGCGGACAACTCTACGTTAGTTAGTTGATAGGATCGTAAAAACAACTCATTCCAACATAGTTTGAATTTATAAAAAGAAATTTATATGAATGGGAATTATTATACTTTGTTATTGTTTAAATATATGACACTAGACCTAATTTATGGAGCACCCTTTCTAGTTATCCACGTGACTACAACTTAGATATTAGGGAGTCATGAACCTTAATTATGGTAAGTAGTTATCTGTACCCATGACGTGCAATAAGTAAGACACAGTGAAACCATTCGTTGTACATATCAGATTTACATTTTTGCGCTGATTTTTATTTAATTAGTTCAGAATGTCACTTTCACTGTCAATTACTCCTGACCGCACGTTAGACGTAAGAGGCCGTGGAATTACTCTGTAAAGTACACTATTTGTTACTGAAAGGTATGGTCTGCATATGAAACACGTTTTGACAAACTGCTAATAATCCAGGGATGTATAACTGTTTAAAAAGGAGAGGTCTAGGTCATAAATCAAAGTAATTAGAGCTTAAGAAAAGTATTAACAAGGTCTAGAAAGGAAAGTCTTAGTGACTTAGATACATGAACCCCCTAGATCTTACATAGTTGGTTCTTTAAACATAGCAAGTTAATAATTAAATACACATTTAGAAGAACGCAAGATAAGCTTAGGTGTTAAGAACGGTCGGACCTATGAGACAATACGTTGCTTTATTAATGTACCTCGGTTTTTCACCAAGATAGGTTGCTTATCTTTCAACTAGGTAAGTATTGGGAGTTTAGCGTATTGCTCCGATCAGAATCACGATAACCTAGTTCCTGACATGCCAACGGGAATTTAATTGGTAGGGTTCTAGTGTTTACACCAAAGTCTGTTAATCTATTAATCTGAAAGTGTCCCCATCATAAACACCCTCCCGACATTATATTATCTCAAGTCATGGTAAACCGCGTCTTCCTTATCCTTAGTTGTTCCTTATATGCTAGGTAGCTCATTTTAGGTTTATCGCTTTAGTAGTTTAAATTAGATTAAAACCCAAACTAAACCAACCATCTGAACCCTATCTTAAAGGCTTAATTATCCAAACAAGCTCCGCTTCAAATTCGACCGTCTGGAGACGACCCTGATCATCCTTACCACGTACTAGTATCGGGTACTTGTACCTATTACCAGTAGGTAGTTTGGAGGTTTAGGCCCCGAGCAAAATAAATTTTAAAACATCCTGATCGCCCCTCAGTCGTTACAACAACACCAACGACACTGACGGCTGGGGTCGCATCAATGATCTGTTCTGAACTTTGTGGGAAATCTTGTGGAACAGACTGCAAAATTTCAGTTGGATCTGGGGACCAAAAAGGAAGAAATACATATTCGTATGATTTCTTGTTAGATTGACCACCTGCAACTTCATGTGATGTTCCTGCACTTGCATTTTCATTCATGAATCCGAAAGATTTGGTTAGTGCATCAATATCAAACAGAGATTCAGGACCCTTTTCTTCAACACAAGTTGTGTTTTCATTGAAGGTTACCTTCATGGTTTCTTCCACTACTCTAGTTCTATGATTGAAAACCCTATAAGCTTTGCTTTGAATTGCATATCCTACAAAAACACCTTCATCCACTTTGCTATTGAACTTGCCTAAATGATCTTTGGTATTTAAGATAGTAACAGGACATCCAAATGGTTTGAGAAAACTGACTAAAGGTGGTTTGTTAAAGAACAGACCATAAGGTGTCTTGTTATGTGGTTTCACAACTAGAGCTCTGTTTTGAACATAGCAAGCAGTGCTGATTGCTTCTGCCCAGAAGGTCATGGGTAATTTAGCATTAGCTAACATTGTTCTAGCTGCCTCAATTAGTGTCCTATTCTTCCTTTCGGCTATCCCATTTTGTTGAGGGGTTCTAGGAGCACTAATTGTCTTTCAATACACTTGAGTTCACAAAATTTATCCATCAGTTGATTTTTAAACTCTGTGCCATTATCACTTCTAATGATTTTAACCCTTTTATCCATTTGATTTTCTATCTTAGTAATGAATGACCTAAGTTGCTCACATGTTTCATCCTTACTTCTAAGAAAGAATATCCAGCTAAAACGGCAATAATCATCAATGATCACCAGACAGTACACTTTTCCTCCTAAACTTCTCACATTTGTAGGACCAAAAAGATCCATATGTAATAAATGTAAGGGAGTACAGATTGTGTTTAGGATTTTGGATTTATAGGAGGATTTGTGATGCTTGCCTTTTTGACATGCAACACAATGGTCATTACATGAATAGTTCTTTTCAGGTAAACCATTTACAAGTTTTCCTTAAACCAATTTATTGATTGTTTTAAAATTTATGTGACCCATCCTTCTATGCCAGAGAGTTGATTCACTCACAGAGGCTTTGGAGAAAAGACAGTTTAGACTTTCTTGAGGTATCATATTTGCTAAGTCACAGCTATACATATCATTCTTTCTGGGAATTCTCATTAAAATCATGCTTTCATCAATTTTAAATTTTTTAGAAAGAATAAAACATTCTGTGTCAGTAAAATGAATTGGATTCTTTTTCTCAGTAATCTGACTGACACTTAGCAAATTATACCTCAATTGTTCAACATAATACACATCATTAAACCTCATTTTCTCACTGTTGATGACACCTTTTCCAGAAATTCTTCCTCCATTGGGATTGCTTCCAAATGCTACAAATCCTCCATCCAAGCTTTTAAAATCCTGTAGCTTGCTTCTATTTCCTATCATATGCCTTGAGCAGCCACTGTCAATATGCCATAAATCTTTTGGCTTGCCCTGCACATGAAATCAGATAAAGATTAGTTTCCCTTGGGAACCCAAACCAATTTGGTTTTGGGGTTCTCTTGTGCATCCATAAAATCAACTCTCTTAAAGATCATTAATTTTGGATCATCATTGGATTTGAAACCATTTGGAGTATTATCGGTTCTCCTACTCCAGCTTATTTTAGGTTTAATAGCAGGAATGGATCTAGTAGTGTTAGTAGTTGATCCATTGAAATTTTGTCTGACGGTGTTAATTCTGTTATTCATGTTAAAGTGCTTAACAGTGTTAACTTCTTTGGCAGTGTTAACTTTTATGATTGTTGTCTTAACTTTATTTCCACTGTTGGCTAAATTTTGATTTACAACAGTTGCAGTGTATTTTGAAACAGCGATGTTAATCAGTCCAGCCTTGCTCTTCTTGACAGCACTTACAGAACCAATTTTTGTTTTGAAATTTTGGTGATTGATTCTGTCATATGTTGTCCATGATGGTCTCACATTCCTTTGAAAATTCTTGGGATTGTGTTAACAGTCATATTGAAGATGATTAAATCTACCACAGATAAAGCATGCTCTTTCTTTCCTCGTGATGAAATTGTTTTTCAGTTTTTGTGAAACCATTTGATTCCAATTGATTTGATTTCCTCTGGGACTTTTGTTTTGATGCTTTTGAGATGAAGAAAAGGAGCTTGCTTTGCAATTACACACAGAACAGTTAGCATTGATGACAGGTTTATCTACAGATATGCTCACTGGTTTGTTAATGTGTTTAATTATTGATTTAACATATCCTAGACTTGATTTGGACTTATTCTCTGTGCAGTGCCTTTTGAGTATATTCATTTGCTTAGTTCAGCAAACATCCTTTTTCCTTGTTCTAGTTTTTCATTTGTAATTTTTGAGGTCAATTTCCCTAGCACTTGCTTTCCTTTCATTACTAAGCTTTCCTCTCTCTTAAGGATATTTACTTCACTCTCATCATCAGAACACTCAGATTCAAGTCCATCTATCAATTGATCATCTGGACTTTCTACTGATTTTGTCTTTTCTTCAGCTAATTTCTCACTTTTATGGAATACAGGATCAGCTTGTTTTTCTTCCCTAGACACAATTTCTTTAATCCTGTTAATGTATATGTCACGTTTGGTTGGGATATAATTTTGATTATAAGGTGGGGGTGCTTCATGATAACCTAGGCCACCTTTAAGTCTACTATGTATTTGAGTTTGAATCATGTTTTCTACTCCTTTTGAAGCATGTTCTAGCTTATTAACAGCTAGCTTAATACACTCCCTTTCACTTATGGTTTCAGCTAGCTTTAAATTTAATTCTTCCACCCTATCTTCCAGATTTTTCTTTTCCCAATTGGCATATTCAATATCCTACTTAAACTGAGTTTCATTTTCCTGATATGCCTTAAATTTTTATCTAAATCCTCTATTGATGCAACATAAAGTTTACTTCTAGAATCCCATTGATCAAGTTCCCTAATAATTTTGCATTATGATCTCTATATTGCTTAACAGTTTTCTTGCAAATAGATGAACATAATTTAGATTGTACCTCATAAGGAACCTCATCTGATGTTTCCATTTGAGCATGTGCCATGAGGGCATGATTTTTGACTTCAAATTCCACCTGATCAGACCAATCCCGTTCTGTTTCACCCTGTGATATCAGTGCACTTTCTGAAGCACTTTGATTTTGATCCTGCACAGGAACATTTTTTCTTTGAGTTCCAGTGAATCCTCCTGTCCTTGGAAAGTTCACAGTTCGCTGCAGATTTCCTTCTTGACCTCCTGATCTGCATTCCCTTGCAAAATGCCCCCTTTTGTGACAGTTGTAGCATTCCACTTTACTCTTATCAAAACCAACAGCATCATCCTTCTTAAGAGCAAAGTTGTTTCTTCCAGTTCTTTGAATGTATCTCTTCACTCTCATACTGATCATAGCCATCTGCCATTTTAGATCCATTTCCTCCGAATCTTCAGGATCTATTTGCTCAAGTTCATCATTAGTCAGTGATGAATTCACATGACTGGCAAAGAAAGCTTCCATGACTAGATCAACAGATTTTTCTTGTGAAGTTGTAACACCCACTGATGGAAATGGTCCATATGCATGTGATGTAGGTCCATAGGAGCTAGCATCTACATTTCCTTTGCTCATTGACACAAAAGCAGCATTCTGAGTGACATGAGTATACCCACTGGATTGCTTCTTGCTTTCCACTTCTGGCTCAAAAGACTTGAGGTCATTGTACAGATCATCTAACTCCTTTTCATCCAGATCTTTCCTTTGTCTCACCCCAACTGTATACATCGTCCATTCATCTCCCAAGGACCTTAAAAATTTTCTGTTGAGATCATCTCTGTCAATTTTCACATTATGGTTTTCAAGCTCACTTACTAACTTTGAATATCTTTCAAATGTCTGTGACATTGTCTCTGTTTTGACATAACCAAAGTTTTCAAACTATTGTTTGAGCAAAGATCTTTTAGCCCTTTTTGTGTTCTCATTACCACCAAACATTTTCTCAATGGCCTCCATAAGTTCCTTTGCATCATCAAACTTGCAAAACTTCTTTTGATACTCATTTGGTAACCCTACCAGTAGAGTACTTTGCGCTGAAATCTCTATACTTCTCTCATTTCTTTCAGCTTCTGTGGTTGGAGGAGTTAGAGGTAACCTTATGCCGTTTGCATCAGTCTTGTATTTTCTGCCATTTTCAACAATATCCCACATCTGATAATCAGTGAGCAGCATATGCTGCTTGATTCTGTGTTTCCAGTCCTCAAACTGATCTGGTCCGAGGATGGGTATTTTTGACATTTGAATGTCATCTATAACTTCAGAAGACATGACTAAGAACACTTACAATCACCTTTTAACAAGAGTATAATCAAGCTTACTTTCTGCCTAAACCTTTTTCTATCTTCCTGCTTCCAAAGCAGCACACTGCTCTGATACCACTTGACAGTCCCAACTTCTAAGGTTCAAACAAGAATAAAGTATACTTTGGAAATTTCACAAGAAGTGACGGAATCACACTTGTAAAATTAGGAAGAACACTTACGCTAAAGTGACTGTAACATAATAATTTTGACAAACAATTTCATAGTCAAACTCTCATATTATTTCTTGATGAAAATAATACAAATACATTTTATCTTTGCATTTGGATTTTCATGGAAACCTTGAGAGAACCAAACATACACTTGATGAGGATGATTGATGCAACCTACAAGAACTTACTAGCATACTCAATCTAACCCATACTTATTCTTCTTTTCTAAGTCAAAAGATGCATTTAATGATTATGGAAAACTCTATTTTATAATATCAATAGAGTACCATTTACAAGTGAGCATTTAATGCAGTACTACAAAGTTGTCTAAGTATGGACTGCTACAGTTGAGCACACATGCTTTACAAGTTGACGGGAACACAAGTTGTTATAGTCGGACCCACTGTTCTGGTGCAGAATGATCCAGCAGTGGAAACTTTGTTAGATGATGCGGCGGTGTTAACTTCAGAATGGACTGACGGTAGAAATGATGAGGACGGTATTAACAGATTGACTGACGGTAGTAACTCCAGCGGTGGAAACAATACTTAGAGAATTTTCAGAATTGCACTGGTGGTTATTTTGACCAAACAATCATGTTCATCATCTTTTTCTTTTTTTTAAGTTTCTTTAGTGTAAAGCAAACGCATCAATTATAATTCAATATGCGACTATTAGCTAGAAAAAAAATCACTTTTTTAACGTATCCATATTTTTTAACCTTCCTTTGTCATTGATATATCGTGGGAAGAGAATATTGTTGTTCTTATTTCATTTTTATTTTTAATGACTTAAAATGCATAAAATGTTACTGATAACTTTAAAAAAGGTTTATGTTATACATAATAGGTGGTGATTTGTACACCACCAAAATGTAGCCATACACCACTAATTGAAAGTTCTTAAGTGGTCCTCCCACACCCAACTTACTCAATGTTATCTTTTTTTTTTTAATGTTACCAAATATATATATATATATATATATAAAAGAGAAGTGTTGGAACATAAAATGTCTAAAGCTCAATTTGATAGTTTTTGATAAACGTTTGTAAAACAGAAAATGTAAGTCTTGTGTCCGAAAGTTACTAAGTGTAAGTATGTCCGTAAGTAATAGAAGTCAGTATGTAAGTAGTACTTACGGACTGTCTGTGAGTCCGTAAGTAGTGGTCAGTAACTTGAATAGTTTCGGACTTAGAAGTTGACTTATTTTGACTAGAGAATTCTGCCTATATATATAGGTGTGTGTCTATTCAGAATTTTTGAGGTCTTTGGTTTTTGTATTATCTGAGTTACATTAATACAATCAGTTTACCAAAGCAATATTTCTCTTCTCTAAATCAATTACTTCAAGTATATAGTTATCCGCATTGTGTTATACTTGATTACTAAGCTTAGTTCTGAGATCGTGGACTTTCAATTGGTATCAGAGCCACAAGAGCTACTTAGTAAGTGATTTAGAGCGCATTGTGGAGGAATTTGACAGAATGTATTGATTGAAGACTATTTCTTTGATAAGGATTGATTCTGGATTGATTCAGAAGTGATTAAAGAGCTATACGGAGTTTTCAATCGTACGGCGTGCTTGATCAAAAGTTCTTTTTGATCAATTTCATCGTTTTCAGTCTTAATTTCGTTAAATACATCACTGTAAGTAATTCCGAATCGTTCTATGCTTTTAATTTGATTAAATTCAGTGATTAAATTGTTGAAATATTATCTTGTGTTTTCATTATTTCAATTTTCTTTGATACGAATTGTGAAAAACTCATTCAAAAGTGAAATTAATCATATACGAGTGTTCGGTTTTCAATTACGAGAACATACATATCTTGTTTGTTAAAATTGAAGATGTTTTGAGAAAGTAATTTCACTTTGAAAGTTTGGGATTTTAAATCCGTATCTAGAAAATTGTCTGTCCGAAACTAGCATAAATATCTAATTAGTCCGTATCTAGCTTGGCGCGAAATTCTGTTGGAATTCTGTTAGAAAGTTTGTTGGAGTTAGTTACGGATTGATTGATTGCTTTTGACTCCGAAACTAACGATTAGTTACGGAAAATTTTAGTTACGTACAGTTTGGTACTTACTGAAGTCTAGATACTGAGTGCTTGTTACGGATTGATTAAGTTGACTTAGTTGCTGAAGTTTTGTTTAGAAAGTTGATTTTTACCAACACTTCACTTGGTAAATTTAGTTTCGGATTCAAATACAGAGTGTTACTTACTGACTTATGATAGTTACTGAATCTAGTTACTGATAACCAGATACTGATCATAAGGTGTGAGTTACTGTGTATGCTAGTTGCTGAATCTAGTTATTGAGGACTAGATACTGAATCAAGCTGTTGAAATCTAAGTTACGGAACTTAGTCACTGAACATCACTTACGGAATCATTTGGTATATACGGAATATACTTATTAAGTATACTTTCGGACTACTTTTGAACTTGAGATTCTTGGAATTTGTTTTGTGTTTGTGTGTGCTTTCCTAATCTTTTGCAGACATCATGTCTATGACAACTGCTCAATTCCAAGCTATGATGAAAAACGAACAAGAGACAGGCACCACGAGCAAACCACCGAGGTTTATGCTCAAGGATTTTGATGATTGGCTCTATAGGTTTGAATCCTTTATTGCTCTATATGATCCGGAACTCATGATCCCACTTACGGAGCAATATATCAAGCCACGCTTAGAAGGAAATTTTGGGGAAAGAGAACCTATTCCTCCCAAACCTGTCAAGTTCTTTAATACGGAGGAGAAGAAAGAATATGCTAGAGATCAAAAAGCAAAATCTATTCTTTCAATGGCACTTCCACAAGAAGTTATGTCTGGATGGAAATCATTAGCAACTGCTTTTGAATTGTTTGAAGCAATGAAGAAACGATTTGCTGGAAATGACAAATATAAGAAGAATAAGTGTGATCTCATAAAGAAGGAATTTGATGCATTCACTACCTTACCTAACGAATCATTTGAGAATCTAATAGTTCGGTATTCCCAACTTACTAGTGAACTCAAAAGAAATGGAATGGAGCTTTCAAGAGGAGAAATTAATGAAAAATTACTCTCTGCTCTACCTCAACGTTGGGATAGTAAGGTAGATGCAATGTTGGAAGATGAGGAACAACTTGGTGCCATGGAACTTGAAGACTTATTCAATAAGCTTCAAAATTATGATGTTTCCATCAAGAAAAAGGAACACTCTAGGGCTCATCGCACAATGCAAAATCCGAGTGTTTATGGTTCCAAAGTTCAAGTACAAACATCTACCACAGCATTGTTTAGTGCTTCTACTCCTATTTCACCAACTTATTCACAATACCCAAGCTCTTCATCTGAAGGAAGTTCTTCTTTTCAATCTTATCAATATGTTTCACAATCAAATGCTAGTCCTAGTGTTTCAAAGGCAACTGAAGAACATGCACAAGTTCTTACAGCCTTTCTTGCTTCTTATGAAGCCTTCATAAGTAATAGAATAGCAAATGTGGAACTTATTGAAGAAGATTATGATCAGATTCACCCAGACGATCTTGAAGAAATGGACTTGCAATGGAATCTTGCAATGTTCACAAGAAAAGTGAAAAAGTTTCTTCAAAGAACTGGTAAGTCTAAACTTGGAGGAAGACCTGGATTTGATAAATCTAAGGTAAAGTGCTACAATTGCCAAAACTTTGGTCATTTTGCACGTGAGTGTGAAAAAGGTAAAAATCCAAGCTCGGGATTTACCAAGCCTTCTAATGCTCAAGAATCCATTCCCAGACAATATCAAGCAGTTCCTCCTGTCACACAATCAAAAGCCTCTACCTCTCAAGCAATGGTTTCAACAGTAGATGATTACTATGATTGGAGTTCTCAC
Organism: Pseudognaphalium luteoalbum; assembly: GCA_963422505.1. Classification (NCBI taxonomy): domain Eukaryota; kingdom Viridiplantae; phylum Streptophyta; class Magnoliopsida; order Asterales; family Asteraceae; genus Pseudognaphalium; species Pseudognaphalium luteoalbum. The sequence goes on from OY730194.1 coordinate 6,516,630, forward strand.
GTTGAAGAGCATTCACATCAACAAGCCTTTATGGCTCAAATCAATGAGGTCGACTCTAATATCTCTGAGGAAATTTGTGGTAAATGTACTGATCTGGGGGAAAAGATCAGTCTTTTACAAAAACAGAATCAAGAGTTACTCTTGGAAACACAAATGTTTCGGGAAAATAACAAGATTCTGGTAAACAATGATAAAAAGTTTTCTGAAAAGATTGAGGCTTATCAAATTGAGATTCATGATCTCAAAGCGAAGATTTTAAATCAGCAAACTGTTATTGATAAATACTTAACTGATATTAAATCTTTGTCTAAACAAAAAGCAGATCAAGTTTCTCAAATCTTGGAATTAAATCGAAAACTTTCCAACATGTCTACTTCATCAATGGTTTTAGATGAAATAATTCACTCTCAAATCACTGATACTAAAAGTAAGACAGGGTTGGGTTATCATATTGTTCCACCACCATCTTGTTATACTTCATCTCCCGAGAAGATTTCTACTGATTTGAAAGAAAAGGCTGTTGAGGTTGAAATTCCTAAAATCTCATGTGAAAAGGGTAAGGGGACTTTACATGATAAAGTAGTTTTTGTTCCTGCTTCAACAAATGATTGTGAAAAGGATAAAGGTACAACTTCTTTTAATGAAAACAAAGAAGCTAAAATCTTTACTCCTCATAAAAAGGCTTTTAATCTATTAAAAAGATATACATCTTCTAAGCCTGTGAAGCAAACAAAGACTACCTTTTCATCCAAAGAATGCAATGATTGTGAAGGAAAAGGAGGAAAGACATCTTTGAATGATAAATCCACAAGGAATTCTCATTCTAGTTCTCAATCATTCAAAAGATATGAGCATAGATGTTGTTTCTTTTGTGGGGTTCGTGGACATATTTTAAAAGATTGTATTCCTCTTCTTAAAAAGAAACAAAAGAAGATGAATAAGGAACAACCGGATAAAAACGGTTCAACAAGACAATCTTTCAATGTTTTTAAGAAAATCTTTAAAAATAATGTTCCAAAAGAAAAGAATCCTGTTGAAGATTCAACTTCTTTATCTCATAACTTTAAGCAAAGAATGAAGGAGATTGATGTCTGGATAGATGATCCCGTTACTGGACAACCCAAAGCCTCAAAGGCTTGGGTGTCCATTTGCAACTAATAATTTTCATGTTTATGTCTTGCAGTCTTCCCAATCTATCGACAACATTTGGCATGTTGATAGTGGCTGTTCAAGACATATGACTGGGAATTTGTCCTTGCTCAATGATGTAAAACATAAATATGGAGGACGTGTATCGTTTGCGGGAGATATGGGAGGAAAAATCACTGGTGAAGGCACTGTGACAAATGGTGAAGTTAGTTTTGAGAAAGTAAACTTTGTTGAAGAGTTGAAACACAATCTTCTCAGTGTATCCCAAGTTTGTGATAAGAACCTATCCACATGGTTCAATTCTGAAGAATGTTTGATACTCAAACCTGGTTTCACAGTTCCTGAAGAATGGGTACTTATGAGAGCTCCAAGACAAAAAGATGTGTATGTTCTGGATATGAGATCAAGTACCACAACTCAGGATCACACATGTTTGTTAGTAAAAGCTTCAGAGAAAGATTCTATACTTTGGCATCGGAGAATGGGTCACATCAATTTTCGGAAAATGAATTATCTGGTGAAAAACGATTTAGTGATCGGTGTGCCTAAACAAAACTTTTCTTTACATGATCATTGTATATCATGTAAAAAGGGAAAACTCATCAGAAAATCTCATAAACCAAAATTGGTGAACTCAATTAACAAGCCATTGGAGTTACTTCATATGGATTTGTTTGGTCCAGTAAACATTCGGAGTATTGGAGGAAAAATCTATTGCTTGGTAATTACCGATGATTACTCACGATTTTCATGGGTATATTTCCTTGCAACAAAGGATGAAGCATTTGAGAAAATTAAATTTCTGATTCTTAAGTTGGAAAGAATTTTCTCATTGAAAGTGAAGGTCATTCGGAGTGACAATAGAACGGAGTTCAAGAATCATTTAATGGAATTGTTCTGTCTTCAACATGGAATAACACATCACTTTAGTGCTTCTTATACTCCACAACAGAATGGAGTGGCAGAAAGAAAGAATCGGACATTAGTAGAAACAGCGAGAACTATGTTATCAGATTCTAAACTACCGATTACTTTCTGGGCTGAAGCAGTGAATACGGCGTGTTTTGTACTCAATCGAGTACATGTTGTCAAAGACAAGAAGAAGACGAGTTATGAACTGTTGAATAATCGGAAACCGAATATTCATTTTTTGGAACCATTTGGATGTCCGTGTTTAATCATGAAGACCAAAGAGAGATTGTCAAAGTTTGCCGAAAAAGCTGTCGACGGTTTCTTCTTAGGATATTCAGTGAACTCTCATAACAAAAGGGTGTATAACAAGACATCTAATCGGGTGGAAGAGGTTTATGAAGTGGAATTCTTAAGGCATTCAAAATCTCCCGATGGTATTGGTCCTGAAAAGTTCTTTGATTATGATTCATTCTTCAATTCTTTTGTTCCACTTCCAGAAGATTCAACATCACAAGATAATTCTCATTATCAATATGTTGAATATGTGATTCCGGTAATCTCCTCTCCGTCCGAACCGATTCTTATTACTCCTACACCAACCGTTTTATCAGAAGTAACTCCTCCGGAATCTGTTCCTACAACTTCGACTTCTCAAGAAGAAGAAGGACATTCTACTCCACAAGTAGAAAATGAAGCAGAACATTATTCGGATCCTGAAAATGAGGAATTTCAAGAAACTTCCACTGAATTATTTAATCATGATGATTCAGATGATGCGGTGGAAAGTAACTTTGAGGATACGAATCTTGAAGCAAACATGGAAGTTGAATCACAACCTACTTTGGGTATCAATGCAAAATTCAAACATCCTTTGAAAAACGTCATTGGAGAGGTATCAGATGGAGTGAAGACACGAACTCAACTTGGTGTTCAACCAAAACAAGTATCCTCCTCTTGTTGGATAGCTCAAATGGAATCTTGCTTCTTATCACAAATAGAACCAAAGAATGTCCAAATTGCTTTACAAGAATCTTCTTGGGTGCAAGCCATGCAAGAAGAATTACAGCAATTTGTTAAACTACAAGTTTGGACATTGGTGGAACCTCCAAAAGGTATTCATCCAATTGGTACAAGATGGGTTTTTCGCAACAAAAAGGACGATCGAGGGATTGTGGTTCGTAACAAAGCGAGATTAGTTGTTCAAGGTTTTACTCAAATTGAAGGTTTGGATTATGATGAGGTTTTTGCACCCGTAGCTAGGCTAGAATCCATTCGGATATTCTTAGCCTATGCCTCATACATGAACTTCAAAGTTTATCAACTGGACGTCAAATGTGCTTTTCTCTATGGGAAAGTTCATGAAGAAGTGTTTGTCAAACAACCACCGGGTTTCGAAGATCCTCAATTTCCCAATCATGTGTTTCGACTAGACAAAGCTCTTTACGGATTACATCAAGCCCCGAGAGCTTGGTATGAGACTTTGTCACAACACTTGTTGGAAAATGGATTTACACGAGGACGAATTGACAGCACTCTCTTTATAAAGAAGTCAAAGGAAGATTTACTGCTAGTGCAAGTATACGTTGATGATATTATCTTTGGATCAACAAACGACAGCTTGTGCAAAGAATTTGAGGAAATTATGAAGTCCAAATTCGAGATGAGCTCAATGGGAGAAATGGCTTTCTTTCTAGGATTACAAGTACAACAAATGGATAAGGGAATCTTTATCCATCAAACAAAATACGTCAATGATATCTTGAAGAAATTCAAGATGTTAGAGGCAAAGCCACTTTCCACTCCCATTGATACAACTGAAAAGATTGGACCTGCCTCTGACGATTCTCCTACGGATCAAAAAGAATACCGCTCCATGATAGGCTCTTTGATGTATCTAACGGCATCTAGGCCAGATATCATGTTTGCTGTGTCTGTTTGTTCTAGGTACCAAGCTGATCCGAAGATAACTCACTTGCGAGCAGTACAACGGATTTTTCGATATCTCAAAGGAAAATCGAATCTTGGAATTTGGTATTCCAATGATGGTGACTTTGAACTTTCAGCATATTCTGATTCAGACTACGGAGGCTGCGGCATTGATTCCAAATGTACATCAGGAGGTTGTCAATTTCTTGGAGGAAGATTGGTGACTTGGCAATGCAAGAAACAACAAACTGTTTCTACATCCACTGCTGAGGCTGAGTACATCGCTGCTGCTAGTTGCTGTTCTCAAATCTTGTGGATTCAACAACAACTACGTGATTACGGTTTACTCCTGACCAAAACTCCTTTAAATATTGATAACACTGCTGCTATCAGTATCATACGCAATCCCGTACAGCATTCTAAAACAAAACACATTGAAATACGTTTTCATTTCATACGGGATTGCTATGAGAAAAATCTGATCATTTTGGTTCATGTCGAAACAAGTAAGCAACGTGCAGACTTGTTTACCAAATCATTTTCCAAATCCCGTTTTGAGGACCTTATCTCAATGCTCGGTATGAAACATTTGGATCAACTTGACTGAATATTTGGATATTTAGGTTGTATTTTACAATTCTATGTTATTTGCTGATTTAGTCATTTGGTGTTTTTCTTTCCAATATAAAAAATCAAAAAACATTAGAAAAATACAAAATCAGGGGGAGATTTTGTGGAAAATGTTGGGAAATGATAGTATATTGGGAATTGTATTAAAATTAATTTTTAAAAGAAATGCTAAGTATTATATTTGATGTGTTAGTAGATTTATGTAACATTTCTTCAAGAAAATTTTCTAAAAATTAAATTATATATAATATATTGGTAGGTATTCAAATATTTAAGGTATCTCGTCTAAGAAATGTCAAATAATTAGTGCATATTATTTTATATAATCCAAAATATCTGTATATGACAAGCAAAAAGTCAATAGACTCAAACAAAAGTCAAAATCAATGATACAAAGTTATCAAGATTCTAGTCCTCTAGATTCAAAATAACAATAAAATGTCTTAAATTCTGAAAAATTAATATGGTATGATCTATCATTTAGGGTCTTTATATTATGTTGTCTGGGGAATCATATCCACTATTTGTTGTACTTTGTACAGACCTTAGACTTGGGTATGATTTTGAAAAAGGTTTACTTAATTATATCTCTCTGTTATACTTTGTATAGACCTGAGATATAGTTGTAATTCCAACCAAGGGTATGACATATGTGACAAAATGTCATTCCAACATATGTGTGTACTCTTAAAGACTTCATCATATTCTCACCCTCTATATAGAAATATTACTGTATTTTGAAATTCAGAAGTATATTGATATTTAGCTTATATAGAATAATGTGCACATTAACAATAATGCCAAAAAGATACTTAAATATTTGAGTACTTGAATAAACAATAATACCAATAATTATAGATAAAATAATTTTTAGAAAAGATATTTTGAAAATGATATATAAATTTAAAGAGGATAAACATACTAACAATCAAAAATAAACTTGCATTTCTCAATAATAAATATAATACATTTAAATATCCCAATATGATCCCAACTCATGAGATTTTCCCCACCAAAAAAAAAAAAAAAAAAAAAAAAAAAAAAAAAAAAAAAATTAATTCTGTTATGATCATCTTGTAAATATTTTTAGATTTTATATTTTTCAAATTAGTTTTCTATTTTTATGTCTTTTAAATTTAGGTAGATAATATCCAAAGATTAATCTTTTTTCTATATGTTTCAACCAAAGTCATTTTTGAAAATCATCAAAATAAATTTTTAAATTTCAAAATGATCAAAGGATTTTTCAGTAACTGATATTAGGTCCGGAACTATGATTGAAAAGGTATATGTACTTCTAAAACCCATAGTTGACATAAGCTTTCAAACACTTTTCAAAAAGTCCGGATCTAGCATATTCAGTATCTGCAAAACCGAGCACAATTTCTTCGATTTCTCTCTGTTTACTTCATCATTTTCAAATCTATCAAGATAGATTTGTGCGCCTTGTGATTTCGCATTCATAGGTATAATTTTCATTCTCTATCTTTCAATATCTATGATTTAATCGTGATTTTTCAGTTCAAAGTTACTGTTCACATGAACAGTTGTATCTTGAGTCCGTATCTTCTAGTTGCGGACTAAGATTAGGGTTTTGTCCGTAACTATCGTAGTTACGGAACTTAAGTCAAACATTTGACCATTGACTTATTGACAAATCCTACTTACGGACATATTAACTTACGGACTTTTATACTTGCTGACTAAGTCTTGAATTATTCTAAGTCTATTCAGTATTCATTTAGTTACTGACTAATTGTTTACTTACGGACTTAATATGATATACGGACATAGTTTCAGATTACTTAGTCAGAATGTACATAAGGACTATAGTTACGGACTATATTCATATATTTGATTTGTTAGTTACGGATTAGTGTCCTCTTATACATACTGACTAGGTAATCATAGTTTCGAACACACTGAAAGTGAAATAAAATTCAGTTCCTGACCTAGTTTTACTTGGACAATATATGTTTATACCTAGTTACTGAAATAAGTATTACATACTGACCTAGTGGTGATACTTAGTACCAAGTAGCTAGTTACTGACATAAATGATCTAAGAATTTCTAAGTTACGGACTATTTTGATACTTAACAAAATTTTCAGTATGTACAATTTTTTTTCCTTTCTGTGATTTTTGAATATTGCTTAACAGTTTGTTTTGTATAGCTTGTTATACACATTATGGCAGATCAACCTGGTGTTGCTGATATTGCTAGAGTTATTATTGACTTTGAGCCGAGACATAATGTAACTGCTTATCTTTTGGATCCTCCAAACAAGCCAGTCAACAACTGTTTTCACCCAATTCTGAACTTCTTGAGAAGGTCTAGAATTCATTATGCTTTACATATGGGAGTTGATCACATCTTTCAAGAACATATGTTTGAGTTTTGGAATTCAGCTGAATACCTTCCAAGCAATAATCCTCCATGCATTAGAGCTGTTGTGACTGGAATTCCCATAGATCTTACAGAGGATATGATAAGACAAACTTGGAATTTTGGGGATGATGAACATGTGAACAATAGAATACCAAGGGAGATTGTGATAGACTGTCTTTCTAGGATGGGATGTACTAGAGGACCAATGGATAAACAATATCTGAAAAATCATTTTCCTCCTCAATGGAAGTTTATGATACATACTATGGTCTCCACCTTATCACCAAGGAAATCTGGACATGATTCTGTTGGGCTAAATTTACTTGAAATGATCACTGCCCTTATTCTGAATATTCCATACAACTTTTCAAAGTTCATCTTTCAGCAATTGATTGGGAATTTGTCAAGCAAAGAGGCATTCTTTATGTATCCACGGTTTTTACAACGGATTTTCAATCAACATCTTCAGGGACTCACTTTTGAAGGAGATAGATATTCCTATATTCCTGTTCCACAAAGGATATTTGCTGATGTTCACAACTACAGAAAGAAGGCTGTTCCTGCATCTTTGGATTTATTTGGACATGTTCTGGATGTAAACTTTGTTCCTCCAGAAATTGAATTTGAGTTATCCTCAAGTGATGAAGAAGGAGGAGAGGATATCCATGAGGAACAAGTCCAGGAACAAGCACAGAATATCATTGCAAATGATCCTCAAGAAGGTGTTAGTGTGGAAGCAATGGAAAATATAGTGGCCAATGAACCACAAGTTGAAGTTGAACAAGAGGCTGTTATGGAAGGAAATATTGAATTGCCAGAAACTTTTGAAAACATTAATTTGCATGCTGATTTGTTTGAAGATGAACCTGCTCATGAAGCATCTGCTGATGATATTGCTGAAGCTGTTCATACTACATCAACTGATTCTTCTGATCCTGAGAATGAAAATGCATCTGAAGATGATTCTTCTAGTTCATCTGAAGAAGAAGATCCAAAGATTGTTGAGGAAAGAAAGAGAAAAGAAAGAGAAGAAGCTCTTGATCCATTATATACTCCTGAAGATGAACAAATTCCAGTTAGACCAAAGAAAATCAGAAGAACAACATCTTTATCATTATTTTCTAAGGATGCTAGTACTTCAATTAGTATGCCTTCTTCTGGAGCAATTATGACATCTTCCAGCATTCCTTCTTCAACCAGTTTGCCATCAGATACACTTCCATCAATTCCTCTTGCTGAAGTGGATTCTAAATTGATTAAGGCAATTGCTCCTGTCTTAAACCTTGTTGAAGAAATGCAAAAGAAATTGATTGACTACTCAGTTAAAATGGAAGAAAGATTTCATGAGCAAAATCAGCAAGTGGTTGCTCAACGGACCCTGATTGATCAACAAGCTGAAAAGATTAAGGAATTGGAGCTTGAAATAATGAAATTGAAAGAAAAATCAGTTGATCAGGGGGAGAAGTCTGACAAGGAAGAAGAGGAAGATGAACAAAAGGATGACAATGATGATGATGATGACAATGATGATGATGATGGTGGTAATGATGGTGATGGTAATGATGGTGATGAGGATGGCAATGATGATGGTTTATATGATTTTGGTACTGGTGATAATGATGGCAATGAGGAAGATCAACAGTATTTTTCTAATCCAAGTGATGATGTGCATGATACATCAACTCCTATTGATTCTCCAGATCCAATACATTATGCACTTGCACTTCCTCAGATTTGTGATGTTCCAGTACAAACTTCAGAGTTTGAAAATATTGTATTTGATGACTTAGAAGAAGAACAGGAGCTGGATACTAATATCTTTGAATTTGCTGAAGAACAGGAAAGTGATAAGGTTGAGGGGGAGTTGTTACCAAGTGACCAAAGATTTATGATCAATATTGGAGAAGAAGAATTGGTCAAGAAACATATATCTACTGGTGGATACTCTCCTACTTGTAATAGGATGGAAGTTGGAGAATCTTCAGGAACACAAAAGGTTGTATATATCTGGGGAAGTGATGAAGAAGAACATGATTATCAAGACAATGATATTGCTGAGTTTGATTATAATCTTCAGATTCTGAATCAAAATGGAGACTTTGATTCAGATGAAGAGCCTCCAGAAGAAGGAGAAGAGGTTGATGGAATTGATGAGGAACATGAAGAATCTTTGTTTCAGAATTTTCCTGAAGATCCAGTTCAAGAAAAACCTTACAAGGATTGGTTCCAAGAAAAGGTTATTGTTAATAAAGAAAAGTTGACAAAGAAGAAGACCTTCAAACTCAAAAGCAGAAAACTCAAAGGAAGGATTATCAGTTGGAAGTATGATTCAGAAAACAAGGTATTTGTGGTAAAAAGAATAGATGGTCTTCAGTACTTCTCAAGATCTTTTAAAAGACTTGGATCCCTGCCTCAGTGTGACTTGAATCGTCTTGGAAGCATCAATATTCTGAATTATCCTGAAAGAGGGATCGTACACTGGATGATTCAGAGGATTTATGAGGATACTAATTGGCAGAAAGAAAACTATTTGGATTGGAAATATCTTCCAAGAGTATTGCCAAAAAGAAAAGTTGATCCTTGGGAAATTTATCCAATAACCAATCAACCAAGAGTGAAACTTATTTATCCTGGAGCTCATTGCAAGAAGGAAATTCCTCTGGAGAATCTTCCAACAAACTTCACCAAATATTTTATTGAATGGCTTTATGTAAGCAATACTGGAGAAGCCTACATTGTTTGCTATGACAAAGAACAAGATGGAAACATCTTATGGCCAACCAGAAATGTGGTGAAAGTATACGATCCTCTGAGCCTAATCAATCTTGCTGAAGAAGATTTGTTGATACTTGAACAGAATCAAATAGTTCATGCTGATGATCCAGAATCAACTCTTCAAGCAAGAATGTTTCAAAGAGTGGTGCATGTTTGTCTGGAGCAGGGAATCCATGCTGGATGCAAGCTTCCTGGATTCGAATAAAGATATATCAGAACTAAGACAAATCAAGCTTTATCCAAGGGGGAGTTTGTTGGAACATAAAATGTCTAAAGCTCAATTTGATAGTTTTTGATAAACGTTTGTAAAACAGAAAATGTAAGTCTTGTGTCCGAAAGTTACTAAGTGTAAGTATGTCCGTAAGTAATAGAAGTCAGTATGTAAGTAGTACTTACGGACTGTCTGTGAGTCCGTAAGTAGTGGTCAGTAACTTGAATAGTTTCGGACTTAGAAGTTGACTTATTTTGACTAGAGAATTCTGCCTATATATATAGGTGTGTGTCTATTCAGAATTTTTGAGGTCTTTGGTTTTTGTATTATCTGAGTTACATTAATACAATCAGTTTACCAAAGCAATATTTCTCTTCTCTAAATCAATTACTTCAAGTATATAGTTATCCGCATTGTGTTATACTTGATTACTAAGCTTAGTTCTGAGATCGTGGACTTTCAAGAAGCGATTGTACACAACATTTTTTAAACCGTATACCAGAAACATGATATTCACAGGTGTACAGTACAACACTTTGAAACACCCTTATATAAAGTGTATACAACATAAATTTGAATATAATTAAATAACTTCATATACCGTTTTAACTTATGATCCATATATTATGACAGTATATATTTCTAGTCGTGCATTGCACGGGTTTAACACTAGTATATATTATATTATTGATGTTATAATCATCATTTATCTATTTCCTAACACTCTTAATTATAAACTAGATCATAACCCGCGAATTCGCGGGATAAAATATAATCTTTAGTATATAAGTGATTAGAAACAATAATCTAATTGTTTGATTTGCATTTTAGGATTCTATTATAGGTTGTAATGCGGTTCGAGTTAGATTTATAGGTCTTGATTTACTGTTTAAAAGTTCATAACCTGAACCAAACGTGTTTTGATAAGTGGTCAACATGTTAGGCTTTTCAAAATCGTTCAAATATTCGATACAATAAGTTACACTTGGTCAAAGTTATAAGTAATTAACCTGTATACAACATAGAGGTGAGCATGGATCGGTTTGGGTCAGATTTTGTCTAAAATTGAAAACCAAACCATAAACTTTATTTTTAAGACTTAAAACCGACCGTTCGATTTTTATAGTTTGGTTTTTCGGCTTTGACTTCTGTTTTGGATCAGTTTTCGGGGTTTTCAGTTTTTTCTAATTTGACATTTTCTGCTATTTTTTTATAGCCCAACAAATTAATTCATACAAATTATAGTATCATACCATACGTTTACAATATCTTTTTAAATAATCCAACTTATTGCGATTTAAGTTATATGAATGTAAAGTTTATATATCTTGGGCAACACAAATTATAAAGCTATAATCCAAAGTATAAGATTTTTAGTATATGTTTTTCTAAGTATGGTTCAGTTCAGTTTTTTCGGTATATTTTTCCGTTAAAAAACAAAACCGAATCGATACTCCGGTTTTTCTAAATCAAAAACCAAACAGTTGGTTATTCATATGGATCAGTTTCTTCAGTTTTAGTTTTTCGGTTATTTTCTATTTCTGGGTCGGTTTCAGTTTTCCGTACACACCCCTAATACGACATGTTTTGTGCCGGTTGACAGGTCACGCGTTGACCCACACTTTAACCCAACCCCGTTAAAGGGTTTTGGGTTAGTAGGTTGCCCGGTTGAGAATACAACCTTTCCTCTATCATTTTCATGTCTTTTTTTTTTTATTTTAATTTCTGTCAAGAATTGTCATCAATAATTACTCTAAACTGTAACTTATAAAATAAAATACAAATTGAACCATTATTGTTTTTATTTCACTTAAGTACGGTAGTAAATCATCATGTCTTGTACCATTTTCCTGAAATTCCTTATCCATTAGGGGTGGTAAAGTCAACCAAGTTAATTAAACTTGGGTATATTTAGGATTGTAAGATATCTTGAACAGGTTCATACGTATTAAAAACAAATCCAATTAGATAATGGGTCGAACACAAAAAAGTTAAAAGTTGATGAACCTCTTAAATCTTCATCATAAACTCTAATTACTTATTTAGTTATTTTTAATAATAATAATCGTATAATATAAACGATAACGATTTAAATAGCATGTTAAATATACATTTATGACAAAAACTTAATTACAAAGAGAAAGCCTCCAACTCAATAACAACATCACTCTAAGCGCCGCAGATCTCGCCTAAAGCTCCAAATTATCTCTAGGATTACTATATGAGAGACTTTTCTAAATGCCACATGCTTATAGATTACCTACATGAACCACATTAGTTACATTATGAAACAAGAGCAACTAATCAATATGTATCACAATGTAACATTATTCAATTAATTGACTGAAATTTATTGTAATGTTGAAAATGTTATCCCTAAACCAGGAGAGATTCGATTATTTTCATGATTTTACTTATTGCTCCCAATTTTTCGGGTGTTAAACATTTACTATTTTTCCAATTATAAATAACATAGGCGAAAATGCTACCACTGAATGGTAGATATTATAAATGAGTAATGTACACGCATAAAATTTCAAACTGTCTTTTTCAACATTCAGAAAACAAACTGAATTTGCTCCCACATACGTCCATGTTAGATAAAAGGGAAGAAAAAAAAACAGCAACATATTTCAACCATAGTATCTCTGATGTTTGCGAACCTTTACCTATTGTCCACCTATGAAAGACATTCATGTAAATTGAATCCATACACCACGACATACAAGACCATTTCTTAGTCTCTTACCAATGTATACATACCGCATGACAATGCAACATTAGCAACTTATAGAGTTAACGTAATTTAATTTATACACAACAGAATGTGATAAGGAAGGTAGACATACATGAGATTGGTAAAAATCACAAAAGCTCAAAGTTTGATTCCCCGCACGGATGACCATTGTCTGACTATGACATGACGAAGACATTGATAGATGCATAATCACATATTTTGCCAAGTTAAGGCTTTATAACCTCTATAAAAAAAACACATAAAGGCACATACGTTTCAGTGTAAAAAGCAGGGAATAATACGTTGAAGTTAGCTAATGTTGGATTCTTTGAGACCATAATATCTTTCGGACTACCCGTTAGTGCTAACTTATACTATATTACACACATAGATGGTAAGTATAATGTACTAAACCTGTTTATCACCCATTAAGAAATAAGTAGCGATATGACATCCATGCCTGGTAAAGGTTGCGAGTTCATAAACAATCCTGTTTTGACCCGTTACCTGGCGCACCCATTATATTACCCCTTAAGGAGATGGTTACGAACCAGTAGAAACCAATCCTCCTTTACTGTGAATACGCAAGTAGCTACTCCTGCACGCTATATCAAACATGGGTGTTTCACAAAATAATCAAATTAAGAAAGTACAATGGGAGGCATTATGAAAAGATCATGGGCCAATACATTGAAGCACGTAACTCTAACTATATTCAATAAAATAAATTCTTCCATAAATAATATACATTAATTATATCTGACGGACTAAATATTTGCAAATAGTTGAAAGAAGTGATCAAATATTGTTTCGAGAAAGATTAAATGCAGTTCATGTCAAGTGCTTGAGAATACTCTTTCGTTCAGTTTTGCAATGCAGATTTATAAGCAAACAGGTAAAGCCTTACTGCAATATGAAAATACATATTAATTGAATTCATAAAAAAAATAGAAGTTCCATGATAAAACCAAAATAAAACCCAAACATCATATATGTGAATTGATTGAATATGTGCATTAGTGTATATGCATACGAACTACAATCGCGAGTATTTTATTAAACAAAAAAGATAATTAGCAGTTAACAAATAGTGCCAAAACATATAGATATACCGACTATGTTGTGATGATTATGATTCATAGAAAAGGATTATACCTCATTTGTCCTTTTATTTGAATCAAATTCTGCAATGAATTTCTTTACCATTACCAGGTTCTTCAAAATCATGCAGGTCACCGTTTCTACCCGAAAGACAGTCTCCCCCATGTTGGTACCTTAAAAGAGCTTTCCATATAAACCCAAACTCGAAATAAGCCTTTTTTCTGTAACAGAAACCAACCAGTTTTTATTTATTAACTTCTTTAAGATGTCAATTATGTGAAGAAAAAAACGAACTTTGCTCTCAGATAATGATTCAGAATCAAATCTTCCAAAGGCGACTGAACCAGAGTGCAAGAGGTAAGCTCATCCTTAAAGATGTAATGACACATGTAATCTCAAACCAGTTTTCAAGATTAGTTAAAACGATAGTCTAAACCTATATAATGTAGAATTATAATATCAATAGAGATAGAGATATGCATGTAACTGCATACATTGCTTATAAGGCATGAATGTCAAGAGATTGATCCTGCAAAATTCGCGGGAGAAAAAGCCTTTCTACACTAAGAAACATAAATACAATATTTCTATGATATATATAGATACATACAAACATAAATACATAAATACATAAATACAATATTTCTATGATTTATGAAGTATGTATGTATCTATATATATATATATATATATATATATATATATGGTTAAAGCATGATTTCAAGACCCTTATTTGTTGATTTCAATCTTGAAGAAGCCCACCCTAAACTCTAACCTGGAACAAAGTACTAAGAAACTTAATTAAATGTAAAAGTCAGATATATGTATAATTATATATGTACAAACAAAAAGGTCACACATGGAACATACGATTTCTGAAACAGTGGAAAGCCAACAATTTTAACATAGAGTTTGATAAACAGAGTATGTTGTTTCAGCCTACCCATTTAATTAAAAAAGAGGTCAAACCTTCAAAACAACAACACCATCAGAAAGCTTTGCTAATCTATCTTGTAGCTTCTTCATATCATAATCACATGCGCTTAATTATGATCATGTCAACTATAACAAAGCAACTTAATTGAGAAACATTAACGTCTGAAAAGCAACTTGGCGTGAAAATCACTAATGTACATTGCATACTCCATTTGTGAGTTAGTAAGAGTAGTGGTTGCTAGCAAAATAGATTTCTTACCCATTTGCAAGTCCTTGGCATCTCTGGCCATTTTCTCAAGGTTAATGTCAGGCTCAAATCAGTAGTGAGTTAGTGACCTACAAAAGATTTGTTAACCAAACCATTATGAATCAGAATACGGAAACTATGGGACACATTAGAACTTAGGTTGGAGACAAAAAAATAACACCTCTCCTCTGGTGAGAGTTGAATTGACAATCATCTGTGATAACTCACGACACTGAAGGTTCGTATTATTATTCTGTTTGTTAATCCTATAATGTAATTCTTAATTGAAATTAAAGCAATATATGTGTATATGTACCTTGCACTATAGAAGAACCTGTTTCATAATCTTTTCAAGGATCTGTTCCCGAAAGTTAGCCTCAGTCATGGTTGTGATATCATAAGGATCCGCTTCAAATACCCGATGTTATACAAGTTTTATAGATAGAATTCAATCTATTCTGTTGATCCACTGTTTTAAACATTCATACGAATTATGTTCGTACACTAAAAATATTTTATTAAATTTATGATGTGTTGGTAAAATAAACAAAATATTAATTAGGGTTTGTAAATGGATCGATAGAATAGATCTATCAATTTGTTGAGTTGCAAACGAAAACCATATACAGATTCAGATGATTCCATTTTTAGTTCACGATTACATTACAAACGGGAACCCTATATATCGATTCAGATAAGAAAGCAACATTCTATTTCTACTAAGGTTCAAATCAGTAAAATGAGTGAACCATTATTCTCTCTTCTCCACATTTTTAAAATTAAATATCTCATAAATGGTAAGTCAAAAAATCATGAAAATTGCACCATAAAATTCAGCATTTTCTCCTCTTCGATTTGTCGGCCCTTAAGGCATACTTTTAACAACTTTTTTTTTCTTCATTTTTTAGTGAGTTTTACAAATTAATAACACATGTGTTAGTGATTGTTTGTACATTTAATTTGTGGTTAAAATTAGGGTTTAGGGTTAGGGTTAGGGTTAGGGTTTAGTAGGGTTTAGGGGTTTAGTAGGGTTTAGGGTTTAGTAGGGTTTAAGGTTTAGGGTTTAGTATGATTTAGCGTTTAGAGTTTTGTAAAGCGTTTAGGGTTTGGGGTTTAGGGGTTAGGGGTTAGGGTTTAGGGTTTGAGGTTTGGGGTTTCTACCCTAAATCCCAAACCCTAACCCCAAACCCTAAACCCTAAACGCAACACTTTAACACATGTGTTAGTAATTGTGAAACCCACAAAAAAATGAAAAAAAACTCGTTGAAAGTTTGGCTTGAGGGACGGCAAATCGAAGAGGATGAAACGCTGAATTTAATGGTGCAATTTTCATAATTTTTCGATTTGTCGTTTGTGAGTTAATTGATGTTGGGGGTAAATGGGTTTTGTACATGTGAACATTCTCTTTGCACACATGGCTTGATATCATTGGTTCCCTCATTCTCACAAAAATTCTTATTCTCATTTGAACCCCACCGTAGGAATTTGCGTGAAAATAATAGAACCAATAATATCATGTCATGTGTGAAAAGAGAATGCTCCACATGTACAAAACTCATTTACCCCCAACATCAATTATCTCACGAATGACAAATCGAAAAATCAAGAAAATTGCACCATTAAATTCGGCGTTTTCTCCTCTTCGATTTGCCGTCAATCAAGGCATACTTTCAACGATATTTTTTTTCCATTTTTTTGGTGTGTTTCATATTTATAACACATGTGTTAAAGTGTTGCGTTTAGGGTTTAGGGTTTGGGGTTTAGGGGTTTAGGGTTTAGGGTTTGAGGTTTGGGGCCCCGAAACCCCAAACCTCAAACCCTAAACCCTAACCCCTAAACCCTAAATGCTTTAAAAAAACTCTAAACCCTAAATCATACTAAACCCTAAACCTTAAACCCTACTAAACCCTAAAACCTACTAAACCCTAAACCCTACTAAACCCTAACCCTAACCCTAAACTCTAACCTTAACCCCAAATTAAATGTATAACTAATCACTAACACGTGTGTTACTGATTTGTAAGACCCACCAAAAAATGGAAGAAAAAAAAAAGTTATCGAAAGTATGCCTTGAGGGACGGCAGATCGAAGAGGAGAAAACGCTGAATTTTATGGTGCAATTTTCATGATTTTTCGACTTACCGTTTGTGAGATATTTAATTTTTAAAAATGTGGAGGAGAGAGAATAAAGTGATACATGACAGAAATCTGTGAGTTCCCTCATTCTCACTCAAAGTTATTGTACTCATTTGAACCTTACTCCAAATTCCTATTCTCATTTGAACCCACCCTATTATTTAATGGCATCTATTATGGTCATTTAATAAGTTGCATAAGTAACTTTTTTATTAATTAACTTTTCATTTAATTTATAATTCAAATTTCCCATTTGAAGTAACTAATTAAGAAAGGGCTTAAAAGTCTTTTACTAATAATCTATGGGATTTATTGGCAAATCAAATCCAGGGTTAGAGATCAATGGATGAGATTAAGAGTTTTAATTAAATGGAAGGCCAAGATTAATGCATTTAAACTAATTTCAATTTGATTACCCTAATCAGTCTCTCTTTTAATAGTAATAAAAAGTGAGAAGAGAGATTTGTGGGTTCATGTCTCAGACTTTGTGCAATATATTCGTGTATAAATGTGTGTTACTTTTATATTCATACTTTTAAGCAAAACCCACAACGTCCAGATTGATCATAGATATTACGTACGTGATTAGTGGTACGTGCGTAAAGAAAAACTAAAAGAAATAGAATAGTAAAGTTGTTTGGAATAATATTGTGTAAATTTTTTTACTTCCAGTATCTGCATTTTTTTTAGAAGACAACCAAAAATGTGTCCCATGAGTTTGTACGTAAGCCCAGCCGACTTCCAGTAACTATGGACCCAATACTCTAAGATTGGCCCTAGAGTTTGTAAGTAAGCCCAGCCGACTCACTTAACCGGGCCTATTTTTAGTTATCTGGGCTAATTTAATTTAGTCATTTATTTTTAGTTGTAACCCGAAACCCGAACCGGGTTTTGGTCAAGAAAGTCAAAAATCGGGTTGGACCCAACCCGAACCGGATTTTTTCGGATTTTCAACCGGGTTTTTGACCAGGTATTTGACCGGGTTTTGGGTTTTTGACCGGGTTTCCAACCCGACCCTATTTCAACTTGGGTTCAACCCGATTTTGAATTCTAAAAACCCTACTCGGGTACGTACCCGTCGGGTATTCAAAAAACCCGAACCGGGTAGGGTGAAACCGGGTTTGACCGGGTCGGGTTTCGGGTTTGAAACCGGGTAGGGTTTAAAACCCGGTTTTTTTGTTCAAGCCAATGTTTGATACATCCGGGCTCAACTCTAATAGAATGGGTCACTTTTCTTCTCGGTAGTGGTGAACAAAAAAACCGGTTTTTAAAACCCTACCTGACTCAAACCCTAAACCTGACCCGGTCAAACCCGGGATGATCCTACCCGGTTTGGGTTTTGCGAGTACCCGCCGGGTACATAACCGGGTTGGGTTTTGAGAATTCAAAATCGGGTTGAACCTGGGTTGAAATCGGGTCGGGTTGGAAAACAGGTCAAAAACCCGGTTGAAAACCCGGAAAAAAAACCCGAAAAAGGGTCAAAAACCTGAGTCGTGTTCGGGTCGGGTTGGTCAAATACCCAGTTTCTCACTCGTTGACTACAACCCGGTTCGGGTTGGCGGGTCAGGCCGGATTGTGTATAACCCGGTTTTTGTTCATGCCTGCTTCTCGGTGTATTTTCTAAGAAATGAGAAAAAAAATTATTTTCTAGAAAAGTGTTGAAAATTTAGAAATTGTGTTCAAAAGTTTGATGTATTTTCAATTTTGGAAAAATTATATAAGAGAAAGTTTTTGGAAAATTTTAAAAAAAAGAGGAAGTGGTATAAAGAAAAATTGTGGAAAACTTGGAATTATTGTTTTCCAACTCATAGTTCTAGTATGGAGAAAAGCTTTTTCCAATTTCTTGGAAAAAATTTCTGGAAAATACAAATTTTGAACGTGTTTTCTAATTTTTCACTTTTCTTAGCAAAATTTTCTAAAAAGTGCCATACTTTTCTTCAACTAAATGCACCCTTAACCTTTTAAATTTTAAAGAAGAGATCAATAATTAATTAGCTTCAGACATTTTTTCCCTGTTCATGGTATATAATTATTAATGCTTTAACATTCATAATGCAACTAGTTACACAAATTTGCATTGTATGTAACAAAAACATGTTTATTATTTGTTATTATATGTGATTTATGTTTTTTTTGTGTCAGCTAACAAGGTGTCACATGTCATCGTAAATGTAAATTACAACTCTAAAAATAAAAGTATCATAAAGATCATACAACCTTAATATGAGCATAAGCATATAGCAATCACAATACACACCTAAGTTTTCGGTATTACTGACAACATACGACATTCCAATATCATTTACTAAATCAAACCAGGCAAATTAACTCGAGAAGGATGATAAAACCGATCTTGCATCTTGCACATGAACGCAATCTAGTAGTCAAACCCAAGGATCATAGCGGCGATACTCACACTACCTATACTTGATATGTATGTGGGTCGTTTTATTATCATTGAGACTGCTTTACTTTTTTTAGTACTAGGAGAACTGTTATTCTCACCACCAGACGGACCTTTCCCTTTACTTGCCTTCGACAAAACTAATGCATCTCGTTTCACGCCACCTTCAATGCCAAAACCATTTTCATTCATAGTGATCGTGTGTGTCTCCTCTACACAACACATAAAACAACGAATTATTATTTTGAACACTTAGCTTTTACAAATCAAAGAAACGATGTTAGGTGGCAACTTTCTTGAAAGAAAAAAAATGTACCTTTGGATGCAAGATTTAGGGCAAATATGAATTGTGCTAGTAAAAGAAAGAAGAAGAATACAAGCATTTTGGTCTTCATTTCTCTATGGTGGCTATGAATGGTTGCTAGTAATTGTATGTTTGATAGTTGTAAGTGTTGTGAGTTGTAAACATATGAGTATTTGTTCCTTTTAAAATGGGAATATAATATAATATATAAAGTTAAATAACAAACAATCAGAATAGAATAAGCCTTTTAGATTGAAATCTCATCCACGCAGTGATTCATGATTATGAAAGAGTGCACAAAAGAAATAAACAAGTTTTCATGCTTTCATACTGTAGTACGATTTACTAGAGAGTATTTTAGAAAAGTAAGTTGTAGTATTTATTAGTGAAGATTTGCACTCTTTAATGTAAATTTAAAAGTGTTATTTGAATATGTGATTGTTTAGATTATGACTTCCTATTTTTAGATATTTATAATAATTTTCGTACCATTAGTGTATTATTCTATGTATATATATAATATAAACTTTTGTCTTATCGCATATGACCTTTAAAATATATTTGCAGCCTTGATAGTACGATATCTTTTACTCCGCATATGTTTGTATTATAGTTTTGTTTATCACGTATGTAACAAGATTTATTGTAAAATGTTGGTAGAGTGTAGAAATACAAAGTAGGAGACTTTCATGTGACGATGTAATGATAGACCTACGTTACGGTTACGTTTGGTTCGCGGAATATTTACGATGGAATTGGAATTTCAAGGAATCTAAATTCTTTTGAGTAGAGGAATCGAGTGACTTCAAATGAAATTCATTCTTGAAGCAAAAAACACTATAGAATAAAATTGAGATTCCAATTTCATCGAATTCCATCGAAATTTGCAAACCAAATACAACCTTAGTGATCTGAATAGTAGTTATAATGTTTCGTGGTAAATATTATATTTTGTAGAAAATCTATAATAAAATAATTATTATTATATATATATTTTGTTTTAAATGTGAAAACAAACATGTGGCCTCAATTCTCAAAGAATTGGTAAAAAAGTGATAACAAACTTCACTGGATATAAGTAGATATCAATCGGGCCTTGAATTTTTTAAAAATTTTTGCAAAATTAAACGATTTGCCCCTAAAAAAAGAAATATTACAATTTGCCCTAAAAATTGACGTTTTGCCCCACCCGTACGCAAATCGCAACTTACGATTTGCGTTCAAGTGTTTGCGTTTTGCGTCCCGTGCATGTGACCGAGAACGATGAGGTTGAGAACAAGTCGCAAATGCAAGATGCAAATTTGCAATTTGCGTCTTGCTCTTTGCGTCCCGTGTGTGAGCGAATCTTGTGACCGAGAACGAGTTGCATTGTAAAAGGGTAGTGATTTGCATCTGTTTAAAATAAAATTAAATAAAATATAATATTATATGGTTATAATAAAATAAAATCTTATCAATTTCATCAAATTCCATCCAAATCTACAAACGAAATGCAACCTTAGTGATCTGACTAGTAGTTATAACGTTTCATAGTAAATGTTATATTTTGTAGAAATTCTATAATAAAAATAATTATTATTACATATATTGTTTTGAATGTGAAAACAAGCATCTGGGCTTATTCTTAAAAATTGGTAGAAAAGTGCTAACAGACTTCACTGGATATAACCCGATATCAATTGGACCTTAAAATTTGTAAAAAAAATTCGGGAAACTAAACGATTCACCCCTAATTAAAGAAATATAACAATTTTCCCTCCAAAAAAATTGACGTTTTGCCCCCACCGTACGCAAATTGTAACTTACAACTTGCGTCCAAGTGTTTGCGTTTTGCGTACTGTGCATGTGACCAAGAATGATGAGGTTGTGAACGAGTCGCAAACGCAAGATGTAAATTTTCTATTTGCGTCCCGTGCATGTGACCAAGAACGATGAGGTTGTGAACGAGTTGCAAATGCAAGACGCAAATTTTCGATTTGCGCCTTGCGCTTTGCGTCCCGTGTGTGAGCTAATTTTGTGACCGAAAACGAGTTGCCTTGTGAACGGGTAGTGATTTGCATCTCTTTAAAATAAAATAAAATATGGATTTAATGGTTATAATAAAATAAAATCTTATCTATTTGGATAAAAATTTACAAGATTTTCGGGATTTACAACATTTCTATAAATATTGTGACTATAAGCTAACATATCAAAATGTTAGAGATCCCGAAAATCTCGTAAAATCTTATCCAAACATATAAGATTTATTTTGTTATAACTATCAAATCCATTTTTTTAAGTGGATGCAAATAGCTACCCGTTCACAAGGCAAATCGTTCTCAGTCACAGGACTGCCTCACAAACGGGACGCAAAGTGACGCAAGACGCAGACTGCAAATCGTAAATTTGCGTCATGCGTTTGCTCTGTGACTCGTTCACAACCTTATCGTTCTCGGTCACGTGCACGGGACGTAAAACGCAAACACTTAGATGCAAATCGCAAGTTACGATTTGCTTACGGGAGGGGTAAAACGTCAAATGTTTTTTTGGAGCGCAAATCGTTATATTTCTTCCTTTTTAAGACAAATCGTTTAATTTCCCTTTATTTCGGAAAAAGGAAAAAAGAAAATGTTATTTAAATTCTAGGTTTGTGAATGAAAACAAAGAAAAGATTTCTATATATACTCATAAAATAATTATATTATATAATTCTGTCTATCTATATAACTAAATAACTAAATGAGGAGATTCCAAATTATTTGTCAAGTATTTACCCATGTCACATCATACATATGCTATGTGTCATCAATATATAACCTATACCCTTACTCTAAATAAGGTAATATTTAATTAAAATTCATGTTATAACTAATATCATTTAATAAGGTAATTGATTAAATTAAAATTATAACCAGTTTAATTTGAATTATGTGTCATGTGATAACACTTATAATTTATGTTTGTTTATATATATGCACATTAGTTATTCAATACAATGTATAAATTGTTATAGTAATTGTTAACAATTTATATTTTCCAAAACTATGAATATACACATTGTTAATCAAATTGTTACAACCTTAACATATTATAACTACTAGATACGAAAATGTTACAATGACCAGACAATTATTTTTAGCTAGAAAAAGTTCATTTTTTAGCATACACATCTTTTAAAAACTTTTCATTTCTTTTCATTGATATATATGTTATTCTTATTATATTTTTTGAGGGTTTAAAATATTGAAAAATGCTATATGTAGCCCTTAGGGCTATGAATAAGAAATTCTGACATGCATTGAATTATTTTACCTTAAGAATAACCACCCACCCCTGAATATAACCTCTCCCAATCACCTTTATTTACCATCCCTTAAAGCATAAACTTAACTTTTAAAGATAGCCCTAAGGGCTACAAATAGCAAAATCCATATATATAGAATATTACTAATAAAAAAGGTTTCTTTTATACAAAGTACCCTCCACCCCCCACCCCCAACCCACTTACTCAATACTAGTAGGTTACCTGCGCTTTGCGACCGAGAAAATTTTAAAATGAGCTAAAAAAATATTTTCATTAATCGTTGCAAATATCTCAGCAGCAATAGAAACATTGTTCATGGTGTTTTTAGAAGTAATTTTAAAACATAAGCACAACGTTTTTATTTAATTTACAACTTTATATATTTGTAAATATGTTTACGTATACTTATAATGATCATTTTTTTATCCAATGATTGTGTATTTTCTTTTCGAATTGTTTGTGCGGTCTTAATTATACGTGGGGCGACTAATATTTAGACACTTATTTTGATAAAAAGATAGTATTACAATAAAAATCATACCACATATATATAAAATAATTTTAAGTTAGTACATATTATTACGAGTTAAACTATTATAGGGTATCAAACAACAAATGTGACTGATATTTTAAACCTTATTTATTCAAACGGTTTGGTAGTAACATACATTTTATTATTAAGTATTTTGAAGTTGGTGTTAAACTTCGATTCAAGCAATCTAACAATAGAATATATTGTTCGAATCAACTAAACAATGACTAACTTAATCGGTTTTAAAACATTATCCGCCGCATAGCGCGGGTTCTAAAGCATTCAAACAGAGATACGGTAGATAGTATATTCGTGAGGGTGATGTTTGAATTCATTTTATAGCCGCCTATTATAAATAAAATTCGACAATATATGGAAGATAGTATAGATATTCGTTAGAACATACAAGGTCTATAGTTTTTTCTTCAACAAAGTAAACAAACAATGTAGTTTCAAATATCTCTATATATAGAAATACTATAATTATATTGAATAATTAATGATTATTGTAGTTTTCATACTAGTTTAGTCAAATAAAGAGGTATAATAGGTATTTCTCATATCCCTTTTGTAAGTTTTAAGCCAAACCCCCTAAATGAATTATAAGGGGTATAGATTATTATAACACCCTATTGATAAGCATCAAATAGATACTATATTTTATACTATTTATCCCTATATTTGTATACATTTTTATGCATTTATATGATTTTAGATACTTATTTTGTTAATATTTGCAGAAATGTATTTTAATTGAAGATTGAAGAAATAGGAACGAAAATAAGACCAAAACTGAAGAAATTGAAGCGGTTGAAGAAAAGAAGACTTAAACTTTAAAGAAATGAAGACTAAGATGATTATATTAAAGAAATGAGCCAAGAAAACAAGTTGAATCCGTTTAAGAAGAAAGGAAGCCCACATTGAAGCCATAGCCGTTTGTGGAATATTCTGGAAAAACAATCGAACCGGCGGTTGGTGTTAAGGGTTTCAAGTCGGTGGAAAACGCAGAGTTGGAGTGAGATTCAAGTAACTCCAACCGGCGGTTGGAGGGTCGGCCAGAAAAGTTATAAATAGAGGCTTAGTCTAAGCTAAAGGATATACGATTCAAAGAAAGAAAATACGAAAGTTAAGGTTTTAGGCCAGCTTTACGTACGAATTTGGAGGCTAAGGAGCTAGGGTTTGAAGGTTTTTAACCCTAGGAAAAGCTAGTTCGTCAATTGGTTCGGTTTCTTTATCCTTGTAACTTTA
Source organism: Pseudognaphalium luteoalbum (assembly GCA_963422505.1). Classification (NCBI taxonomy): domain Eukaryota; kingdom Viridiplantae; phylum Streptophyta; class Magnoliopsida; order Asterales; family Asteraceae; genus Pseudognaphalium; species Pseudognaphalium luteoalbum. Next base: position 6,541,554 of record OY730194.1, read on the forward strand.
TTAACCTTTTGGGTTATTTTGGATTTTGTTTATTTGAATTAATTGCTTATTAGATTTTCGTTATGAATGTTTAAATGTATGTTTATTAGGTTTATTATATGAATTATATGTTTATGTTGGAACTATATTATTGAATATTATTATGCAATAATTCTGTGTTATATTATGTTAATGATCATAATTAACTGGTTTATAGATAAACTTTATTAATCTTTTGGGTTTTTAAATTAAGTGATTATGTTTCCTTAAATGTTAAGTAGCATTGTAATTCAACCGAACCAGGAATTGTATCAATAATATGTTGATAGATCTTAATAAATAGTGATACTTTACATAACCTTTGACTGTATTGCTATATGAAAATTATCTTAACCTTTGTGGTTTTCTACATTAGTAAATCACAATAATAATAGCCAACACGCAAATAGACATAAATTAATATAATAAGTTTAATAAATAATAGTTTAAATAATCATAATCTTCTATCCAATTGAGTATTCCTAAGTTGTTCCTTAAAACTTATCTATTAAGAATCGGTATCAATTATAAATATGTTCGATCGGAACTAAAACGTCCCCCTTATCTTGTATATTATTGTAAAGATTGTAGATTAATTGTAATAATTGTAATTAGGATAAATAAATAGTTAGTAATTAGGATAAATAAATAGTTAGTTATAGATTAAATCACGTTCTCTGTGTTCGAATCTGGACTTACTTATAAAGCTATATTCTATGATCAGGATAACACTTGCCTGAATTGTGTGATAGTATTATTTAGTATTTCCTTAATTAAAACTTGTGATTATAATTGCCTATACTTAGCACACATCACCTATCTTGTAACAACATTATTTAAATATAATTAGACCGGAAACGTAAGTCCAAAACATGCATTTCATTATATATATATAAAGTCCAACCCGTTTCAAACATATACGTAAATGTTATAATTACATAATCAAAATACAACCGTGGGGTGTTATAGAAATCCAAAGACAACATTGATTTAATAAAATCAATAACAGAGTAAACGCAATAGTCGTCAAACATTCATTCCAGTCAACAGCTTCTTCCCCGCCCGTTATATCAAAGCATAACCTGCAAGAAGTATTTAAAGTGGTGGGATTAGCACAACGCTAAGTGAGAAGACATGTACCTGACAGTCTGACTTAGCAACAACAAATCAGTATACAACAAATAATCGTAAACACACAATATCACACAACTTCAGAGGATCGGTAGTTCTTGAGAAAGCCCAAATACCCACGGCAGCCCCTCAAGCAACACTTACTAACCCTACTGAGCTGTAGGCCAAAACAGCGGTTAATCATAACCCAACTGAGCTGCAGGCTGAAACAGCGGTTAACCGATAGCTTGTTACTATTTACACACGACCTAATTTCCTATTAACGATATGTACAAGGAAATTCTTGTCGTCCAAAAATAGTAACCAAGCCCAAACCCTGTTGACCTCTGACTAATCACATATGCCCAATGGCCACGTAATCACGGAATCATCATATCAGACTAAACAATCTATCAACAGTAAATCTACGTTTACCCGTTGTAACCAAACCTGTTACAACTAAACCACACTGAGGGTTACAGGTTCACTCACCGAATACCTCAGTCGTCCACTCAGTAGTCTAATATCACCGAGTCTTCGTATTATCTGAGAACACAACAAAATAATGAGTTAGTAACTCAATTATAATAATACAACTTGTCTCAAGACATATCACTTAATGATAATAAGGATCTCAATTATCAAACATTCATCTTCACTTTATAATCAAGTGCATTATATCATAATATCAATGTACAACTTATTAATGGACTTAGCATATATATTTATATACATTAAAGTCCAACACAAAACTAAAACTGACATGTTTCTTTTTTTAACCCGTACCCGATCAGCTAGAAACACATACTCGAACGGTTATAAGACTAATTTTTAGATTTTGCTTTAATTCAACATGCTCTCATCATTTTGTTCTATTTCAGCCGATAGGCTAAAAGTAGCCGATAGGCTAAAGCATAGCCGATAGGCTAAAAGTAGCTGATCGGCTATCTTACCTAAACCCAGATGCCTGTAACTTTCTGCAAGTTTCCAGCTTCGAACTTAACCCCAAAAACATATAACCCATATGCTATACTCGATTACAGCAAATAACAATCTCTAACAATAACTAACATCATATATCATCATTTCAATCATCAATTTCACAAATACAACACTAACCCTAATCATGAATTCAAAAGTATCTATATAAACCATGAAGAACACTTACTCTTGGATGAGTAATAGATGATGATGGTGATAAAATCTGATGATGATGATGATAGAGTAGGATGAATCACATAAACAAGCTTCCTTTCTATCTTTCTTTGATTTCTTACTATGTGTTTAGTTTGATACATCAAGGAAAGGGATTAAAAATGTAGGAAAGAAATAAGAAATAAGGTCGGCTCCCTCAACCAACCGACTCACTTTATTGGTATAATTTTAATCCCCTTTTAAACTTATTGTCTGAAACCCGAAAACCATTTACTAGTCCAAACATTTTATTTTATCAATAACTTTATTAGTTTAAAACAATTAATAATTTATCATTCACAATTGGATATTTAAACCTTTTTCCAATTATTTTCAAATAAACCAAACCAAAAACTATTTCGTAACACATTAAATAAAATTTAAAGTCGGGAAATAAATATAAAACTACTAGGCCCTAAATGCGGATGTTACAATTATCTATCTTTTTACATGCTAACAAAATGAATTATATAAAGATAAACGATTCGTACATCACACTTTTTAGTCGTACACAACAAACTTAATTTACACAATTGTACAGTACAACATCTTAAAGTATAATTGATAGTGTACGGATACAAAAATACAATGTACTAATCATCACCCTTATATAAAGTGTATACAACATAAACTTTAATATGAGCCGCTTTAACTTACGATCTACCTATACGACATTATATATTTGTAGCCGTGCGTCGTACGGGTTTAATGCTAGTTATATATATTTTAAACATATGGAAGATAAATGTAATGGTTTTTATTTATAGAAAAAAATATATAGATGAAAGCTAGAGACATCAATCTATTGCAGAAGTATAACAATGCAATAATGTATGCATTTATATAAACACGAATCCAATAATCAAGCAACCTTTTATATAGAATACAACATTTAAAAATTTATATACAAAACCAAACAGACTGAATTAAAACCATAATGAAGATAAAACAAATCTTGCATCTATTTGAAAACAATGATCATAGAGATAACAAAAGCACCAATACAATGTTTGAAATGTATCCATATGGTTTCATGAGCATCGAGGTTGCTTTGCTTTTCTTATTGCCGACAGGACGTGTGTCCTGACCACCATTTGTACCTCTTCCTTTACTTGCTTTTGACAAAACTAACTCGGAATGTTTCATGTCGTCTTCTCTACTAAAGTCATTCTCTTTCAAGTTCATAGCATATTTCTCCTCTACATGATTTACACAATAAATAAATTAATTTATTGGGCTTGGATTGAAACACTTGTGTGTATGGTTGCTGGGAATGGGAATGAATGAACAACTTTCATTCCCTTTAAAAGTGTTTGGTTGATGGGAACGATTTTAAAACTCGTGAATCAAACCCACAAATATTGGTATAATCCATACCCATATAAGGTGATGGGCTAGGAAACCTATGCCTATACCAATTAAAAACCCATACTCATACGGTCATACCCATAGTCGTTTCAAGTTTCAAACCAAAAGAGTAATAAATAACAATATACTATTAAGAATTGAAGAAACATACCTTTGGACTCAAGAGCCAAATTGGATAGGAATTGAGCACATAAGAGACACAGGAAAAATGCAAGCATATGGAACTTCATTTCTCTAAAGTGGTTATGGATGGTGATAGTGGTATGATTTGATACTTATATTGGTGTTTTAATTAGGAGTAGTCATGTCTAGTAAACAAATGAGGATTTGTTCTCTTCAATATGGAATCAAATAAAGTTGAAAAGAAAAAACAAGGGAATAAGCCTTTTAATAAGTTTCACATGATGCACATGGGCTAACCAAGTACAGGTTTAGAGGGGTGAATGTGTCTGAAAATATAAATAAAAAATGTAACCCTACGGCAAAAGTATTATAATCTTTACTTTCATATACGGGTCTATGGTACAGATCATCAACGTACTCTCATTTTTGTTTCGAGATTACCAACTAATCGATTTTATTACTAAGGTGACACCAACTTACTTGTTAGTTTATATATTGAGGTCGCCAACATACTTTTACATATGGGTTGAGGTCGCCAACATATACATATGGGTTGAGGTCGCCAACATACTTGTTAGTTATGTGTTGGGACTTGGGATCCCAAACAAAATTTACAACAATGTTTTTTTAAGTACATTGGTGATGTTAGTAATAAAAATGGTTCGTTAGTAATCTCGAGACAAAAATAAAAGTGTGTTGATGATCCGTACCATAAATCCTTCGTAAAAATGTGCCAAAAGTATCACCACTTATTTGAGAGTGTCAACCTTTTTTTATTACTTTCTTCATTTTTTATAGGGTGTTACAATTTTTTTTCACACTTTTAAATGTTAAATGTTGACAAGTTGTAATTTCTTCACACTTTTAATGTGTCAAGTTTTTTTCTCACACTTATATATGTGAAGATTGCGTGATTTCCATACTTATTGATATAACAATTTTCTTCACAATTATAAGTGTGAATAATTTAACATAATTTCACACATTAGTATTAGAGGAGAATGGGAGTTTAGGAGGGCAAGGGACTATATTGCAATTTATACAAAATGGAAATAGGGGGAAAGCTCTCTCATCTCACAAAAAACACACACTATATTCTCATCTCTCTCTCTCTCTCTCTCTCTCTCTCTCTCTCTCTCTTCACCAAACATACACAAACACATCACCACCACCACCTCCGTTACCGACGCTCCACCATCGTAGCTTCCACCGCCGCCATCGCAGCTCAACCCACCGCCACCGCGGCTCCACCTGGTCACCAACGTCATCGTCACCGTGACCGGAGAAAAGAAGCGGATAAAACGATGGCGGCTTTATTGTGGCCGAAAAGTTAATACGCAAACCACCACCATTGGTGAACCGACCTCCACCAGACCAAACCAACCGTGGTCATTTCGCCATATCCTCCCGCCGCTCACCGCCACCACCACCACTCCACCGCCACAAATCGCCGCTCCAACGTCACCACAATCTACCACCACCAACGTCACTCCTCCACCACCACTATATAGATCTAGATCTGAAAATTCGTAGATCTAGATCTAAAAAGTAGATCATCAAGATCTAATTTTTAGATCTGATTGCATCGTATAACTTTTCACTGCATCCTACGTTTTTTCTACTGCATCGTACAATTTTCTAATGTATCGTACATTTTCTACTACATCGTACATATTCTACTGCATCGTACCTTTTTAGTTCTGAAAAAAACAACTATGGAGTAGTACTTATTTACTGCATCCTATATTTTTTTAATGCATCGGTCTTTTTTAGATCTATAAAAAACTATGAGTACTTTTTACTCAATCTTTTGTATATTTTTACTGCATTTTATGTATATACTATAGCATTTTACTACATCGTATTTTTAAGTACTCATAGTAATATTGATCTAAATTTTATGTATAATTTAGCATCTTATGTATATTTTTACTGCATCCTCTATATATTTTAGAAAATTAGTATTACTTCGTTTAATTACAGCATCTTGTATATTTGTTATTGCATCTTTTATATATTTTGCTACATTTTTTGTATATTTGTTACTGCTTGTACATTTTTGTTACTGCATCAAGTATTTTATTGTTACTGCATCTTTTTTATATTTGTGTTGCTACGTTTTTTGTATATTTGTTACTACGTCTTGTATATTTATCACTGCATCTTACGTTCTTTTATTATTTTTTTGACCGAATCTTTGCATTTTAAATAGTTGTATGATTGAACAATTTTTTTGAGAATTTTTAGGAATATTTTTTATGAAATTTTACAAGTGGATCCATAACTTTGTCGAAAATGCAAAAAAATTCCCCCTCCTTTCCACAAATTTGTTAAAATTGTAAAAAGGTCCCTCTACCATATTCCATGTGCTCCTCTGATCTCTACCTTTTTTTATAAGTGTGAAAAAAATATGGATAAATGATATTTTTATTGTAGTGTGTTCTTTATATATATATATATATATATATATATATATATATATATAAATTCTAATCTAGCCAAATGGAACTCAGTGGTGTCAATCGTGATTAGTCGAGAATACTAATCTTGTTGTTTCAATACATATGATTAGTCGTACCCGACTCGTACTCCATTATTTTTTTACTTGCGACTTTTCTATTTTAATTGAAGTAAATTTCAAAAATGGTCCATGTGATTTACACAGATTTACGAAAGTGGTCCCTAAACTATTTTTTTTATTGTTTTCAGTCCAATAACTTTCAATTCTGCTCAAAAATAGTCCATCCATCTAACTTCGTTAGTTTTTGCCCGTTAAGTGACATCACGTGACTTGCACGCGAGGGTAATTTTGTCATTTCCCCTTTCCCCCACCAATATTACCCTCTTTTTCCCTTTATTTAATCGCACATATATACTCACCACATACACACTTTGAATTTTGAAAACCCTTTTCCGATTCCGATCATAATCACCAACTAGACATCGAGCATTTTTTCGTTTACTATCATGGTGCAAGCTTTGTGGAGGCTTTGTCATAGGAGTGTTACCATCGACGAACAACTATTCTATGGTACGATTAACTGTTGTTTTTCTCAGTCTATACTCGATGGTTTTTACAATAACGAGCAATTTCACATAAAAATGCTAAATTTATGTTCTCATTTGTTGTTTTATACTTGATACAGAAAATAGGCATGGGTTTTTCTCTCTGAAGATTCATCGTGGTGGAGCTTTTGCAAAGAACCCTAGTTTGCTTTACGAATGAGGTAATTTTCATTATGTTAATGTGATTGATTGTGGCTTAGTTTGATCAAGAAATGAGTGATTTGAGGAGGGTGAACCCAGAATCCTATGAATGGTTGAAAAAAATTCTAGTTCAACATTGGACTAGATCTCATTTCTCAAGCATGTTGTTTACTTATTCAATATTCATCACTGGAGTGGGTTATACATAGATAATAAACTGATATCTTATTTTTTGCAGGAAGAGCCCATTATGATATACTTTTGAATAACTTATGTGAAGTGTTCAACAGAAGATTGGTGGATGGTAGAGACAAGCCTATAATCAGTTATTTGAAGTATATAAGGGAGTACCTTATGAAGTGGATAGTGATAGTTCAAACAGAGATTGAGAAGCATGATGAGCCTTTGACTCCAAATGCTACTACTTTTCTTAATATCATCAAGAAAGAAGCAGGTCAATTGAAGGTATGCAATATATTAAAGTGCTTAACTTATTTACTTTATTTACATTTGCAATCTGTTCATTACTTTATTTACTAACTCTGTTCAATTTGTTCACTATATATTACAAGGCACAATGGTATGGTGGGAATCAGTTCCAGGTTATTGGTAAATCTGATCATCAGTGTGTAGTGGACATGAATGCAAGGAGTTGCACTTGCAGGAAATGGGAATTAACTGGTATACCATGTAAGCATGCAGTTGCTTCCATATGGGATATGAAAGTAAATGGAATTGAAGTGGCAATCCTAGAATCATATGTTAATCCATGTTATTGGTTGACAACATGGAAGACTATGTATAGATTCAAAATTGGTGGACTCAATGGTATGACTTTTTGGCCCAGATCAAGTGCTACCCTGACCATAGTGCCACCAATATTTCGTGTTCAGACTGTCAGACCTTCAAAGAAGAGGAGAAAGAGTGCAGATAGTGTCGCACCCCCAAATTTGGGTTGCGGAAGTGAATCGGGCCGGGGCGCGAAAAATCAATATACACAGCACATAAGATATAATGAACGACCACTATATGCGTCGTTTTACATTGATATTAATAAAACTAAAGTTTACATCAAAATATAGTTTACATTAGCTCGGTTTGAAATTGAGAGATTTAAGTACATAATTAATCCATACAAAATATAATAATGCAGCTAAATCTCTGATTGTTTGCATGCTGACTCGAGCTAATGGATCTTGATTGAGCAGTCCAACCTACTGCTGGTCACCTGTGATACATGCTAAAATTGGTCAGCGAAACGCTGGTGAGCTCACAGATTTGTATGTCAACACATATTTGTATGAACCGCAAGATTTATAATTGAATTTAAAATGCAATTAAGCAAAATAAAAGTTATACAGCCATGAGCACATAATCTGAGCTTAACTTGGGTGTCAGGTCCAATTAAGGAAACCCAACTGAGTTGCCTTCTACGAGTGCCTAATCTCCACTCGTCTTCCCAAATGCTAATACGTCCGTTTGACCAGTTAGTGCGTGCTAACCCGGACGAGGATTGTCAATCCTATATGATATCATATACTAACATTCACACTACAGATGTATTACCAAACTATGTTGTGGAGGGCTTTGAAATGATTAGTGAAAACAACTGATGTAGTATTTGATTTGTATTATACTTGCGTTCATATTGTAAAATTAAACGAGCAATGTAATCACACCCCTGATTGAAAAGCAGTAAAATAGGGGCCATGAGACTCACCTAAGCCTTTAGTGAATATTTAAATAAACTTGGATTGATTAGCTGCGAATCGATGTCCGAAGACTTGTAACCTGAGGGCGTCCAATACGCGTGATGGTTATTAATTGCATAGGTATCTTAAAAGACTACCTTTATAGTTGTTTGTTCAACTATGATGTCCAAATTACTACGATTTAGTTGATTAACTTGTCCAAATTATTACTACTTGGTTGACTCGATTATGTTTTGAAAGTGTGTACAGCCCGTTGGTGATTTGTTTGCAATAATAATCTCACATTATTATTTTAATTTTTGAAAGGTGTTATACTTAAAAGTATTTATAACTTTAAGTGACGGGGGTCCGGGGGCAGCGCCCCTGGTTAGCGGGGTCCCAGGGGTGGCAACCCTTGGCGAGGTCCAAGGGGCTGGCCCCTGGTTGGGGTCGAGATGCCAAGTCAGCTCGAAAAAATTTTATTTCTACTAAATTGCTTTGGTGAAAAACGCATCTGGACTTGAATTTGGGTGAAATCAAGTGATAAAATTTTAGGTCTCGACACTTAGTAAAATTTATGTTTTCTTGGTTCTGTTTCATGCGACATAGTGTGCGACATACGGCTTTGTGTCGCTAAGTGCGACATAGTCCGTTGTGTTGCAGATCATGTCTGCGACATAAGGGCTTGTGTCGCTAAGTGCGACATCCGCAATTTAATGCGACATAAGGCGTTGTGTCGCTATATGCGACGAAAATAAGTTTGCGACATAACAATTTGTGTCGCTATATGCGACATCCGTGATTTGTGCGACATAGTGGCTTATGTCGCTATATGCGACATAAGGCCTTATTTAGCGACATAAAAGCTTATGTCGCAGGTGGCCTGGAGCCTCTGCGACATAAAGCGATGTTGGCCGGAAAATGAGCCGAAAAGGTGTTTTCCGGCTTCCGTTTAACTTGAAACTTTTACCCAACCCATATTTGGACATTTCAAGCTTAAATAATCCTTAAACAAGTAAAAATAATGGAAATCGGAGTGTTTCGGGTTTTGTCAGAAACTTACAAACTTAACGTCGGAGGAATCCGAAAAGATGGAAGTGTAGATCTCGACGAGAGGAACGTTTTCTTCTAAATGAGTGTGACGATCCGAGGTCGTTTGGTGTTAGTTTTTAAGGAAATTAAGGAGGTGGTGGTGGTTTATGTTTTGAGAGAAAATGAGATGAAGAAAATGGAGAGAGAGAAAAGAAAGTGAAAAAAATGAGGAGGGGGAAGTGGTTTTTGGCAGATTTTTGGGGAGAAGGGGGTCGGGAATCTCCCAAATTTTAATCCTCGCGTTTGCGCTCCGTGCGATGTTCGTTTTCCCAATCATTTAAACATTAAATAATTATTTTATACGTTTAACTATATGTTTTAAAATACGGATGTTTATTCAATATTTTTGTTGAAGTATTTTACCATATACTTAATAACTTAAATGGTTTCATTTGTTTGTGGGTTTAACATTTTAATCGCGTGGACGTTTATTTGTACGATACAAACTAATTACGAAATATTATCAAAATAATATTTTGGATATAATGTTTGTACTAAATAATATTACATTATTTAATAAAATTGTTCACCAACGTCTGTATAAATTGAATCAAATTACATTCGATTTGGGTCGCGTACGATTTAATCAAATCGTATAATTGTATATATTTATCAATATATAGTTCGATACGTTAATTAGCCTAATACAAAACTAATTACATGTATTTAACAATTGATTAGGCACTAATCACTAGTCCTAATTTGACGGGTGTCACGGATAGGTTGAGTTCCAGAATGGTTAATTAAGGTAAGTTGTCAAGGGCTGGTGGAACAACAACTTGCTCAATATGCAAAGAAAGTGGTCATAATAAGAGAGGATGCAAGAATGTTCCAGGAAGCTCACAAGCAGGTGAAAAAGGGTAAGTTTCAGAGAACGTGGTCAAAGCTAGGAAAGGTAAAAAGAAGAAAGCAGATGGCAAGGCTAAGGAGAAAGCAACTGGAAATGGTAAGGAGAAAGTTGTTAAGAAGGGTAAGAAGAAAAGTGCAGATTAGAAGATGTTTGGTAGTACTTTAATTGTGTTTTGAAACAATGTTTTAGGTGCTAAGTACTTTTAAATGTATCTAGCAGTCTTTTGATGTTGCTTGCACTAGTATGCAGTAACATGTATCTGACAGTCTTTAAATGTTTTGGTGTTATGACTTGTATCTAGAAATGTGTTATGACTTGTACATTTTGGTATGATGTGTAATGACTTGGTAACTTGCATAATATTTAGCATGTTATGATATGTGTTCGTGTGTTTGCAGATTCTTAGACTTTTACCATTTGTGTGTTTATGTGCTAACAAATTCGTATACTTTGACTATTATGCACATGCATAAAGGCGTAAACATTTATGTGTTTATGTGTTTGACCATTATGCAAATGCATTTATGTGTTTGCAACTACAAATGCAAATGCATGTATTTTTGCAGTAATGACAACAAACAACTCAATCACTTTGACAACCAACATCATTTAATACACATATTTATAAAATCATTTGCTACTAACAACCACATTCATTGATTCAAAACATTACATTTCAACATTCATCATACTTACTACATGCCAAGCTTGCATTCAAAAGAGTACAATCATCACTAGCAGCAACTATAAAAGCTATAGATACCTACATTCAAACTACTTAAACAGCAAACCCAAGAAAAGCCCAACCAACACCACCATAACTGCAATTGTGGTTCTGTATCCTCTTGCATCACTTTGGAGTTGTGCAACTTGTGCTTAAAGTTCATTCATTGACCTCAACAAACCAGGAATAACCTTAACAGCTCTTTCACACATTTTTGGATCATACCACCTAACAAAACCACAGCTCGAAACCTATAAAACAAAAATAACCTAAAATCAACAAAAGCTGAAAAAGTGAAAATTAGGTCATTGATTACATTTTTGAAGATAGTTAATTACAAGTCGAGCGTAACAATGGGATCAACGACCTGGATTTGCATGTGTCCAAGATGCGCGTATGGAAGTACAGGCTCCACAATCACATCTCACCATTTTTCGATTTTGATTTTCTATGATCGGTTTGTTTTTTTTAGGGTTAGAAAACGAGGAAGCAAAGTAAGTGTATATGTGTGCGTTTAAATAAAGGGAAAAAGGGGGTAATATTGGTGGGGGAAATGAAAAAATTACCCTCGCGTGCAAGTCACGTGATACCACTTAACGGGTAAAAACTAACGAAGTTAGACAGAGGGACTATTTTCGAGCAGAATTGAAAGTTATTGGACTGAAAATAATAAAAAAATAGTTTAGGGACCACTTTCGTAAATCTGTGTAACCACAATGACCATCTTTGAAATTTACTCATTTTAATTATGAACTTTCCTATTTTAATTGTTTACTTTCTTTTAATACATGTTATATAATATTTCAAAATGTAGTTTAGACTACTCTATAGCATATAACGATCAATGATTGTAGTTTCGATTATTTTCTACTTAGTGAGTTAAAAGTACTTTTAAAATATCTTTTTAAAAGCTAAAGATACGCTAACTAAACATGGTTAAGAAAAACTATTCTTTTAAAAACTATTAATAATAATTTATTCTTGACAACTACTCCATTAAACACACTTTTTAAAATTATAACTATTTTTTATTAGCAACAAATGAACGGTTTATTTGAATCTTGATGACAAATTTACCATATATTATTGATATATATTTTCTTTTTTAATGGACATATTTTTATTTAACCAGATGATAGGTCGTCTTTCAGTGTGGGTGTGGTAGCCGATTGTCTCGTCCACACTCGGAGACTATACATACGACTAATAACTATGTACAGTATTATATTATTGTAGGATCTCTTTAGTTATTAATCGTTTTCGCTTAGAATCTGTAAAAACTCAGGGACATCCATATAAATGATTAAGCCAAATAGTTGAATAATCATTTAACTAAAGTAAAGAGAATTTAGTTATGTAAATCACTAAATTATATACCACATATGTAAAGTTATAAACAGATCCGATCTATACCTTGACATTACAATTTATAAATGACATTTGGTTAACATTTTCCTTTCTTTTATATTTTTCTTTTGTTCACATTGACTTGTGGTTTGATCGTTTTTCGTATAAATTAAAGTGTTCGTTCATGCAGTTATGTTGTTTTTCCCGACTTTACTCTTTTTGCACATGAATTGATCAAAATGCCCATATATGTGCACCTTTTTTATTTATTTTGTTAATGATAAAGAAAGATGTTATCGATGCGATTTGTCTTTTTAGTTTGAATTGGAATTTGGACACACACAAAAAATTAGTGAGAAAGGATCATACTAAGTATATAAAGGTAAAAATATATTTTGGTTGTTTAACATCAAATTAAGGGTGAAATTGGGAAAGTAAAAATCATAAATACGAGCGTTGTAATAAAGAATATAGACGAAACAATATCCAAAATGACTGAAATATACATAGAAGTAAAGATTAAAAGATAAAGTGTACGAGAAAGATTCGTGTGCGACACTTGTACTAAAGTATCGTGTTTCACGCTCTTGATGCACTATGATATACTTCTTTCATTACAGTTAAAACGTCCAGTTTGATAATGCACAGAGTTTTGGAATGTCCGCATAAAATTGAGATAGGAACTATACAATTGAGACACTTGTGCTAAAGTATTGCGTTTCACGCTCTTTGTCAATCAAGTATCATCTCTAATTACTTATTTCAAGTATTTGAGATATGAATTATACATTTATTTTGAGATGTATTAAGATGAATGGAGGATAGATGTTATAGTTATGTATCTAACTTTTAACAATGATGAGTAATACATGTACGACTATCTCAATTGTCTCATCACTATCACGTTACATACACACAAGGGTGGAGTCAGGAAATCCTAATAAATGTGGCGGGAAAAAAAATTATGATTTTGTGTGTGGCAACCTCTACTTAGGCGTATTAATTTAGCTTAAGCTTGCTTGTAATTATTTGTATTTAGTATGGAATAAGACTAATTACTTGTAATATTTCGTATATTGAATATACACACGTACGTAATAAATTATCATTACGCGATTCGTTCGGATGGATTCCGACACACCCGGCCATTGGTGAAATATTTCATGTGCAACGTAAATCTATTTTTATGATAAATAGTCGTTAATTACTTAGTATCATTATTATATAATAAAATACGTGAAAAACCCTTACGTTTTAAATAAAACGTAACGTACACGAGAAAATGCATGAATCGAGCCCGACACCCAAACGAAACCCAAAATATATTTTAGTAATTTGGAATTAAGTGTTCAAAAAATATTTGGTTATCCCGAATACCAATTACATATCAAAAATCTCACGTGCGAAATCAAATGTTAATTATAAACTTTTAATCCGCGCAATTAACGTTTAAATAACTTGCAAACGTAACACAAATTCGAGAGATAAGTCACGAGCCCAACCCAATGAAGGGTCAGGCCCAGACCACGGCCCAAAGGCCTTGCAATAGGCCCACAAGGCCAGCCCAAGACCCACTCCATTTAACCCCTTTTTTCCTTTCACTTATTTCATTCATCACCTTCCACTCTCTCTCTCTCTCTTGTCTCCTTCTCCTTTTTCTCTCAAGAAAAACGGTCAAACCAACAGCCATACACCTTCCTCAATCTCTTCCAAGGACCACCAAGCATCACCACCATCATCTAGCTTCATCCTTAGTCGATTTTAGCAAGAGGGAAGCAAAGAAGACAGCAGCAGCACACTCACTCTCGTTTCAGCTCTAGATCAGTTTTCTCTTGGTAAAACTTCACTTTCTTTCGTTTATATTACTTGGATAACGTTTGAAAACATGATAATGTTTCATCTCTACTCGTTTGTGTCCAAGATCCATGTTAAAAACCGAAAAAACAAGGCTAAAAACCATTGGGGAAAACTATCAACCACTGGACAAAAACATAATCGAACTTAGATCCGTAATATCTAAACCATTTCTCAACCAATTCAAGTGTTTCTTGAGCCTAAAATAAATTTTAGGATTTCTAGCTTCCATATCACTAAGCCCTATATTTTTTTGAAGTCCATTTTTATTTTTAAATAAGTAAATAAAAGTACATATATCTACTGTACTTTCTGGCCAGAATCTGAGTCAAATGGAAAATGGCATATCTTGGGATCTAGCATCTAGGACGAATTAGGGACTGAATCTAGTTGAAAAATCTTGATATTTTCGTTAACTAAAACTTTTATTTAGATACCATCCTCTAAAAATACACGGAATTGGAGCTAGACAATTGTTTGTGCAAATAGGTACTAAAAACGACCTGTTGGACCTCTGTCCCTTTGCGATTTAATATCGGGAGTTGTGGTTGTCTAAAAATGATAAAAAAAAATATAGAAAACAAAGCTAAGACATAGCACAACAACACATATATTTTCTTGGATTCTATCTCGATCTAATAACTAGTTAAAACGAGCTCCGACGAGACTAAAAATCCGAAACAACGACTTTAAGGGCTGTTTTCGTAACGAGTTTAAAAAGGACACTTTCGGGATTTTCACGAAACATGAAAACTACTTTTTATGAGTTTTTAAACATATATAAGTGTCGTGTAAAAGTCTCGGGTCAAACTGAGCATTTTTGACCAAACCAACAAAAATGGGAACACAACAGCCGTGATATAGCGACACTCGATCAAGTGTCGCCATCCACACTAGCGACACTAATTCAAGTGCCGCTACTCATCGATTTATCACATCTAACGACACTAACCTCGAGTGTCGCTACCTTTCACGAAATCCCTACTAGCGACCCATACTCGAGTGTCGCTACTTGTTCGAATATCGCCTCTAGCGATTCTACTCAAGTGTCGCCAAATACTATAAAATTGCAACTAGAGGCACTTGCCCCAGTGCCGCTATACATAATCAAGTGTCGCCATAGTGACACTAACTCGAGTGTCGCCAACTACAGAATGAATGAAATAATTATTTCACCAAGTATCGAATTTGTGCAACAATTACTTAACTTAATACGATACTACTCGTACTTGCAATACAAATACTTACAAGTGTACAATGAAACGAAATGAAACCTAATAATAATATCTTCGAGAATTATTATTACATACCTAAACATTCACCAACGGGCCACAAACATTTTTAATTAAACAACAGTTGAATACTTGGACATAACTAATTGAAGTGGACAACTAGCATGGATGGTCTTTCAAGACATCCACTTACTTACAACCTTATGTGCTTAGGGCATTAGAAGGTTGCGGGTTCGGAGAACCTACGATCGATATTACTTTCGGATACTCTTTTATTGAATTAAACGTAGCTTGCAAAGACTCAAGTGAGTCTCATAGCCCCGCTTTTTACTGTTTTTACCTCGGGGTGAGGATACATACTTTATTTTACATATGAACACAAGTACCGATTTAAATGATTTAACTGCTATACGGATTGCATGAGTCACGACATAATTCACTGAAGTCCTCCCATCATAGTTGTTAGTTATTGAACGTAAGCGCGAGTATTAGTAAATGGATCCATCTAGGAACTGACAATCCCGCCCGGGGTAGCACGCACTACCACGAACCGCTCTATATAAACGGGTGATTAATACTTGTCTTTCTAATGAGTGTTTTGGATTAGCACTCATGGGGGTAAAATTTACGGTACTTGGTTGTACCACACTTACTGTTAAGCATCGACTATGAGCCCAAGGCAATAGTATATATTTTACAAATTATTGCTTGGTTGCAATACACTTGTTTATGCGTTCGTGCACACTAATGAAATCTTGTGGTTCATAACTATCACTTTACTACTAAACCTGTGAGCTCACCAACATTCGTGTTGACCCTTTTAGTATGTATTATCAGGTACACGTACGGAGTAGGATTACTCGAGGACACTAGCTAGATTCGCATGATTTTCTACACTGCATTTAACGGGGATTCTTAACATTATCTTTTGTATATTACGGTTATGTAATAGAATTTCCCGCTACATATGCGAACTCTAGTCTACTATACTATTGTAACGAAAACATTATGTTTTCAAACATTATTTATATGAAAATGTAACTATTTTACAAACGTCTCATTTAGAGGTCGTTTGTTGTATCTTTGTGCTGTTGATACTTGAATAGTCGCATCCCGACCCGAACCGCTTTCGCAACCCGAATTTGAGGGTGCGACATTGTGGAGGCGAAATTTTTAATGTCATTAATAGCAAAAACACATTCTTTTTTACATAAGTTAATAATTCTTATAGGGGCGGCTGTCTACGCTACCCCCGTCCTGTCTCTGCACCTGCATACCATATTCATTTTATAATGTTCAACTCCCTTCAAATATAGATTTAAAAATATTATATTATAAGTTAAATAGACAAAAAAAAAAAAAAAGTTTCATATCAGATTATATAAACTTGTTAATTGGTAATAGCAATCATAACCGTGGAAAAAAATAGAAAATGACTTGTATTGATATAAAGTTACCAACTTAATCGATACAACTATGAGTCTAGATTCTAAAAGCTTACAAAGGGAGAAATCAAAACTACTTTAATCAGCCCATTATAATTGAACCCCAAAAAAAAAAAATCAATCATATCTTTAATTTTTGTATTCCAAAGTACAATCATATAAACATACTAGCTACCCACGGAAATTAGCATATATTGTCAATAAAAACTTGTATTTTTACAACGGATTGCAATGTATATATGGGACTGTTAAAGATGTAATATATTGTCTTCAAATGGTAAATCAGATTACATATATGCTTCCCAAAAAGTATAATTTTGTATGTTGGGACTTAAATCGCAGAAAAAGATATCATATGTAACTACCAAATATAACTACAAGTAACTACAAGTCTACATTACATGCAAAGAGGTATCAAGAAAATTATTATATTTCGGCGTTTGTTCGCGCCTAATTTCATCACGGTAATTAATGTTCACTCCTACATGAAACTTCTAATCCCATAAACGAACTTCTCCATCACATCACTGGTGCCATCTACAAATATTCCACTTCAATTTTAACACCTTAAAAATAAAGAATCGTTCAATTAATCGACATGAAGTCTTTGACAACCCAGGTTGTGTTAAAAAAAATAGATAAGAAAGGGATATCAGAAAGTATTCTTACATTATCGCCGATCTTAGAAGTCAGAGGATCTGTTACAATTAGGAGTGAGTGAAACCTAACAAGCATCCATGTTATTCACATAGACACAACGATAAATATCACACTACAAGAAAAATGGCCTTTAGTGACCATTTCATTTGTCATAACGATCAATATCAGTTGTCTCCTTTTTAATCTGCAAAACAGAGAAACACAAATACATTCATGAGTTTTTCATTTCATTTGCAAGTTGAGTTCGAATATTAAATACGGATTTAACAAAAATAAGAAAGGGATGGGCATCAACTTTTC
Source organism: Pseudognaphalium luteoalbum (assembly GCA_963422505.1). Lineage (NCBI taxonomy): Eukaryota > Viridiplantae > Streptophyta > Magnoliopsida > Asterales > Asteraceae > Pseudognaphalium > Pseudognaphalium luteoalbum. The sequence continues at coordinate 6,559,769 of OY730194.1, forward strand.
TTTGTTGACAACTCAATTGTTTTGCTAGGAATACGTGCATTGTTCTAAATTAAGATAACAATGGTTGTTGTCTTAGTCAAAGAGGAGTAACTGGTGTATACGTATGACCTGAAACTATGGTAACAAAGCTTTTGGTATCTGAATTTACCTTAATCATTTTACACTTTAGTCTTGTAAGCCGTCATTAGTCCAGTTGTTGTTGGAAAAAACAGTCTCAAAGATTCCCCAACAACACAGCCAATGAAAACAGTAAAGAAATATAAACACAAGAATATACGTGGAAAACTCCAAAACCGGAGAAAAACCACAGGCCTCCAAAGAATAAAAGATTCCACTATATGAAAAATTATTACAATCACATAGACTAATCTCTTAAGCCACCACCCAACCAACACTCACACCCTCCAAAGATTTGACTAACACCTTAGACACTCTAAACCAAGTGACTAAAACAAAGGGAGAAAGAAATAATCAAATACTTAAGATGTATGTTGATTTGGTGCATTTTAAAACTAAGGCTTAGGCCTCCTTTTATAACCAAGGAGTCACCCCCTCCTTTGTTCCATCCACCAATGTGGGACAAATACCCAATTTTTATTTTAGCCAAAACCAACAATCTCCACCATGGATAAAATAAAAATAACTTTGTTCCAACATCAGAACCATTGTCTTGACCGACAATCATAATTCGAAGAGAATTATCATACTCCACCATAAAAGAGTATCTCCACTCAGAATAACCTATTCTAAGCATTTCACCTCGGCACATGTCGAAAAAACTTGCTGAAATTGTTTATGGTGCAACTTCCCCTGTTTGGCTCACCTGGAAGTTCCTCAGCCATCGACATCAATTTCCACCACACACCTTGCATTTTAAGCCAAACCAATGTCCATGTGTAAACACTTGTGGAACCGCTGACAACCATCCCTTTCCCATGGTGGCGCGGACACACCATAAGGATGTCATATCTTAACAGAACTCACTATTCTCCGTGAGAACGGAGACATTGTCAGCATATTTGGAGCCCTTTGTCGAATCCACTCCACCTGGATAATCTATCTTGACATGCTCAGACTTCCCACACTTCCAGCATATTAGATTTTTCTTGGAGTTCTTCTTCTTCCTATCTTCACTTACCAAAACTGTACCTTCCGATGAAGTCCCGCCCTTACCTTCCAGTCTTTTCTCCTCAGATAGGAGTTTGTTAGTAACGTCTTCAAACTTCAGGGTCTCTTTCCTATACATCAGAATAGGTTTCATGTGCTCATAGGAAGATGGTAAAGATAATATAAGTCTCAATGATTTATCTTCATCATCAACCTTAACTCCAATAGCCTCCAGTTCTGAAAAGATATTATTAAGAATACTCAGATAATCTGAAATTTGTGTAACTCCTTCCATACGTAAAGTATGGAACTATTCCTTGAGATACAACCGATTTGAGATGCCCTTGCCTTGGTACAACTGTTCAAGCTTATCCCAAAGCTCCTTTGCCATTGATAACCCATGCATGTTTGCAAGAACATTCTTTGAAAGACACAAACGAATAGCACTTGCCGCTCTCAAATCCATATCATCCCATCCTTCATCATCGATCTTACTGGCCTTGCTAGAATCACCGCTGGAAACAGGGGCTGATTTCCCCCTCAATGCCTTATGTAACCCGGACTGAATCAACACATCCTTGACCTGAACTTGCCACAAGCCAAAATTGATCCTTCCATCAAATTTCTCTACATTGAACCTCATTGGACTGAACTTTGACATTGTACCTGTATCTTTAAAAAAAATACCAGTATTGTATACTAGAATATTATATTTCCAGCCAATTAGTAATACACCCAGGAGAAAAAGGATCCCAGGAAAGAGAGGTGGGTCACAATGGACACGCTTAAATACCAAGTCTTTCCTTAGCCAGAACTTTTTCTACACGTGTAAATACTCCACCAGGCTCACATATAATTCTATCATATACAAGACAACCAATAGAACCAAGATACCCTAATACGATAAATAGAATTCATTTCTGATGTGGAAGTTCAGACAAAACTGCAACCACAGATCATACTATGAAATTCTAAAACCGATACCTCCGCCAAAACCTTGGGTCTGATACCACTTGTTGGGAAAAACGGTCTCAAAATTCCCCAACAACACACCCAATGAAAACAGTAAAGAAATATAAACACAAGAATATACGTGGAAAACTCCAAAACCGGAGAAAAACCACGGGCCTCCAAAGAGAAAAGATTCCACTATATGAAAAATTATTACAATCACATAGACTAATCTCTTAAGCCACCACCCAACCAACACTCACACCCTCCAAAGATTTGACTAACACCTTAGACACTCTAAACCAAGTGACTAAAACAAAGGGAGAAAGAAATAATCAAATACTTAAGATGTATGTTGATTTGGTGCATTTTAAAACTAAGGTTTAGGCCTCCTTTTATAACCAAGGAGTCACCTCCTCCTTTGTTCCATCCACCAATGTGGGACAAATACCCAATTTTTATTTTAGCCAAAACCAACAATAGTTGTAAATGATAAGCACAAAATAACTTGAGCTATAATCTACCAAATATACATAGACAGTTAGACACCATTCATTATCTTCTTTATCCACTATAACAACTTAGCAAGCTTATACATTAGATTCCTACTAAATTAGTACCAAAAACATGTAATGTTGGTTTCATGAATGCAAGCTCACACGCTTAAGCTATCAATTAAGCAGGTTACCACACACACACACACACACAAAAAAAAAAACACATCAAGTTGGACTACTTACTGTATACGAAGCATAAACTTAAAAAGTTTCAAATAATACCACTTCAGATGCATCCCCGATCATCTATAGGGCAAAACCTTGCATGTTGGAAAGATTTTGATCCGTAGAGACAGTGTTAAGCTTAAACACCAACCACCTGCAGGCCGCTGCTAACAACAAAATTTAAAACAGCAATAAATGCATAATAAAATAAAACCCCCAATCGTCGAACATATATTGTTCCCCGATCATCGAACATATCTTGTAATATTAATGAAATCAAAATAATAAAGAGTAGATCAAAACACTGATAATTTTCGGCATAGAAGAAGAGGAAGATCTATCAAGAACCGTTTGTATCAAGACGTGTGATGATTTCCCAAGTAACCAGCCCATGATACAAGAGACAAATGGAGCATGGAGAAGTCGATATCGTTTAATGAGGATTATTTGGTCACTAACATGTAGACCTATAAAGAGTTGACGTGTCTAGTCTTAGGAATGGTAAAGTAACCTTAAGGTAAGGCCCATACTACCAATTAAGTTCTTTCAGTTCACAAACCGCAAACCTTACCAAGGAATTATATAGAATTGTCATGCAATAAAAAAAGATACAGAGTCTCAACAACTTACAATCTCTACAAAATACTACCGTAAATTGAACTACAAATTTATATGATAGATGCCTTTCATTTCTTTTTACCTTTCACTTTGTACACTTAGCAAAACCACATAGAATTAAAGTTTATGGAAAACATATATGAACTGAAATGTGAAAATACCATCACTAACCATAAAAAAGGTAAATCCAAGAACATCTAATCTAATTATTACAACAACTATTTTTAGATTTGCATGTACTAAGAAACCTACTACATTAACCTCTAATAGGTAGATTAGGACAGAAAAATGTTACTCACCTACAAAAGAGAATGCTGATGTAATCCTGTGTATCCCTACAAAAATATAGAGACCGACATTATTAGTTATAACTTGCTAAATGTTTGACAAAAGCAAAAGGAAGAGTCGTAGCAGCTACCAAACTTCTCTCACACATTTCATCAAACACCATTTGGGCAACCTCCTATAATTTAAAAAACTTATTAATCCTAATTAAAAATAGCCACATCGAGCACATTATAATCCAAATTAGAATAACCATATTCAACACATTTGAAAAAGCAAGCTTAACAACACAATAAAGAAAGTTTTAAATCAAAAGGAGCAAGAAAATTTGTATTTGGTACCAATAAAAACTTAAGTGTGAACTTCATCCGTCTCTGATGTCGTGTAATGTAAACAAAAATGAGAACATACCTTCAATTTCATTAGTTTTCTCTTATCTAAGGAAACCCTAGTCATCGATCGCCTTTGAGGAAACATGTAATTCTGGTCTTTGAGAAGAGAGGATAAATGTAAAAGATGAGAAGTATAGAATGGGGATGAAAGGTTAGCTTTGAGATCCTTGGTGATTGGTGGTTGCAACACTTGTGTATTTTGTGCAACGTGTTTGATTGTAAGCAAATCCACTTGGTGAAGTGTTAATACATGACATGTTCAATTTTGAAGAAGCTTTTGTTTTTATAGATTGATCTTATTAAGTAATGATATGGAAGGAACTTATAACTACTGACACTCAATTATAAAGTATAAACGTCACAAATTTAACCCATATTTCAAATAGATATTACCATATCTATAATCTATAATATAGATTAGACCACTCCCATTGGTTTAGTCGGTTGGGAACCGACGGTCGTCGGTTTAACCGAAATCGATGGCACAACCTCGTCGGTCGTGGCCGTCGGTTTCCCCTTCGGTTTGGCGACGAGTGAAAACGGTGGGGTGTGGGTCCCACTTGTTATTTTATTTTTATTTTAAATTAGCCGTTTGATAAAAAAAAATAAAAAAATAAAAATGTTTTACTAACGGTTATGTAGCCGTTGGTTTTTTTTTAATATATATTTTTTTATATTTTTAAAAAACCCACATTTTCAACTATAAATACACACCCCCATTTCCAAACAATTCACACCAACTTTCATACAAATTCATACAATTTTACTCTCCACATTTTTATACACTTTATCACTTTTCCAATTTTATAAATGTCTTTTGATTCCGATCTCGAAGATTTGCAAGTGCTTAATGACATTTTTGATCCAAATTACGTGATCGATGTTATTAATGCCATATCCTCCGAGTCGTCCGACGACAAAGACAAATTTCCGATCCCGAGAGCTCTATGTCGATACTTTTTGAGAAATCGTGAAGTAATGGGATAACGTTTCTATCTGGACTACTTTGCCGATGAGCCAACATTTCTGGCGGATATATTTCGATGACGCTATCGAATGAGTAAGCCATTATTTATCTGTATATGTCAATGTATTATATCATATTCACAAGAACCGGTACCGGATTATTTTCAATACTTTCATCAACGGTTAGATTATACCGATAGACCCGGTTTTAATGTTTTTCAAAAATGCACTTCCGTCGTACGTCAATTGGCGTATGGTTGTGCGGCCGATCTGTTTGATTAATACTTGCATATGGGTGAACAAACATCATATTTGTGTTTGGATAATTTTTGTAAATGCATATTTCATTTATACTCTACGGAGTATTTATGGAAACCAACACTACAAGATGTTCAACGTTTGCATCAACGACATGCCGAGTTGCAACGGTTTTTCGGGTATGCTCGGAAGTTTAGATTGTATGCATTGGCCTTGGAAAAATTGTCCAGTTGCATGGCAGGGTCAATACACTAGAGGTGATTAGGGTCGTCCCACAATCATGCTCGAGGCGGTTGTCTCTTATGATTTGTGGATTTGGCATGCTTTCTTTGATCCGGCGGGGTCGAGCAATGACATTAATGTACTTAATCAATCGGATATGTTCTCTAATTTGATGCAAGATAGAGCTCCCCAGGTTAACTTTACGGTTGCCGGACAAGATTTCACCAGAGGATATTATCTAGCGGATGGGATTTATCCAGAGTGGGCGACTATCCTAAAGTCGTTTAGGCATCCACTAGCTGAAGCCGAGTCTCGCTTTAATGGATATCAAGAATCTGCCAGGAAAGATGTAGAACGAGCATTTGATGTGCTTCAAGGCCGTTGGCAAATCATCAAGAACCCGGCTAGACCATATAGCACCAACAAGATCAAAAGAATCATGTACGCTTGTGTGATTCTACATAACATGATAACCGAGGACAACATGCGAAATATGTGCCAACTAGAAGAAGATTATCTTTCTGATCCGGCGAACAGACCAAGACGCATGTGGGAAGAAAGAGTTGAAACTTCATTGCGTATGGACAAGGAATTACACGATTGAGAGGTTCATCATCAACTTCGCAACGTGCTAATCGGACACATTGCGCAACTACCACCAAATTTCCGTACTCGTTAAACTACTGTACTTTTATTATGTAACGTTTATTTTATTTTTAGGATTTGTAGTTTTTTTTATATAATTATTGTACTTTTTTTAGGAAATGTTGTAATTTTTTAATTTTAATGAAGTGTGTTTTATTTAAATTATTGTGTTTATTTGAGTTATTGTTTTTAAACTGATTAATTAATTAGTCAGTGGGTCCCAGAAAATGAAGTGACGGACCACTGATGGGAGTGGTCAGTCAGTTTCAGTCACTGATGGGAGTAGCCTTAGGGTGTTGATCCTTGTTTGTGTACTTTTTGTTTCCTGTTTGCTGGTAATAATATGTGTCTGCTTCTTCCAAAAAATATTAGGGTGTTAATATATACAATATTTTTTTATTCATACATCAAAATCATGCATTAAAGTGTCGTACAGTACTGTTTCAGAATGCATAAAATGTGATGTATGATTCAAAGGATGTGTTGTATTTATCACTAGCCTATAAATTATGGTGGCCAATTACTTTTAACCTAATAAAAAAAACTTCTTTTAACAAAACATATGAACTTAAAAGCAATTATCACATACTTTGTCATTTCAGATATTCGGATGAATATATATAACATACTACTAATATATAAACTTTTAACTCCCACATACATACAACTATACAAGTATGCATACATGTAAAATATATATATGACTTACACATTTAGTAGGAGCTTTACCTTGTAACTAAAGCTATAGAATTCTTTACGGGATTCTATAAGCTACTTAATAATAAATTTATATTCAAGGAATTCTGTACGATTTTTTTGTTCAATAACTCTTCTGATATATGTATGTCGAAATAGACGTTTTTTCTTCATAAAAGTTTAAGCTTCTAAAACTCATATTCTCAGCTTAATAGAATCTATAAATGTAAGATAGATATATGATTAAAGGGGATAACAATTGTGCTCTCAACATCACAAAAACAATGGTATTGTTGACCAATAAACATTTAAATAAAATCACATATTTTATATTTTCGATCCTTCAATTTTTTTTTATATATACAAAAATAATCTCTCCATTTATAGAACAGCACATTTCATCTATTCAAGAGCATGAAATATTTACCCACCCTACAATTAATATCACACGAAGCAAAACAATTACTCCGTATTGAATGATGATGATGTTATGGGCTAATTGTATGGGCCCTGGGGCTATCTTCAAATGGACCATAACCCAATTTTATTGGTGGCTACTTCAAATAGTCAATCTGACCAAGACCGTCTCTGTCCAACTACCCCCATGGCCCCATCAAGACCCATTATAGACCCATTATGCTCACTCTACATGTTTTATTTTTTAACATTTTTTAAAGTATAAGGTAGAAAATTGTGCTTTTGACTTACATTATGATGAAGATGATGTGCTCACTTTTTCCGACTTAAAAAATGTTATTAAAATAGAGTAAGGTTCAAATGAGTACATCAATTTTGAGTAAGAATGAGAGAACCAATAAATTTATGTCATGTGTCACTTTATTCTCTCTCCTTCACATTTTTAAAAATTAAATATCTCACAAACGGTAAGTCGAAAAATCATGAAAATTGCACCATAAAATTCAGCATTTTCTCCTCTTCGATTTGTCGTCCCTCAAGGCATACTTTTGACAACTTTTTTTTACTTCATTTTTTTGTGGGTTTTACAAATTAGTAACACATGTGTTAGTAATTGTTTGTACATTTAATTTGTGGTTAAAATTAGGGTTTAGGGTTAGGGTTTAGTAGGGTTTAGGGGTTGAGTAGGGTTTAGGGTTTAGTAGAATTTAAGGTTTAGGGTTTAGTATGATTTAGGGTTTAGAGTTTCGTAAAGCGTTTAGGGTTTGGGGTTTGGGGTTTAGGGGTTAGGGTTTGGGGGTTAGGGTTTAAGGTTTGGGGTCAACACTTTAACACATGTGTTAGTAAATGTGAAACCAACCAAAAAAATGGAAAAAAAAACTCGTCGAAAGTATGCCTTGAGGGACGGGAAATCGAAGAAGATGAAACGCTGAACTTAATGGTGCAATTTTCATAATTTTTCGATTTGTCGTTTGTGAGATAATTGATGTTGGGGGTAAATAAGTTTTATACATGTGAACATTCTCTTTGTACACATGGCTTGATATCATTGGTTCCCTCATTCTCACACAAATTCTTATTCTCATTTGAACCCCACCCTACTAATATAATCCTAGTCTATATAGTATTATTCATGTCCATTCTATTTATTTATAATTTATTTTATTTTAAATGTTTGTCGTACGAGATCTTGTAACCACGGATGTATTTGTTTTGTAATGATTGATCTTAAGGGGAGACATACATAATTTATATATTAGCACAATTATTAGTATATAAATATGGTGTAATGTTTTGAATTCTGTAAGCTATAAATTGGACTTAAGAGAAATAGGAGTACATATGAGGTATTAATTTTCACAAAACATATTGAATGGTTTAGAATAATGGTCAAGATTATTATAATTATTACAATTACTATTATTTAATAAAGTTTAAACATTTCATTTTATAATGAATCACAATGTCATTTTAAAAATATGCTTCGTAACTCACATATATCATCTTATTATGACAACATTGCTATTTATATGATGTTTGTATTTATAAATTGTTAGCTTAACCATTACTCTAAATGTAATGTTTATCAAAACCACTTGCTAAATGATCCAGTTGGCTTCCTAGAGGTATGTGTTCAATCATACCTGGGTAAACATTTAGTATGAAAGGTACTCAAATCCGTAAAACACATAGGACCTGAGGAACTTGCGGATAAAAGATCATTCCAACTTCAGACGTTCTCACAGTACTTGGGGAGTTGTCCGGAGACATTCTTGTTGAGTGGACAATGAATGGTATCAAAGACGTACGGGACTAAGGTGTTCCCGTAAATTTACACATTTTTACGAATTGTTTATCAAAACCTTATATTAAAACATGTAAATGTGAAAATTAAAATTTGAAAGTAAAAACGAGCCAATATAATATAGTGATGCACAAAATATACTCCTTTCTTATACTAAATATCAATATCAATATTAATTTCCATGAGATGCAAATTTTCAATCCGCATATATGAGTTACACTTATTTTAATGCATATTTTAGAAAAATACGGTATTTTGGTGATTTAGCGGGCGTATGTACGAAATTTCGCATGCATCAACATACTAATTATTTACATATATAACAATAAGATAGGGATACAATGATAGACTTGAAATCCAGTGAGAACAATGTTTACATGAAAATGGTGAGAACATATCCAAGTCATTCATTTTTTTGATCAAAAATCATGATTTTGGAGGTTTCAATTTTGTTAATATTATGAAGTCTGTATTTGGAGGGTTTACATAAGGGTTGTTGGGTGAAGTTTAATTTTTTTTATTTCACAAAAGTTTTAACATGGTGAAATTTTTATTTATTCTTTGTTAACATAGTTGTAGTGAATCAATATGTACAACATTAACCTCTTCAAAAACTAATGTTAACAAAAAAAAAATTTAATTTAATCTAATTGAAAAGTACGTGAACCTATAAAAATAAATATTCATAATTTCCGAACTTTATGTTAAGAAAAAAAAAACTTTACCTCAGCAAACTAATGTGCAGGGGCAGAGCTAGAATGAGGGCAGTGGGGTCAGTCACCCCTTAGAAATAAAAAATTATCTAAAAATAAATTTATTTATAGGTAATTAGTGACAGTTTAGGATTACCCCCTAATGTGATAGAAAGAAGAAGAAAAATTGCACCCCTCCTCTAAAAATTTCTAGCTCCGCCTCTACTGATGTGAATCTCAAAAAAAAAGTTTCACGTGAGCAAAAGTGATATGAACCATCCTAAATCAGAATTCAAACTATTTACAAAATTACAACCTTCAAAATCAAAATTTCTGATTAAAACATAGATGGCTAGGATCTCATCCGAACCCTACAATGATATAGTACATATTAAAGTAAATCTGATACTTTGGTTGCTTAGGAGTTGAAATATATGAATTTTATTCTAAAAAGCAATGTGAAACACATAGAAAAATAAACCACCAACATAGATAATCATTTTAGTTTTACTTTTCTAGATTAGTACTTTCACTTACACTTCACAATTTCATCATCCATTAGTTATCATTGTCATAAATAAATATTTAGAACTCATAAAGCATTTAACAACTCTAATATAGTCATTCCAACCAAATAAAATATATAATTGAACATCATTTTATATTTATATTGATTAAAGTAATATACTGATAATAATAATAATAATAATAATAACATTTATATGATCACTCAATATATCACAATCACTTTAAAAACTTAACTTACAAAATTCCAACTATTTTTTATATAAAACAAATCTTGACATAAAATATTTGATGAGATAAAAAAAGGTTGTAGGAACATGACATGAATTTTATTTTATGAATATATAAAAATATATAATATATATTTGTTTTTTCAGCTGTTTCACAGCTCTGAGAAACCAAGGAGATTCTGTTTCCTAATTGGGCTAATCTCCCTAAAATTCTGTTTCCTAATCATACATACATATATATATTTCATTTCATATATCTATATCTGTATCTATTTCTATAATTCCATAATTTTCTCCGGCAGCAGGATCCACATCAAGATTCGATTTTTTTTGCAATCCCACCTTTTTCCCCCAATTTTATTAATTTCCAATCAATACCCACAATTTTTTAGGGCAATCTAAATTAACAAAATTATGGTTCACACACACTTTGTGTGGTCTCATGGTGGCAATCAAGTGCTCTTGTGCGGTGATTTTACTGGGTAAGTTGTAAAATTTTATCAATTCAAGTTTGATTTTTTGATAAATTGATTGATTTTGACTTTAATTATGTTGAACGCACAGTACTAGTACACACATACACTAAATTTATAATGCAAAATGGTGGTTGTATTTGAAGGTGGATCAAGTATCATCAGATGGTTGCTGTTGAAGGTTCTTCTACAACTTTTATGACAATTTGTGATCTACCACCTGGTTTGCACAAGGTAATTTTGCTAGTAAAATAAAATTATGTTAATTTTGATTAATGTATGTAGTTTAGGTTTCAGTCAATTTAAGATTTGATGTTTTAGTGATGCTGTCTAATGTGAATTCTTTGTGAATTGTGAGATTATGGCAAGTTATGCCAAAATGTATTGAAAATTTGAAATCTACCATTTTTGTTATTGTATCGAACTAACAAGAGTACTTTTGTATGTGTTAAACTTCACAAAGCTTGTTATTGTATGTATCTTACCTCCTGTAACATGTAAGCCAATGACGTGACACCAGTTATGATGACGTGACATCGTATATGGCTGCCAAGTCGTTCAAAAATCTGGCCACCCAATTAAGAGGTCATCGGGTATGTACATATCAAGTTTTGGGAAGTTCCAACCATACAAAAAACTTTTTTAGTTCGCCACATAGAATTGAAAAAAATACATCTTGGTGCAATTTGCTCTAAGATTATTGATGACTTAAACGTACTAAAATTAGTAAATTATACTAATATTTGTTGTTGTTTTTTGGGTGGGGCTAAAATGTTGGTTGAAGTTCAAATTTTTGGTTGATGGTGTGTGGAGAGTTGACGAGCGACAACCGATTTCTGAAGATGAGTTTGGTGTTAATAATGTTGTTATGGTGGAACAACCGGTACCGGTCATGGAAATTGATGGTTTAGATAGTAGAAATCATGCTGATGGTGTAAGTATTTTTGAAGCATTTTATTGTAGTTTGTTTAGAAGTAGTAGTCTCAGCCACTCAGCCCAGTTAACTATGAATGGGTTAATTTGGTTGTGTTTTAAATTCTAGCGGGTCAAATGGGTCATAACAATGAAACTTGCTTAGAAGGAAGTGAATTGAAAAGGTTAAAATTCGTTCAAATTGTATTTCTGATGCATAAAACCTCATTAATAGTTCAAATAAATGAGTCAGATAATTGTTGATATTATATAATTTCAAAACCATACATTAAACATTTGTTAATAATAGTTTTTTGGACAGAAAGTGTTTTGATCCAACCCCATGGGTACCAAAAGTATCCGTTTTGATTGTTATCCAACCACCCATTTTGACGCCACTAAGTTTGTAGTGCGACTTTTAGTGACATTGTTGTTTTCTTGTGTACTTTAGGCTTCCACGTCAGGAAGTGTTCCTAATGAGGTGGAGGTGGCATTTACGGATGATGATGTAGACACTACCCGTAAACGCTTGTTTAACCATTTATCATCTTATAAAGCATTTGACTTAATGCCTGATTCAGGAAAGGTTTGACTGTAGTTCCTTGCTATTTATTTGGAAAAAAAGAATTCATTTTTCTTGCAAAGTCCTCCCCTACCAACTAGGCTACGCGCCTGAGGGCTGATCATTGTTCTTCTAATGCTCTTTTGACATTAGGTATTTGCATTGGATGATAATATGACTGTAGAAGAGGCGTTTCTTGTCATGCATGAAGAGGTACTAGAGATGCAAATTTTTGACATGTTTACATATACATGGGATACTTTGGGTGGGGTTATATCTCGAATAAGCAATTCAAAAGTCAACCTAAAAGGGAAATGGAATGGCCTGTCAGTCGCCCGACCTCCTTTACCCCCCACCCCCCCCCCCCCCACCCCCCACCCCCCAACCCACCCACCCACACCTTTTTTGTTGTTGTTTAGATAATTATTTTGTTTTTTTATGTAATATTACTATAACTCTAATTTGTGTGTGTGTGTGTGAGATTGATTTTGTTTATGACTTTGGTTGTTCCATTACTTCAGGGACTTGCTGTTGCGCCCCTTTGGGATGCAGCCAATTTACAGATTTCAGGGATGCTAACTGCGTCTGATTTCATCTTGATCCTAATTGAGGTATTATACAAGTTATTAACGTTAGTATCTAGGGTCAAGTGTGTGCAAATGTATCAAACTTTACCCAAGATTTTATTGTATGTATCCAGCGTTAAGAGTTTGTATTGTATGTATCAAACTATCAATTAGTGTTATAGACTTATAGTATGCATCCAATGACTTCTTCATTAGCTAACTGGTATTCTCTACTGATGCAACTTCAATATAAGCTGACACATCATACCAGTTTATCAGTTATAAGAGGACAAATACATAGAGTAGCAATGATTATAAGTTTGATACATTCCATAGAAACCTTTGAAGTTGGTATACAATTTAGTAGATTTTGATTAATTTTCAGACACTAACCCTAGTATTTATAGCAAATATACAGTTTTTTTTGGTAGTCAACTTAAAAGGTTATTAAATTTGCAGCTGCATAGGAACTATGCAATGGCCACCACTAATGTAAATCATCTGTCTACAATATCTGCGTGGAAAGAAGGGAAACTTCAACTCCATAGAAGGCCTTTGATCCAAGTAAGCAGTCTTTGAGATGTATTTCTAACTACAAATTCAATGGAATCTGATAAATCTGTACCAACCACATGTGTATCATTTATGGGTCAAAACAGGTTGTGCCTGTCAGGTCCGGTTTTCCCGCAAACCTTTTGTCCACTTTCAATATCTTTTCTTTTGTATAAATAATGTACGTGTTAACCATGATTACAGAAAAAAAAATTATCACAACTATATTCAAATTGTTAGTAAGGCAATTTAGCAGATTATAGGCATTAAACATATACTTTAGGTGATTTGTTTCAATTTTAGCCTTTTGTTTTTATTTAAACCGTGTTGACCAATTAATAAGTAGATGAATCGAAACTGCTGCCTTTCAAGTTTACTTTAGTTCAATCCACTACACCACCAAGCTCAATTAAGTACACTAAAAGAAAGGTGTAAAAAGATTTATCTTTGCGTAAAAGATTATCTTACTTTATTCGTTCATGTTCATATGATAATGATTTTCTTATGGTCCCCAGTTTACTTTTGACCACAGGTTCATCCTGATGAATCCCTCAATAATGTTGTCGTCAGGATCTTGCAAAGTCATGTCTCTGGAATTCCTATCCTATATATTCTAGAAGGCTCTACTTGTCCACAATTGCTTCATGTTGCATGCCTTGGTGGAATTTTAGAACGTAAGTTTCTTTTTTCAAGTGTCTTTGGGGTGTTTATACTTGTGTTTGGATGTGTTTTTACTGTTTGAAGTTCTAACAATCAGATAATAAATTCTTTGAGTGTTCCGAAAGTACTGAAGGGTTAGGTGTCTAACAATGTATCAAAATTTACCCGATATTCTATTGTATGTATTCAACTTTAAGGTTCAATTATTATGTATTAAACTTTCAGTTGTCGCTAATGTATGTATATGATCTTCTACAACTGGAAATCAGCGATGTTGCACTGGTTTTGATGACATGGCAACTTATTGGTTGCCACTTTAGTAGAAAATACCACTTACCGAATGAAAAGGTCATCATATACATACAATTAGAAATAATGAAAGTCCGATATGTACAATACCAAATTTTAAAGTTATTTAGGTAAAGTTCGATATATTTTCTGACATTTAACCCAATTCTATATATGTGAAAAATGTAGTACACAGAATTAATCTAAAAATGATATTCTTGTGGAAAAATGAGATACTTTTGTAAGGTGAGTGTAAAAGTCACAGATTGGGACATCGGGTTAGAAGTGTCAGTAGATAAGCAGTTCTAAAACGCATATCCAAACACTCCCTTTCTCTTTATTACATCTGCAAGTTTTGTTGATCATATGCTTTTAACTAATATCCATTTTGGAAAAAATAGATATACGCAGGCATTTTGAAAATCGTACCGCATATTTGCCTCTTCTACAACATTCAGTTGGTGCTCTTCGAGTAGGTACCTGGATTAGAGAGATTGGGAGTGCACGGGAATTAAAAACATGTCTCCCCAATTATCTTCTTGGTGATGCTTATAGACTGTTAATTGACGGTATGGATTAACTTTATTACGGAGTATATGTTTAACCTACATTTGATCATTTTTTAAGCATATCTCATAACATATTTTTTGATGCTTTGCAGAACATATAAGCTCATTGCCCATCATTGATGATAAAGGGACCCTCATTAATGTCTTCTGTAGGAGGTAGTTTATATAACATCTACTGGTGATATTGACCCATTTACTTATGAATGGGTCGATTTGGGTTATTTTAATCTCTGACTGGTCTAATGAGTATCATAAATAATGATTTAACTTGATGGAAACGGATCAAATGAGCTGAGGCATTGAATGTTTGCCCAAAGTATATATTTGATCATACAATCTCTTAAATAATTTTCTTACGAAAACTAGAATATTAAGATTGTAATAATATTGTTTTATTAGTTATATCTGGTGCCTTGTTTATATATAAAAAACTTTATTAGTTGAACTAAAAAGTGCTCGGAGTTAAGTGGACCCGTCCTAAAATATACCCATTTTAAACTGAACGACCTGCCCATTTTTCCAACTTTCGTTGACCCATTTACCTTGAGGTCAGTATGAGCAGGTCAAGGGGTTGAGTTTGATTAATGGGTTTAAGTGAATCGGGAATCTTTCTGGGTCGAAACATGTGTGGAACACATTTCTGGTCATTTTATTAATAGCACCTTATTGAGTATAATCTCAATAACTAAACTATTAAATATTCCAACTTATGTGAAAAATAATAATCCATCCTGATTCTTAATATAACTATGTAGGAGTTTACATTTACACTTTGGCCGACTATTGACCTGTTTGACCTGGTTAATCCGTTTGGCCCGTTTCAGTCAGCTAAGTTTTGAATTACCAGTATGACCCCTTATAGTGAAATATAACCCAACTCGACTCATATATATAGGTCAAAAACGTTTCGTTTACGTTTGCCTATACTTATATAAAGAATAGATTAATTTTTGATTTCTTATTTTTGTTTCGTCAGTGATGTTATTTCATTAGCAACGGGTAATGCATATGCTCGTGCTCAACTTGATCAAACAACTATTTCTCAAGTAAGTGTGATATCATTTTCACTGCAAAATTAGGAAATTTATTTTATTCTAATCAAAATCAAAATTCGACATCTATTAGTGGTTTCAAATTTTTACTGAAACCAATTTTATAAATCTTCTCTATTATCAGATACAAACACCTCTTCCCCAATTTGTTTCCCAAAAATTTAAATCATCATTTCGTATATTATGTAATTTCAGGCACTACAGCTTGTAGATACAAATGCTCGTGCTAGATATGGTATATGCACACGCTCTGATTCCTTGTTCACAGTCATCGGTCTTCTATCAGATCCAGGTACATTTCACCTTATGAAGTACTCCGTACTAATCACAACTACAAGCACTACCAAGCATTATATCCTACAACATGTTTATCCAAATAATCAAGTATTTAAACACCTCATAAAACTCGTGAGTTGAAACTTTTGCATTTTTGTGATAGGGATGCGACGGGTTGTGATTGTTGAAGCCGGTACCCGCTATGTGTTGGGTATCATTACATTGAGGGACATATTCAACCTCATTTTTAGAGATTTTTCTTGAATTACCATTTGTGTTGTTATTTGAATAGCAGATCGATTTCTAGGGAAATATGGGATGATGCACATGCAGTATAAAATTGATCCCATATATAAAATATACTGCAAATGTAGTTGTATTTAGTTCGATGAATTGTTGAGATTGATTTCTCCATTCTTAAAAGTAATGAAACAAACATGGCACAGAAGCTTGTTGTATCATGCTTAAAGAAATGTCTATTTATCATTTTATCTATTTTATTCTTTTTGTTTTTGAGTTAAATTGTAGAGGATTATATTTAGACTGCTGGAAATTATAGTCAATACATATTCCATAGTCCATACTCTAAATATTTAAATAAGATTTGTGAAAGAAGTTGACAAAGAATTGTTTGTGAGTTAACGCTTATATGTTAAAGCTTGATTAACGTCACAGTTCGATTCAACTGTCGGATTTTGACACATACGTTCAACTTTGTTTGGTAGTAAGTATTAGTGTACGATGAAGATCGGCGAGGAAAAATTACAGCGGTGATGACAGATGTATCTATATATGTTAATGGATGACTAGAATATACACTACAATCTACAGCCAAATGGGGACATGTTCAATTCTTTCATGTCACACTCACATTGTCCATCTTCATTCTACACAACATAAATAGCATTTCAAAAATAAAAATGAACCATGAACAAATTTTAAGCAAATAATAGTGTTACAAAAAGTGTATAATAATTGATAACTGTTAAAATAAACGTGGACGGCAGGATTCGAACCTGCGCGGGCAAAGCCCACATGATTTCTAGTCATGCCCGATAACCACTCCGGCACGTCCACCTTTTGGCTAAAGTTATACCATTAATTGAAATAAATAAAACGTAATAATTGATGATTCTTTGATTCATTGACAAAATATGTTTTATCGGTTAGGTATGATGGCTTGACTTATTGTTTATAAGAATGTGTTTTAAAATTCGTTCATACAATATGTGTGGCTTCTTATCGGGTTATACCTCCTTCCGTACCATAGTTTTCAACTCGGTTTTGGCATTTGGTTGATTTTGAGTAAAAAGTTGGGGTGATTATCATCTGTTGTTCCTTTTAAATGCGAACATTGTCGCCAACTTCATCAGCCTTACTTCTGTTAGCCCTTTAGCGTTTCAAAACAATCTGTGTTTCAGTAAGATGTGCAGCTATGAAAACAATCTCGCTCTATATTTTTGTGTGCGCGTGTATAATTTCGTCCTGTAAACCTTTTAACATCGAGTATTCAGGAATGAGGTTGTATGTACTTGTAGGTACACACCATAGATAGCTAACATGTAACATAAGAGCAGGAATAATCAGATTATTCTCGTATGTAACCAACAATTCATCCGAAACACAATTAAACACAAGTCTTGAAAAGTAAGCATCCCACGATTTAACATGTATTGATGTAACAAAGAATGGGCAAGTCTAATGTACTCAATTTGGACATAATCTAGTACAAACAGAACATATACATGGAACAAGAATGCAATAACATTCCAGGCATACCCCTGATTACACTTCTTCGCTTTACAAAAATCCCGCATCTTTCCAAGTGGGAAGTTAATACCTATTATCATGTAACTCGAACAATGGGCATCACCTAATAAATCTACTTTTTTTATTCTACGTTTCATTCTCATCATCGTCATCATCATTATCATTATCATTGGCATCATTCAAGGTCTAGCGTCTTTTTCATTGCTTCATAAACCATATATGTGATGCTGGCAGCAGGTATTACTTTTAGAAGATTTGGGAAAAGTCCTTTGTAGAAACCTCGTGCACCTTCATTCCGATAAGTTCGCATGAACACGTCAGACATTCCTTTGTATGCATCAGCTCCTTCAGCACGATGTGCTTGCATCCTGAATTGTAGAATACCAATAAAATAACAGGTATGAAGTAAAACTAAAATATTGTAAACATTTTAAAGGTTTTGTTGTAACAATCAATACTTCATATGGATTTCACTGGAAAATTTACGATCAGGATGTGATTGGACATAATTAGATGGACAGTTTCAACTTATTTACATGAAAATGACAGAGGTGGAAAGTTTGAAGGGTAGGATAGTGGATCAAACAGGTTCCGGTTGAAACAAATCATTCTTGAAACGGGTCAAAACAAAACCCTCAGGTTTGTCCCAAACACACATTTTATCCATTTCTATAATTAATTATTGCATTTACAATATGAAATTATGGGAACCATTTGAGAAGTTGTATTATTAAGACTCTTAGAGACATTCAACATGTTTTTCTTTTTAATAGTTGCTCAAAGTATACTAAAGTGATTTTGCCTAAGTCGATTTATTCAAAGAAAGATAGATCATCATATTAGTAATAGTTTTCAAAATCATATAACTGTTTTTTAAATTGAAAAAAGAGTATTGGATATAACCAACCCAGTCCTGATCCATTCGACACAAAGCTGTTTACTCCCATTACCCAACCCATTTGACCCAAAGCTGCTTTCTTCCATTACCCAATCCTTTATCAAGACCAGTTTGCCATCTATGGAGATAATAGTAAACCTAGAGGTGGCAACTTCTACATTTCGGGTTATAACAGATCAAATGGGTGAAATCCAAATCCAAATACCAATTTAATGGAAACGAGTCAATTAGGAAAACAGCTCAAGAGCCATCCAAAGTGTACATTCACACATAAACCTTCTAAATTGATACAAATCATACTATTATTAATATGATATAGCAGTAATATAGAATACGTAATCATATCTCAGACACTAATAATTTATTGAATATAAGAAAACAGAAAGTGTAATCATATTATCAGTTTCCCAATTCCTTCACATACAGAATAATCTGCTTTGACCATTGCACACATTTTGCCACCACTATAGTAAATGAATAATTACCTTGTCCTGACAACTTGCAATGGGTAGACACAGGTGGCTCCAAGGGCCCCTGAAACTGTGCCACAACCTAATTGAGCTAGAGGTCCAGGGTCTGCAAGGCAAAAAATAAAGCATTAGATATCAATACCCAAAAATTTCATCTGTGCATAGTGAGAAAACTAAGAGGTCATACCACTATCAACAAGAATATATGTTTTTGACATCTCCTTCAAGGTCTCGTAAACGGCCAAATCAATTCCTGCATAAGGAACAATTCCAAGAAGCGAAGGAATAATCCCCTTATAAAAAGCCCGTGGTCCCTCTTTAACCCATATGTCCTTCGATAGCTTCCCCAAACTAGGAACCTTTCCGGCTTCACACACGTAAGTTTGTAAACGGGTTTTCACTAGATCCATAGGATAAATAGCAGTTTGTGCAACTGCACCCGCCATACCTCCAGCAAGAAGCCGCCCAGACGTTCCTATATCATCCTTATCTCCTCCACCAATAAAATTCTTCAACAATTCATAAGTGTAAAACTTAATAGCACTCTCCGGGGCGACCTTAACAACATTCAATCCATTGCCTCTAAAAAATGATAAAATCCCACCTTCCTTCCATATGTTCTTAACTGCCGGTCCGATGGCAGCACGAGCGGTCTGAACTTGCAGCACCACCTTAAGGCGATCAAGCGGTGCAGTGGCGGTTCGAGAAGCGGCCCCGGCAACCCCACCGGCAATGAGATATTTGCTGGCATGCACGTGTTTGCTGATGCCAGCTGGGATCACGGCTTGTTCCCCGATATCTACGAGTGATACCCGTTCCCAATATTGGTAGATGTTCTCAATTGTAGCTTCGTGAGGATAGAGAAGAAGAAAATCTCGCCATTCTTCAAAAGTTATGATGCCATTGTTATCTTTGTCGACACGTTCCACGAAACTAGCGAGTTCGTCATCATCTAGTTCTATCCCTGCAAAAGAAAAGCTGCCATGGCTAATAAGATGTAGACAATTCAATGGTAAGGACCACTGTTATAAATCAATAATTAAATATAAAACCATGTTATGCAATGATAGTATTCTATAATCAAAATAGGTAACACATATAGTTCCATGATGAAGTAACTCTGGGCATAAGAATTATGAAAAGATAAAAATTATGCTTGACTTAATTATCATATTATAAATTAAATCTACAATACAAATGAGAAGTCTAAAATGCAGCTGACTTAATCAAGCTGTCAAGCAATGCATCACAAACCTACTGATAAATGTGAGCTGAAGGAAAGTTGGAATTATGCTATTACATGCTTCGGTCACACCCTAACCATCAACAAAAATGCTTACTTACTAAAAAGTGTGTGGCACACCTTAAATGATTCCAGCAAATCATCCCATGATAAATTGACTCTACCCACATTATTCAGTAACAAAACAGATGCATCTCTATTGCTACATCTTTTAACAGACGACAATTCGTTATTTAACTCCTAAACCATTCCAGAATACAACTTTTACTAACAGAAACCATACTCAAAATCCTGAAAATAAACCTGGCAAATCTACATGACAATGACCATTAAATGTCAACATCAACAAGTACCATCGATTACAATTCCATCCTCGTAAACCGATGGTCCAATATAAACTTTCATACACACTCCGTTTTTCACAAGTCACAAAGTAAGCACAAAATGTAATCAACTTTATCCAATTTCTAGCAACTAATTCACACATTTTAACTAAAATGCATCAAACTATAGATACAAATAAGTGTAAGCAAGATATAATACCAGCCTTAAGAAGTGCATCATAAAGTTCTTCAGGCAAAATACATCCATTATGCTCAACATCAATCGCTTGGAATATTCGATACAATTCGAGCTCTTTATCATCCATATACCTCCTAAATTCCTGATAATCAACTCTACCATCTCGATTCGCATCACAAACCCTGAGTAACTCCTTCGCATATTTATAATCGGCCGGAATTTGTAACGCCGATAACCCTACCTCGATCTGTGCGGAATCTAAATAACCTGCGTTTGTTGTATCGAAGAAATTAAATAGACTTCGAATTCGTGATTCGCGTTCTTCTTTTGTTTCACCTAATGCTGATAAAACGTGATCCATTGATATCGGTCCTGGTTTTTTCACCGGATTACAACAGTTTCCCGGCCGGCGGTGGTCGTCGGAATGTTTGATCGCCGGCGATGTCATCCGTACGGAAATGCTAATATGTAGAATTGATATACATAGTGGCGATTTCTGCTAGAAGTGAACAGATCTAGGGGGTTATAGATACAGTTTTTTTTGTATCTATATGTCTATATGGGGATTAGGTTGTAGTAAGATCTTTTTAGTTTTATTTTTTATTTAATTTAGTTTATTTAATATTTTGTTTCAAACAATTGGCATGGAGAATAATTGAATTTGAAAGGATATTTTGGAAGAGATTCTGAATAAATGTGACCCGTTTGATTATGGTTTCGGGTCGATTTTTGTGAAAGGTTTTTATTATGAAGATGGTAAAGAGATTTTTTGGGGAAAAGTACTCGTATTAAATATAGAAATCAAGAAAGGGGGTTGACACTTGTGCCCATGCGGTTTGACCATGCCTGAAATACTCAAAAAGCCAAATCAATTTAATAAAATTTGGATAAAACTAGAAAAGATCACTTTTTAAAAATATATATATCTATGTAATATTTTTGGAAAGGAATGGGATCAGAGTAGTGTTGTAGTCGAGTCGAACCAAGCTTGAGTTTGACAGGGATCGAGCTCGGCTCGACTCATTTAGGGTAAGCTCGAACTCGGCTCGAAAGCTTGACGAGCTTTTACGATGCAAGCTCGAGCTCGGTTTGAAAATGTTTTTGAATGGTTCGAGCTCAGCTCGAAAAGCTCGAATTTGTGAATAAAAAAAAATATATTCAAAATTATTTTATATATAAAAAAAATTAATGATCAATAATAAAAATCATTTCAAATGTATATATATATATATATAAGTAAAATACTTTTTCTACAAGTCAAAAACTATGTAAATCAATATAAAATTTTCACAAAATAATAATAATATCATTACATATCAAAAATTACATATATATGTACATACATATATAAGTATTAATTAAGACTCGAAAAGCTTGATAACAGCTCGAGTCGAGCTCTTAAAGGCTCGAGCTCGGCTCGATATATATTTCTAGCTTGATTTTTAAGCTCGAGCTAAAACTCGATAAAAGTTCGACTCGATCAAGCTCAAGCTCGAGCCGAGCTCGAGTTGCTCGATAAAAGCTCAACTAGTTTGCAGCCCTAGATTAGAGGGGCTAGGCTTACAAAGAGCGGGAAGGGCAACTTCATCTTGGCCGTCCATTTCATCTATTAACGATCATGATCATGCCAACTCAACGCGGGGGTTTTTGGTAAAAACTTAGTATTAAACATTGAGGAACTAGATATAAAAGTTATGTTTGATGACTTGGTATTCGGTGATTTTGCATACTTTTGATCGGAACAAATAAGATATTCACACTATTTGTTTTTCTTTCAAAAAACACACACAACACTCTCAACTTCCATTCAAACACTTTCATTTTCTCAATTTTGCATCCAAACACTCTCATCCAAGCCCTAAAACTACGTCGCAAGTAACGAGAGATTGATGCGATTCTCTCGCTAAACCATTAAAAGTCGTAACCGAAATAATTCACACACACTCACACAATTATCACCGTCACCATCACAGTTGTCGTCATCGGAGCAAAGAGGCGGAGAAACGGCGACGGATTTGTGGCCGGAGATTTAATATGTAAACCAACACTGTTGGTGAACCAACCTCCACCGAACGTATCCAACCGTCGTAATCACCTTCATCTCTACTTCGTCTACCTCTTCTTCCACCACTCCACCACCACCGTAAACGTCAACCCCCGTTTTCACCATCTAGATCTAAAAATGTAAATCTAGATCTAAAAATAGATCTAAATAAAATTCATTGCATTTTACGTTTCTTCTACTGCATTTTACGTGTTTTCTATTTCATTTTACAAAAGTAGATCTAGATTTAAAATAGTAGATATGGAAAAAATCCACGGCATTTAACTTTTCTTCTACTTCATTTACTGCACTTTAATTGCAATTTCAATGCGAATTAATTTACGATAGTAGTCTACTGCAATTTATACTACGCTACCGCATTTTATTATACAGGAAAATTGCTTTATAATATGAGAAAAATAAAAATACGCTGAACCATACAACATTTTAATTGCATTTTGCAATACGTACAACATTTTATTTTTTACAATTATTCTTCTGCATTTTGCGTCCATACGTTGAAGGAAAAAAAAAGATATTTTACTGCATCTTAGAGGAAAACTGTTTTATAACAAGGAAAAAATATAAAATGCAGTACCAAATACACATAATGAAGTGAAAAAATTAATAGTAATTTGATTTTTGTGAATAAACACTTTGATTTTTTGTTTTATTTGATGAATTTTCGGGTAATTTTACAAGCAAGTCCACACCTTTTTATACTAAAATGTTTAGTCCTATTTTATTTCGTGTATCTATCATTTTTATATATTAGTCCTATTGTATGCTATATTTGATGACTAAGTGTCAAGTAGAGGAAGTTTAATTTTTAAAATCTAACTGAAAAAATATAATTTTAAAGATTTTAGGAATTCATTTTTTGATAATTAACCTCTATAAAACCAAAGTGACAGAGACCGATACACCACATCAGATTTTTTTAAAATTGACGGAAACTAAGAAGCCCCTGCCATCAGTCTTCCGTCACTTCATTTTTTCTGGGATCCATTGACTGATTGATTAAATATTCAAAATATAATAATTAAAAATAAAGTACATTCTATTAAAATAAAAATAAATTAAAAAAACATTAATTAAATAAAAATAAAACAATACGATAATCATAAAACACACAATAAAAACAGTAAATGTAAACTAGTAGTCTAGTGGTCGGTTCTTTTTATCTTGTTCCATTTAGCGATTAATTAATTTTACGTACATTTCACCTCAACTTTGGAGCTTTAGTTTTTTTTAAACGATTTGACAAAAACCTTTTTCCGACGGTGAAGCTTCAACTGGACAATTTGTGGAAGCTTCGAGCCACTCTTTGCGCAGAACTTTAAACTAATTCTCGGTCCATTCAACTTATTGTGCTCTTGGTGGACGGATCGAAGTTTTGTCTTCGGCGTCTGAATCAGACAATATCAAATTATTAATAACGATAGAAGTCATCGGATCGAAAATAGTCGTGAAAAAAGAATGTATGAACTGTAGTGAAAAAGAATGTAAATTGTATAGATGATAGTGAAATAGTGTGTGAATTGTTTGGAAAGGGGAGTGTGTTTTTATAGAGTTTTGAAGAGTGTAAAAAAAGTCTAGATTATCGTTATAATTTTTATATAATTTTTTATTCATCAACGACTACAAATTTAAAAAAATAAGCTCGCGGGACCCAAAAAACAAACAGACCATTCGATTTTCTGGCGGATAAATCTGACAAACCGATGGCATCGATATCGATTCCGTCAGTTTTTTCCGACGGATACCGTTGAGAGCCATCTAATTCTTTTCATACTAAACAAAACTTATTTATTCATAGGAGCTTAATCTTATCATTGATACCATTATTAAAAATTAGTCAACTTTATTAAAATTTAGTCAAATTCTTGAAAATCTTAAAATACTCATCTCATATAACAAAATATAATATAATATACTATTTCTCTCTTTAACCTCATAAACAAGTATAAATATTTTACTTTAATATCTTTTGAAAAACATATTAATTAATCAAGTTATTTGATTTCCTTTCATTTGACTAAACCTCCTATTAATTATTTTGACTTCCATTTGTGCTCTTGGACAATAATGTAACAACTATTAATTCCTTGGCGATGGTGGAACACCAACACACTCCCGAACCTTTGGTTATGGATGGTTTGAATTAGAGATGGATCAAAATCATGATTCTAGTAAGTTTCATCTTTTTATTTTGTTTTGTGTTTTATCTACGTTTGATTACCCTAGTTATTATTTGTTTTATCGTTTGGGAGTCTTTTTTGAAAGTCAAAACGTGGAAGCTATTGTTAATCATCATATCTGATTGGATTGTTGTAACATCCTCCTTACTGGTCTTGTAAATTCCTATTTTAAATTGATTATTTAATTGTGTTAGAAATTATTTAATATTAATTGTTTACTTGTGAAACTTAAGTAAATAAGTCTCAGGACTTACTGTAAATAGTAAACTATTAATTGTTTTAAATTGTAATAGATGACGGTAAACTAAAATAATTTTCTCGCAAATGATTTTTAAGTTCCAGACAAGAGATTTAGGATGGGTATAAAATTAAAGCAATTGGTATCAAAGTCGGTTGGTAAAGCCGACCTTAATACCCCATATATACTCAAAAGTTTCCTTCCCTTCCTTTCATTTTAGGAACTTGTAAAAATCAACAAACCATAATCAATATTTGAAGTGTCAAACTTTGTGTGATTCTGATTTCAAAACGTCATCATCATCTCTGTCTTATTACTTTCATCATCATCTTCGTAAAAGTGAGTTGTTTCTTGAGTTTTAACAGTTGATTATATGAATTATTGAGTGAAATTGAGAGTTATTAGATGTTATATGATGCTACTTGAAGTATCAGAAACCATAAAACTGAGTTTTTTGAAGTTTTGGTGAGTTTTGATTCGAAAAACTCATAACAGCAGCGAAGTCCGCAGTCTCAGTTCATCTTGCGAACTGAGATGTTGCGGTGCGAACTGAGATACTGCGAAGTGAACCAAGATCTTGCGAATTGAGATTTTGCGTTGCGAATCGAGTTTCTGCGAACCGAGTCGCTGCGATGCGAGTTGAACTTGCGAAGCGAGTTGAATTGCTGTGCGAACCAACATTTTGCGAAACGAACTGAAATGTTGTGAACTGAGTTGACTGTGCGAGTCGAGATAGTTGCGAACCGAGATTTTTAAACTTTTTGTTTTGTAAATTTTGAAAGCGCGCAAGTGTTTTCGGGGTCATGGATAAGTGACAATTTCATTAACTCGGATTGGGTTGAAATTCGCATGTTCACTCGAAAACGGCCTATTGATCAAGGCTCTTGTTAGCCTAGGCAGTTTTTGGTCATTCGGGGTCATCTTGGGACCGAAAATGGTATTTTTCAGTTTTTAAACGTCATTTCAGGATTTTCTAATTTTATTTCCGATTGAACTTTTGTTTGCCTAGACATTCAGGGATTACCTGATTATAGAACGAATTATTAACTTATATCTGATTTTCTGTTTTACATCAACCTAAGACTCAGTGATATAAGAATCCTGAGTGTGGAGACGTATAAGGTATCGGTGAGTGGATTTAGAACTCACCTTTTGATTTAGCTGTAATTGTTTGGTTACAACAAGTGAACGTAGATGTGTTTGTTGAATTAGTTAATCTGAGTTATTGATTATAAATCTATGTGCTATGTGGCCTTCGGGTAGAGATGCACAAAGCCCGGGTCGGGCTTAGACCGGGCCTAAAAAAGCCCGGGCTT
This sequence comes from Pseudognaphalium luteoalbum, assembly GCA_963422505.1. NCBI lineage: Eukaryota > Viridiplantae > Streptophyta > Magnoliopsida > Asterales > Asteraceae > Pseudognaphalium > Pseudognaphalium luteoalbum. Next base: position 6,586,911 of record OY730194.1, read on the forward strand.
TTTCGATTTAAAAAAGCTCGGGCCTAAAAAAGCCCGGGCCGAGCTAAGCCCGGGCCTTAACAAAAAAACTAGGCCTACTAAGGCCCGAACGGGCTAAACGGGCTTAGCCCGGGCTTTTTCGGGCTTTTTTTTTACTTTTGTTTGTTACTAATTATTTATTACATTTTTAGTACTATATAACTACTAATTTTGTATCTATTGGGGTAAAATGAGTTATTGTACGTTGTATTTTATAATATACAACTATAATGTATATAAGATATTATCGAAATAGTTTAAGAATCTATCGATAAAATGAATATATACCCGTATACGTACTTAATGAATTGAAAACTTTGCATATTCAAAGATATAAGTTACATAATATATGAAAGATAATTTTTGTAAAAACAAGATATATGTTATATACATATTATATAAGTAAAAACTCAAATATGAATATTAAAAACATATCAAATAATATAGGATCGGGCTTTTTTCATGAAAAAGCCCGGGCTTTATCTCAAAAAAGCCCAGGCTTTCGGGCTTTTTTTGAAAAAAGCCCGGGCTTTCAGGCTTCGGGCTTTTTTCGGGCTTTGGGCTTAGCCCGGGCTCGGGCCGGACCGGGCTTTCATGAATAATTGCAGGCCCCTTTGGGACTTTTGGGCCAAGCCGGGCTTCGGGCCAGGCTTTTTCAGGCCGGGCTTTTTTGGGCTATTTCAGGCTTTTTCTAGGCCCAGGCTCGGGCTAAAGCCCATCTGTGCACCCGCTTCGGGCATCAGTGTATTGAGGTCAACTGGGTAGTTAGGCTATTTGGTTATTGTGTGAATTACACAGGGTCTTGATTCATTCGTTGTGTGTAGAACTTGTGTTTGAGAATAATAACCGTTAGCTATCGGTCTATTCTGTATTGGCCTTACAAATTGTTGGGTAAGTGTTCTTGAGAGCCACCGCGGCAGTAGGGTTTCTCAAGAGCCACCGATCCTCATTGTTGAATTGTTGTAGTGTGTAATATGTGTTTATAGTTATTTGGTGTAAATGAGTGGTTATGCTAAGTTGAATTACGGGTGACGAATTCATTCACTTAGCTTTGTGTTAATCCCTCATTTTACTTCCTGCGGGTTATATTTTGGGTATGTGGGTAGCAGGAAGCAGATGTGTACGCATGGAATGTTTGACCGCGCCAATAACTTTGATATGGATTTGCTGTAAACTATGTTTGGGATTTTATAATACCGCTTTTTGTAATAAGTGTATTATGATTTTAATAGTTTTAAACAGTTGTGTATTAAATAGGTGAACGGTTTATGTACATCACTTTGAATGTATAGTAGTAAAATATGATTTAAAATTTACGCTTCCGAGATAATTAATATAATATTCAAGCTTAGAATGAGGGGTGTTATAATTTTCGTTACGTTTGTTTGAAATGTTTGTTCGAGATAGTAGAAGGGGTAGTTAATTGAACTTGTTAAACATGTGTATGAACGTAAGTGATGAATTAAGCCAATAACCGAGCCTTGGTATGCACCGGGGAGATAAGCGTGTCCTGGATCTCGAGACATTCCGTTGATAATGTATATGTCATATATGTATGCATGATTGCATCATGCAATAGCTAACGAGGAAATGCGCGTTCTTCTTAAGGAGAAATATGTTGCATTAGAGCTTAATCTAATGAGTTGTACTATATGGTGATAGCTTGTGATAACAATATATAATCAATGTGTATGAATGAAATGAAATTGATAAGACTCCAATGTGAACAAAGAGGGAATATGATGTGAATTGGTGCATTGGATGAGAAGGTTGCTCATTTGCAGCATTGACAGTAATGTCCTCGGTCAGTAATATTGTTTGCTTGTTAAGGGTAAGGAGTTGTGCGTATTTCCTTCTCACAAAAGTCTTCGCTTTATTTTTGGGCAAATAAAACTCCAACACTATATTAGCACAAAAAAAAATAAAAAATTAACCATGTATACTAATTAAAGAGTGATTTTTTTTCCCTAACAAAAGTCAATATTGATTAAGAAAAACTATAACAATCCAAAATGGATTATCAACATTTACCCAACTCGCTACAAAAGTCGTTAACATTATCACAAATTTTTCTTCATGCCATGTACTATGTGTTTATCTAGGTTAATCACTTGCCAATTTTTTTAAGGGAGTTGATACATACACTAATTTATTTGATGCAGACACTAACTTTGACGCATTATAATGTGTACTACACAATACTGTACAACATTAATTTTGGTGTACGTATACAAAGTTGTGTTGTAATTAACTATTTGTCATGGGCCTTTTCTTAAACCTTCACCATTACTATTACTGTGACACCTGGTCAAAAAGCGCATTTTTCACGCCAAATTTAAACCCTTAGATACACGTATTATATACGCGTTATTTCGAAGGTATTCAAGTATTATATATATATATATATTTATATATATAATAACGTTAAATGATTATTTAATAATCACATACAGACAAATCTGAAAGAACGCGAAATGTCAAATACGGACGTTGGTGCAAAATATTTTTAAATAATATATTATTGCAGAGAATAATAATTATTTACTCGATTGAGAAATTTAAGCACATGTGAATACTTGGAACCATCCGTCAAACCAAAGTGAAACAAAGATATAATTTTATATCTCATTAAAAGTATTTTTTATAAAATACTTCGGTTATAAATATATACGATTTTATAATTAGAAATTTATCACTTGAAAATATTATACTGCTTTACGATCGGGTACACGAACACGGATAACACAAATCAATTATTGGAGCGGGTTATATACTGTAACATCTAGATTTTACGTCTAGAAATTTGTTGTATTTTTCTAAGTTTTAAATGATTTATATTTGCTTTACTGGAAAATAAATGAGTAAAAGAGTCACACGATTGATTGTGACTAATAAAATGATATTTGTTTTAAATTAATATCGTTGACAGTAAAATAAAAATATTTTATCTCGCGGGTATTTTCGAGTTCCAGACAATGAGATTAGAAGGGGATAAAAGTTACACACATATATTAAGGTCGATTGTGTGTGAACTGACTGATGTCACCTAACTTCTCAAGAATTTAATTATTTTCTTCAACTCTTTTCATATCATTTCTTTGAAAACTTGTAACAAGAAATCATAAGCAAAAAATTAATATAACTTGAAAGACTGTGATTTGGAGATTTCATCAAATTATGTTCATCATCTTCATTTTGTTTTCTCCGTTTATTTGTAAGTATTATGTTTATTTTATATGAATTTGATATTGATTAAATTATTTGGATTAATGATTTGTACATGGAATTCAAACTTAAAGGATGGTTAATTGATGCTATATGATGGTACTTGATTATTATATGATGATATATGTTGTTTACATGATGATTCTTCAAGTTTTAGGTTGAGTAAAATAGTTAGGGTTTGAATTGATGATATATAGATTGAAGTGAAACAAAGTGACTATATGATGCTATACTTGATATATGATGTTGTTAGTGTTTGTTGAAGTTATTTGAGGTATAAAAGTTGATTATTGCAGCTGGGTTATATGTTTATGGGTGTTAGGTTCGAGCTGGGAACTTGCTGAAAGTTACAGGGCGTCTGGGTTTGGGTAAGATAGCCGATCGGCTATGCTTCAGCCTATCGGCTATGCGTCAGCCTATCGGCTATGCTTAAGCCTATCGGCTACTTTTAGCCTATCGGTTGAAATAGAACAAAATGATGACAGCATGTTGCATTGAAGCAAAATTAGTCTTATAATCGTTCGAGTATGTGTTTCTATCCGATCGAGTACGGGTTAAAAATGGGAATACGTTATTTTTGATATTATGCTATACTTTCTATATATATATGTTTAATGAATTCATTGAATGGTATATAATGTTATACTACATAATGAGTGTTGGATAATTATGATCCTTATAATTAAGTGATATGTTTTGAGACGATTTGTATTAGTATAATTGAATTACTAACTCATTACTTTGTTGTGTTCTCAGATAAGCAAAAGGAAACTCAGTGATATAAGACTACTGACTTCAGAGACCGGGAATATCGGTGAGTGGTAACTGTAATCTTCGGTTCAACCAAGTCGTAACAAGTTTGGTTACAACAGGTGAACATACTTGGTTATGAATTACTGATTAATTAGTCTTTTGTGTTATGTTTATTGTTAATTGGTTGTTTATATTACGTATTGGCATGACTATTGTGCACTATGTGATTATTGGCCACTGGGCATATATGGATTAATGAGAGGTCAACATTGGTTGGGTTTGTTGCTATTGTTTGGCTGGCAGGGTTTCCGATACACATCGTTGCTGGATGAAACCTAGTCAGTAAAGATAGCTTCAAACTATCGGTAAATCACTGTGATGGTATACCAGTGGTTAAGATGTTCTTGTGATGGTATACCAAGAACCGCCGATCCTCTTAAATGTTGTGTGGTTATTGTTTATGTATTGTAAGATTTGTTATTTCTAGATTGAACTGTCGGATACAGTTCCATTCACTTAGCTGTGAGCTAATCCCACCATGTTTAATTTTTTTGCAGATTAGGTATGGACTTTTGGATTGGGGTAGAGATTTATGGATGGAATGTTTGACTATGATTGCGCATACTCTGATCTTTTGGAAAATTAAAGTCTTGTTTTGATTGTTAAAATAACACCCGATCTTAAGTAGATGGTTTTGTAATATTTATATAAGTGTGGTGAGTGAAACTTGCCAAATTTTTGGTATATATAAATATGGAATATATATGTTTTGGGACTCGCTTCCAGTATTGGAATATAAATATGGTTTTAAAATATGGGGTGTTATAAATTGGTATCATATCATAGGTTTGGGTGAATTGGACATTGACAAATGTTCAATCCTAAATCTATTTGGTGTTAGTCAAACATTTCACTATGTGGGATTAGCTATCAAATGGGTATTGATTAGTAGTATGTTAGGTATTAACGATTAACGAGTTGTGAGATGTTGTTTTGTAACAGAAATGGCAGATAACGAGAACCCGATTATCACTCCTTATAATGTTTCTAGAAATGATGTTCCACCTCCAGAAACTCATAATGACAGACATGGGCAGACTAGTACTTCTCATCTAAATCAGAAAGATACTGGTAGAGAGGATTATCTATTGCAGTTAGAGGATGAGGTATTAAGACTTAGAGGAATTGAACAACAGTACTTACGGGATCATCAAGCAAGAACATCTCAGCAGAGAGATTTCGGTTATTAGTTACCTTAGTCTTTCCTCCACCACAGAGTCAGAAAAAGGTTTGTTCTTTTAAAACCTTCTTATTCAGTAATCCTTCGGAATTTCAGGGAAGTACAAATCCATTTGTGACTTTGGACTAGTTGAGAGATGTTGAGAGGAAATTCGAGGTTTGCCAATGCGAGGAAGAAATAAAGGTTCCCTATGCTGTGCAATTGTTAAAAGGACCAGCTATGACTTGGTGGGATTCAATTACCGCACATTTGACTCCACAACAGAGAGCCTCTATTCGATGGACTGATTTTCATAACGAGGTGTGTAAACAGTTATGTTCAGAGTTTGATATGTCAAGGATTAGAGAGGAGTTTATGGAATTGCACTTGACTGATCAGATGTCCATGGATGAGCTTATTAACCAATTCTCTGAGAAATTGAGATTCGTTCAACAGTGGGTACCAGATGATAAAACCAAGATTGAACACTTTGTTGGAACTTTACCCCCACATTACAGGACTACTGTGAGATTGACAGGTACACTTACCCAAGCTTTTACCCCAGCTAGATATGTGGACAGTGACATAAGGGCTTCAGATGAATTGAATAAAGAAAAGACTTTGCAGCAGTCTAAGAGTAGTTCTTTGGGGAATAAAGGAAGTCCACAGAACAGGAGGGTAAATGTTATTGAGGATTCAAGGGATAGGATTGCGTGGTGTGTTGATTGTAAGTCGAGACATACCTTGCCGAGTACATCTGAGATTGCGAGATGTGGGAAGTGTGAGTTGTTTGGGCATAACATTAGGGATTGTGCTTATCCGCGGTTTGTGTGTTGGAACTATCAGAAAGAAGGCCATCGGGCATTGCAGTGTCCAGAAAAGGTAAGACAAGGGTCTAGTTTGGCCGGAAGTTTGGGCTCGGGTTCCTCGTCATCTCTGGGATAAAAGAGAAAGAATGTGCCTCCGGTGACTGCTAGAGCCTTTCGGATGGCTGTGGAGGAACCTGTTGAGGTTAATGACGCTGAAACACGTATAATTTGCGTTAACCTTGTTTTAGTATGTATTTTATATAAATAGAGTTATAGAGTTACTTATTGTGTGATAAATTGGAAATTATTGAGATTAAGATTTTGAATTAAATGGGCACGATTAGATTTCGGGGACGAAATCTTTTGGAGGGGGAGGATTTGTAACAGCTAGATTTTAGGTCTAGAAATTTGTAGTATTTTTCTAAGTTTTAAATGATTTATATTTACTTTACTGGAAAATAAATGAGTAAAAGAGTCACACGATTGATTGTGATTAATAAAATGATATTTGTTTTAAATTAATATCGTTGACAGTAAAATAAAAATATTTTATCTCGCGGGTATTTTCGGGTTCCAGACAATAGAATTAGAAGGGGATAAAAGTTACACAGATATATTAAGGTCGATTGTGTGTGAACTGACTGATGTCACCTAACTTATCAAGAATTTAATTATTTTCTTCAACTCTTTTCATATCATTTCTTTGAAAACTTGTAACAAGAAATCATAAGCAAAAAGTTAATATAACTTGAAAGGCTGTGATTTGGAGATTTCATCAAATTATGTTCATCATCTTCATCTTGTTTTCTCCATTTATTTGTAAGTATTGTGTTTATTTTATATGAATTTGATGTTGATTAAATTATTTGGATTAACTATTTGTACATGGAATTCAAACTTAAAAGATGGTTAATTGATGCTATATGATGGTACTTGATTATTATATGATGATATATGTTGTTTACATGATGATTCTTCAAGTTCTAGGTTGAGTAAAATAGTTAGGGTTTGAATTGATGATATATAGATTGAAGTGAAACAAAGTGACTATATGATGCTATACTTGATATATGATGTTGTTAGTGTTTGTTGAAGTTATTTGAGATATAAAAGTTGATTATTGCAGCTTGGTTATATGTTTGTGGGTGTTATGTTCGAGCTGGGAACTTGCTGAAAGTTACAGGGCGTCTGGGTTTGGGAAAGATAGCCGATCGGCTATGCTTCAGCCTATCGGCTATGCTTCAGCCTATCGGCTGAAATAGAACAAAATGATGACAGCATGTTGAATTGAAGCAAAATCTAAAAATTAGTCTTATAACCGTTCGAGTATGTGTTTCTATCTGATCGGGTACGGGTTAAAAATGGGAATAAGTTAGTTTTGATATTATGCTATACTTTCTATATATATGTTTAATGAATTCATTGAATGGTATATAATGTTATACTACATAATGAGTGTTGGATAATTATGATCCTTATAATTAAGTGATATGTTTTGAGACGAGTTGTATTAGTATAATTGAATTACTAACTCATTACTTTGTTGTGTTCTCAGATAAGCAAAAGAAAACTCAGTGATATAAGACTACTTAGTTCAGAGACTGAGAATATCGGTGAGTGGTAACTTTAATCTTCGGTTCAACCCAGTTGTAACAAGTTTGGTTACAACAGATGAACATACTTGGTTATAAAATTACTGATTAATTTGTAATTTGGGATATGTTTATTGTTAATTGGTTGTTTATATTATGTATTGGCATGACTATTGTGCACTATGTGATTATTGGCCGCTGGGCATATGTGAATTAATGAGAGGTCAACATTGGTCGGGTTTGTTGCTATTGTTTAGCTGACGGGGTTTCCGATACACATCGTTGCTTGATGAACCCTAGTCAGTAAAGATAGCTTTAAACTATCGGTAAATCACCGTGATGGTATACCAGTGGTTAAGGTGTTCTTGTGATGGTATACCAAGGACTGCCGATCCTCTTAAATGTTGTATGGTTATTGTTTATGTGTTGTAAGATTTGTTATTTCTGGATTGAATTGTCGGATACAGTTCCATTCACTTAGTTGTGAGCTAATCCCACCATGTTTAATATTTTTGCAGATTAGGTATGGATTTTTGGATTGGGGTAGAGATTTATGGATGGAATGTTTGACTATGACCGCGCGTACTCTGATCTTTTGGAAAATTAAAGTCTTGTTTTGATAGTTAAAATAACACCCGATCTTAAGTAGATGATTTTCTAATATTTATATAAGTGTGGTGTGTGAAACTTGCCATATTTTTTGTATATGTAAATATGGTATATATATGTTTTGGGACTTGCTTCCAGTATTGGAATATAAATATGGTTTCAAAATATGGGGTGCTATATATACCGACTCCAATAATTCATCACTCACACACTCACATATCAATCTATCTCTCGGCTCTCTCCCTCTCCTCTCGGTTCATCACCTTCACCAACAATAATGCAACAACAATAATTTGGCAACAACAACAACGATCAATCATCATCTCATCATCTTCATCAGATCATCATCATCATCCGGTTCATCATCATAATCATCATATCACGGTTCCATTTTTCAATTTGTAAGGAAACTTTAAATTTTGTTTAAAATACTTATATCATCATGTACTGTTATTCCATTGAGTTGATTATGTCCAAATCGAAACCACGAACTGATTGTTGATTTAATTCCACGAACAGCCGTGAAAGGGCATGGATCCGGCCGGAATCCGGCGGATTGGGCCGAGTCCGGCGGATAAACACAAAAAAGAAGGAACCCGACGGATTAAGCCGTTATCCGGCGGATCCACCTAAAAACCACGCGAATCCGGCGGAGTTATCCGAATCCGGCGGATTCTTCAAAATTTAACATGATCCGGCGGATCATACTATGTATCCGGCGGATTCCCACAAAATAACACGGATCCGTCGGATCTAAATAGAGATCCGGTGGATACACCTAAAATGCAGTTTCAGAACACACTTTTCACAAAGTATCGATTTTATACACTCACGAATATTTGAAAACAATACGATACGCAAACGTACGTGTTATTTAAATACAAAAACAAACATCATTGTATCTTTGAAATATAATCTCGAGTCGCCACCAACGGGCCGTACACTTTTACAAACTTTAAACGGAAATACGAATTGAACATTTGGACATAATCTAATCGGATAATCATTAATACGGAAATATATTGGACAATCTAATTAATCATTTAAAAATCTCGCGTGTCTAGGACACTAGCAGGTTTCGGGGATTTTCTATTCCACGTCAGATATTTACATTGCTCGGTGACTCAGGTGAGTCTCACGACCCCATTTTATTGTTTTACTATTTTAAACTCGGGGGAGATACAACACTTACTTGTTTTCGTGATCACTGTTATTCGGTTAGTTAATTTAATTATTAACTCAGTGGGTTATCATTGTTGGTCTTGATTTTCTCTATTCGGGTATTGCATGAGTGTTTTAATACGGGAAAGTACTCATCATTGCATGGTTCATTAACTTAATATGGCGCAATCACTAAAAGATAGATCTATCATGGGAGTGACGTCCCCGTCCGGGTTGCTAGCTACAACCACGTCCAAACGGGCATTTTAGTAATTGTTATGCAATGTTTTAAAAACCGGTTTTTTCGTTGAATCGGTCTGACGTCCGGTTCCGGTCAGACCGGTTCAACTGCTCAGTCTAACCGGTTTTGTATTTTTGTTAATATTTAATATAATAATTGTACGTTACTTATCTAACTTTAAATAATGTAAATTAATAATTAAAAAGTCAAAAAAAGAACTGGCTTTCCTGACATGTGACTTAAAGGTGATGGATACCCTATTGCTTTTCTGACAACCCATTACTCATTTCTCCTTATTATTAAACATTTTTAAAAAACAAAACCCATTTCATTTCTTTTTCACATTAACAAAGACCAGCACCACCAACATCTTGTTCCCCGGCGACATCTCCACCACCATGTTCGTCGCCGACTTCTTCACCACCATGCTTGTCGCTGTCGCCGCTTTCATCACCACCATGCTCGCTGCTGCCGCCGTGGATATTTAATTATTTTTTCGGTGATGTGACCGGAAAAGGTATCATTAGATGAACAAGACGCTATCACCGCTTAATTTCTTCCCCTTTTCGTTATCTTTCGGTTTTTCAGAATGTCATTTGAATCTTGGCATACACATCGTCCGGTGCGTAGTGGTGGATGGGGGGTTGACGACGACGACATGTGGCCGGATTCTGCAGATTTGGCCAGATCCAATTAGGTTAAGGTTTGAAGTTGGGGTGTGAGGTGTGAGAGAAAAAAGAGAACATATTTTTTTGTTTCAAAAACTAAACCCTAATATTAACAACAATATAAGAAAGAAAACCGGTTGAAGCCGGTTCCCGATTTCCGATTTAACTGGAAAAAATCGGAAAAGTCAACGGTCGAACTCTGGTCAACAAAATGTCAAAAACCGGTTGGAATTGAACTGCCCTAGTGTCCGGAGCTAGTCAAACCGGTTGAACCGGTCCGATTCAATCGGTTTTTAACACATTGTTGTTATGGGTGTTGACAACGTTCGGGAGGCACAAATCGGGTTAGGCCTCGAACCATGGCTTAATGCAATACAATGTCATTGTCGGTAAATCTAGTCGGTAACCTTAATTGGTTTAATCATTGTTTGGAAACCTTAATTGGTTTAATCATTGTTCGGAAACCTTAAATTGGTTTATCATTGTTCGGTTATGTTGTTTAATCATTTTCGGTATTAAATCGTCGGATAATCATGTTGATCACATCATGTTTTATGATAAACCTGTGAGATTCACCAGCTTTATAGCTGACATTTTAGTGTTGTATTCTCAGGTGATCAGCTACAGTAGGGTGGCCCGCATGATATGCTAGCTTGTAAGAGTCGTATGCATCTATAAACATATGAAGATTTTATAGCATTATCTTTTGTTAATCGGTCATGTATTAAAATCTTTAGAATCATTATGTGAACTCAATTTTGTTGTAAAACTTATGACCTAAACTATGTATTGCTTTTGTAAAATGTATAAACGTCTCATGTATAGTCGTTTGCTTGCACTTTGGTGCTTTGATTATTGATTAGTCACACCTAAAATCGCCGCTTCCGCAAATCATGAAATCGAGGGTGTGACAATTACCTCTTATCAGCGTCGCGTCAAATTGTATGAGTTCGATCCTAATTTTAAGTAGAAGATGAAGGTGTTTAAAACCCCGAATCACTCTATGCCAAACACATTTTTAATTTAAAAAATAATTTATTATAAACTTCAAAAACATTAAATATAATTTGGTAATTCACTCTTACAAATATAATTTGATTATTAACTTAAAAATCTGGTTACTTGATTGTTGGATAAATAAATGAGTGGTTTGAGTCATCTCCATGTTGAAATTAAAGTGATTCATTCACCATCAAAAAGTATTTGTACATCACTATACGGTGTTTTGTAGTACAACACTATAAAGCATAACTAGTGGTGTATTGATAATTATTTATGATGTACGAATCATCATCCATTTCAACTAGTTTATCTAATGAGGTTAGGTTCGGTCAACTAAATTTATTTACGACAACTTGACTCAACGTGAATAGCAAGTCTTGTTACTAAATGGACTTTTAGTTCACAACAAAAAAGTACAGGGGTTTAATGGTAAACTTATCAATCATAGTTGAACCCTCGACTTCACCGGAAACCTAACGCCGCCGTTAAAACCCAGTCCTTCCTATCTCTTCATTCATTTTCCGGCGATCGAAAATTGCATTCGAATCAGAATCTCGATTCGTTAAACGATGGAAGGTACAGAAAAACGTATGAATAAAAAGGAAAGAGCCAAAGAGCGTAGAGAAAAACGTCACGAAGAAATCACTCGTCTCCGTACAATTCCTTATTCCGATCACCAGAGGTATATAGAAAATCTACTTTCATATATGTATATGTATATTAGTTCATAATACCTGATGCCGCATGTCTAGTTTTGTGCAATTTAGAACCCTAATTCTCAAAATATGGATTTTGTAACAGTGTTAAGTAGTATGACAAGCTTAATGATGTATAAGATATGCTACTCTGCTAAATAAATGTAATGTTGTGCAAAAATGAAGGTGATGCACAAAATTTCAAGCTTCTAATGTGTGTTTAGTTTTTATTTGATCATGAATGATGGATCTTTGATGAATTATTCTTCAGTTCGTTTGAATTTTATTAATGGCTAGTATGAGATTATTGACGTAGAAGGCACGGTAACTTTATAGGCTTCCAAATGAAAAACTAGAGGTAATTAGTGATCGAATTTTTGCGTATCTGATATCTGCATAATTGTATTGTTCAATGGATGATCCTACTTTTCAAATTTTGGGCCGAGAAAGTAGTATTTGTGATAAATGTAATCGTCATGAAGTAGCCAAAGTTCAGCGTATTAATTTGCAATGAACGCTTGACAAAAACTTGGTTATTACAGTAAATACTAACTACACTAACTTAAGGTTCAAAATATAATGCGAACTACGCTGTTAGTGTACTCATTTCAACAATTTGAATATTAGAGGTAATAAGTTTGAGTACCTATTCTAGGAATGGCGTAGGAACAGTAATAGCTTACATAAGTTGCACGACAAAATTGGTAGAGATCAATCTATATTGACCAGTGTGAAACTGCGAGATAACTATGTTGCTATTTTATGACATTACCCTTATGGAGTGACACTATTGGTGTACTAGTTTTAATAGATCTGAATGTTAGAGGGAGTAGGTTTGGGTACTATTTTCTGGAATGGAGTTCTTTTCTTGAATTTGTAATGGCTGTTATGAAATTGTTGACATAGAAGTTGTCGTAACTTCTCCAAAATTAGAAACTGGAAGTGATTAGTGATATACTGATTGAATATTTTGCATTATTATGTAATATTTCAGGCAGTCTATAATTGGTTCATTTTCAACACTATGAGTTGGTAGCATTAATGTTAATGATTAAATGTTAGAATATTTAGGTGGTGGTCTGCAGAAACAATAGCTGTGGTGACTGGTGCTAATCGAGGAATTGGATATGAGATTACACGTCAGCTTGCGTTAAATGGGTTGACTGTCGTTCTTACTTCAAGGGACGCTACTGTTGGAGAAGAAGCAACTAAGGCCCTGCAAGAATTAGGCTTGAAAGTTGTATTCCGTCAACTGGATATCGTAGACCATGAATCTATTGGTTCGTTTTGTTCTTGGGTAAAGGAAAATTATGGTGGCATAGATATTCTGGTAAGATGGCAACACTGCCCTTTGAAATTTCTGGAATGACATATTTTTTAGTAGTAAAAAGCAGTGACTTGCATAATTAATGTTGCCTACCTTGCAGATAAACAATGCAGGAGTAAGTTATAATACTGGATCAGATAATTCTGTTGACTTCGCTGAAAAGGTGATCAGCACCAACTATGGTGGCATAAAAAATATGACTAAAGCTGCTATTCCATTGATGAAGCCTTCTGCTGAAGGTGCTCGGATTGTTATGGTCAGCTCGCGATTGGGTCGACTTAATGGCAGGAGAAACGTATGTATTAACTTTTTTGTCTATAAATTTTATTTTCTGTTAGTCGTTGATCGTTCTATAGTTGTAGACTCATTTGGAATGATACATTATTTCTAAAGAATCATTTGTCAAAATCTGAAAAATAATTGGGTAAACATAAAACTAGAGACTATATCAACTAAATAATAATCCGAATCTTTGAATAACCCGATATAGGAGGTTGTATGCTTTAAAAACTAAACTTTTGGCAATTTTGAACCCATTTGACCCGGTCCTCTTTTAGCCTTTTCTTATTTGAAATTGTCACATGTACTGTCAGCTTTTATTGAATTTTTTTATGCACAAGTTGAGTATTCTAAAATTCCATATCAGAGGATCGCGGATGTTGCTTTGAGACAGCAATTAGAAGATGTGGAATCACTATCAGAGGATTTAATCGACACAACTATGAACAAGTTTTTAGAACAAGTCAAAGATGGGAGTTGGATATCGGGAGGATGGCCTCAAAATAATACCGACTATTCATTGTCAAAGCTTGCAGTCAATGCATATACAAGGCTAATGGCCAAGATACTCTCTGAGCGGCCGGATGGTAAGAAGATATATATCAACTGCTGCTGCCCGGGTTGGGTCAAAACTGCCATGACAGGCTGGGCAGGCATAACTTCACCGGATGTAGCATCTGATACACCCGTATGGCTTGCCTTGCTTCCAGACCAAAGCGTCAGTGGTAAATTTTTTGCGGAGAGACGTGAGATAAATTTCTGAAACCAGTTCCTTTTGGGGTAAAAGCCTCTTTTTGTTCAGGAAATAACAGAGATAGTGTGAGAAGAATGAATCGAAGAGTTCGGATTCATTGATGATCTGCTGACTGCTAACGAGTAAAATTGACAAGGTATTGGCTGTGCTGAAAAGTTTGGGCTACTATGCATTTGTAATTGTTTTTGCTGTAAAAAAACGCCAGTTATTTTTGAAATAGAAAGGACTATTGTGTAAGGATATATTGTATAGGGGTAAAATGGGTAGGTTGAGTAATGGGTCAAAATGGATCTGGTTCGGGTTAGATATATTTACTTAAATTGATATTTAAGTAACATCCAAGGTTTTCTTCAATTATACATGTGTACTTGTCGTGATTATTTTTTTGTTTAATGATGACAATACTTCAGATTATGAAAGGCTTTCACGGCAATCTATTGATCGAGTGGCATTTAGACATTAGATGCGAACTTTCTGACTGGCAAACGTTTGCATTTGACCAGTTGAACTAGACAACTAGTTGCATGTTAATATCTTTATCGTCGTATGATTGTATGAATACATCACGCTTTTAAATTCATCCTCAACTCATGAGCACAGTCACATTTAGTTTATAAATATGCAGCATAATCAAACCAATTATGAACATTATGCTTGGCCTTCAAAACGATACATAAATATAATTATAAATAAATCCAACAAGTATAGGAGATGTAGAAACGCAAGTTAAATATTTCATGAAGTATATCATCACGTACTAAACTTTGTTAAGTGTTGCATTTTAAAATTTTGGCGCTATGATAGCTTCAAAAATATCACAGAATGTTTGGCATGAAGTTTTCAAATCTGCTATGACAACACACTATCAAGAACCGAACATCGGTCTTGGATGTCACATGTGCGCTGCGTCATCTGTACATCTACAAGATTGTGTTATTTTTTATACTTTCTATCAAGACATTCTAGAATTTTGAGAGGCACCATATACACAGAATGTCAGAATACACACATTAAAATTGAAAAGCGCGCTAAGAAAGGTTGCTTATGTGGCCTTTATGTGCAACAGTCAAGAATAGAATAAAGTAGTGCATTAAGAGGTATATCAAAATCAACGATAAATTTAACAAGTGAATAAAATGTCGTTTTGGTGAATCTCGAGTGTCAGCTAGACATATTATGAGCACAAAAGTAACATATAAGTGACTCACACACGTCAAATTATTCGTACATACACTAATTTGTTTCAGAGCATTACATCACTAAATTTGTTTTAGAGCATTTTACATGGTGACATTATAAAACATTACTGTTACTATTACTTTTATTTTAGTTTCCACTACTTCTATGTTATAGGTATTATTAATGACAGCTCTAAGGGTATGTTTGACAAAACTAGCTGTAAGCTGTAGCTGTTGGTTGTAGCTGTAGGCTGTAGCTGTAAATTCAAGCTGTAAGCTGTAACTTTTTTCTGTAAAATTGTTTGGCAAACTAGCTGTAGCTGTAATTTTGAAGTATAAAATGACTTAAAAGGAGTTTTTCATTTAAATTAAAAGCTACAGCTACTATACACTAACTTTTCAATTTAGAACTTTTCATGTAAATTAAAAGCTACAGCTATTACACACCAAACAAAGCTTTTATTATTTTTGAAGCTTTTATTTTTAAAATTAAAAGCTAAAGCTCTGAAAAGCTCATCGCTAAACATAGCCTAAGACTGTCAATAGCGTATATTAATTGGTTGGATTCAAGAGATATTTACAGAAGGTCAACTAAAATTAGGCGGTTATGAAATGGCCCTATGAGTACAAGTATTAATACGTGTTCAAGATTAAATTTCGATATCATTATGCATTGATCGCTTGTACGTTGTAGTTCAAAGCGGCTACAAAATTGCCACGGTGTTTGGCAGTTGTTCACATACACAACCGCCACTCTCCTCCTCCGCCACGTCACCTTCCGAATCTCTGAAATCATCATCATATACATAAAAATTCACACTCAAATTGATCACAATTCACATAAGAAGAACGCTAGATTATGGCGAATTTGAGAAGAACCGTTTTATTTGGCATTTCTCGATTCCTCAATTCAACAGCAGCTCCGGCTAGGGTACACGGCGTCCCATCGTCGAACGCCGTCGTTCAGTATCAATCTCTTTACAGGTTAATTACCAAATCCTAAAACCTATCATCAATTCTATATGTATTTTGCCTAATATTGTTCTTGTATTGAACTATATTTTCCGTTACTTTAGTCTTCTGTTTTACATAATTATGTATGTCTATGCTTGATTTGCTAAATTTTGTTCTTAATGTGATATTTCATGTAATTTTCAGGCCCTGTGTTAGCTCATTTTCTCGTTTATATTCTTCGAATAGTGGTGTTGAATTGCCAGATTTTGATCTGTCTAATGAAGAAAGCAAGCGGCAATTGGTGAATAGGTTAGTTTTAATATGTGAATTGTTGAGTCATGAATGTGATCGACGATGAGTTTTGATTCATATTGCCCGAATACTAATTATCGTGAATCAAATAGATTGGTGTATAGGAGCAAACAAAGGGGGTTTCTTGAGCTGGACTTAGTATTGGGAAGTTGGGTGGAGAATCACATAAAATCTTTGGATGTGAATGGGATCAAAGCACTCGTTGAAGTACTTAACCTGGTAAGTTTTGCAAATGCAGTTTCTTTTGACTTATGAGACTATGATTTCTTAATGTCCATGTATATTACGTTTTCACAAATAAATGGTTATTAGGCATGCACACTTTAAATGTCTGGTTGTGTAAAAAGTTTGCTCAAAAGGATACTGGTTGAAACTCTGCGAAAGTTCATTTTCAGTGCATTAAACCCTCTAAATCACTTTATTAAATAAGTTAAATTATTGTTGAGATAGTTGTTTATATTTGTAATCGTAGACGCTAATTATTGTTATAGATATAAAATTTTATGGCAAAAAAGTGTTTTGGGTCAGCCTAGCCTGTACTAAAGAAGCATCTTTCTGCCCTCTAAACGGAAGGATCTGAAAAGGTTTTTAAACAAAAGAAGTTTACGTATCAGCATCTTTTGTTAATCTATACTACTCCTCTAACTGGTTATATATTACTTTCCTGACTGCAGGAAAATCCAGATTTATGGAAATGGTTAACTGGTCAGGAGCAACCTCCCGAAGCAATCGACGCTAATCCGGTGAGCTAGGGAGAACTATACCTTAAAATTATATTCTCATTTTCTCTCGGTTCTTCACTTACTCGGAGAGTACGATTTGTTTAAAATAGGTATTTACTGAGGTGCGCAGTAAGGTAATGAACAACCTCGAGAGCTATGCTTCTCCACAGACAAGGGCTACACCTGGACAATCATGGGTGAGAGGATGGGATGATTTCAAGAAAGGTCGTGATAGCCCTATTGTCGGTAACCAGTAGCTCTTTTAATGTCCCGATAGCAACTAAGTTTACTTCGATTTGCTACCAAGTTTATTGTTTACATAGAAATAAAGTCGTGATGAGCCAAATTCATTGTAATGGCGTGTTAAACTAAGACCTTTTGTGTTATACAGAAATTTGTATGAATATTGTTGTATTCCTTTATGCATGATGGTTTTGAGGCTTGAATAACATATGCTTTTGTTGATAAGATTATTTTACTATAATACCATAAAATAGTTTATCTCAGTTGTTTGAATATCTGACTATGTTTTTGTTTTTCTAACGACATTTGACTATGTTAAGTCAAATATTGAGAATTTTATGATACTAAAAGTAACATAGTTCATGGGTGGGTGCATCTTTGCCCCAAATAGCACAAGGTCAGGGGTTCCAACCCTGGCACCCCCATAACCACAACCGCTAAGTGAGTCAGGTATGTCCCTTCCATTATGGAAATGACAGCCAATTGTGGACCGGTCGGGGTTGCCGGTAATCAACCTTTTGCCCCAAAAAAGTAAAATATTATCATGTCAAGATAGGTAATTATATGTGTGTGATAAACATGCTAAAATAGGTACTCCACAACTAAAGGGTTGCAAAGTGGGTGGGTCGGATAGCATGGTGTTCGTGTTTTCGCTATTTTGGATAGTCTAGGAGATGTTTGTCAAGGGCATTATTTATAATTATTACCTTAAAACCTCTCATTTTTGAAAACTGCATTGTAATCTCTAGCCTGTTCCTAGTTCTTAATGGGAAAGTATATCTGCTGTTACAAAACAAAGGTGATCATATGTGTATGCCATACATGTTGACACACTTCTCTGACCGTTTTGTGTATTTTATAATTGGTGTATTGTATGTATATGATCACATAATTATATCTTCCTACATATTGCAACTACTTTGTAATTAAAGTGTTCAGGATATTGTTGCTATTTGAAGGCAGGTAAGGATGGTTGTGACCCGTTTGACTGTTAGCCGATTCTCTACAAGTTTATGAATAAAATACAACCTGAATTGATGTCTTTTTATATAAACGGGTTGAAAATGCCACTGTTACAATTGCGATACAATCACTTCTCTTCACTCTTTAATTACATACTCGAGAAACTACATCTAGTTAGGGTAGTCTAATAAAATACCCAAAACAAACATTTACAAAACATGAATGTCAATCTCGATTGTGATCATGTTAGCAGCTACCACGGTTTCAAGTCACTGATAGGACCCGCAGTCCAGTTCAAAAGCTTCTCATCGTTCCTCAAATAAACATCCTTTTCATGAGGCAATTTACGTGCAAGACCATTCAAGATTTGATGGAAAGCATCACCTGATTGAGCAGGATGTGGGAACAACATAGCTTGTTTCATTGATGGATTTGCAAGCAATCTCTGTTTTCTCAATATGACATCTGGTGGAATTGATGTAAGAATGGTATCGAGATTAGGTACATCTTCTTCGGCTACATAAACACCAATGTCTTCCCATGGGATAGCGTCAGCAAAAGGTAAGACGATATCGTCTGCTATGATAACTGGGATGCAACCGAATACGACTGCCTCCACGAGTCTAGGGCTCCATGGGGCCCACCCTAGCGGACATAGACAGAATACGGATCTTTGCATGTCTTCGTAGTATGTTGTTGGATGGTCGGTTGAGATGTCGAAAAGAGGGTTGTTTTTGAAGTTCTCCCATATTGCAGCTCTTGCCCCTCTGCATGTTAACACACTATTATGTGAAGACAGAATAGTTATCAACTTTTTGATTAGAGGTGTTAAAATGGGCGGGTTGTGTAACTTGTCCAACTGGGTAGTTTCTATATGTGGGTAAAAATTGTCTAGGTAAGTTTGGGTTGTTCTGTTAACATTTCCTTCGAGATAATTAAGGACTTTGCAACATGTAAGATTTAACCGTTAGACCAATTTGACAAGCTTTATTTGTAGATACTTCAAACAAATACAACCCGAGTTGACCCATTTTCAGATAAATTGGGTTCAAGTTGCAACCTATGATAACTAAGATAACACTGAACTTTGGAAGAATTAGTAGTTTCAGACACGATGTCTTTACATCGTAATGATGGAAAAATAGTGGTTTCAAACTTCTGTATGAAATGTTGCAATTCTCATAGAGTAGATATAGAAGTTGAAGACACATACCTTGCATAATAACCACCTTCAGGGTCGTTTCCCACGTCATAAAACAACCCTCTAAAGTAGACAAAGATCGATCGAGGGGTACTTGGTGGAATCAAGTGGGATTGAATCTTCAGGGCTGGAGCATATGGAGGAACGGTGATAGAACCATCCTTCAAGCAAACATGATTCTTTTGCCCGAATGTTTGAACCAATGTAGCGCGTTGGAGTAGAGAAAGAATTCCTCTTTCAATAGCTTTTTCTTCCTAAGATATAAACAATATAGGAGTATTAAGGTATATAAACTATTACTAGACATTAGAGGTAGCACATTTGAGGGGTTGATTCGAGTTACGTTCTCTTTAGCAGGTCATAAAGATAAGTGATATAAAGATAACTAACTTAAAAGGGAACGAGTCAAATGGGTCTAAGGGGTGGAAAGTTGCCCAACATGTATCTAGACGCAGATCATTTTTATTCGATAATAAAAGACTTTGTGCAATCATATTTGACACACCAGGAGGTTCAAAAATATTGTATGAAAACTGTTTCGGGTGAATTCAACCCGACCCATCACCCAACTTGTATCCCCCACCCATTTTGCCACCTTTATTGAAATTTTACAAAATTGAGAGTAGATGTTTACTTGATAATGAAAACAGGCCCCGAAATCATGTGGTACGATGAAGAAGTGATCAGCTCCTTCAGTCCGATTCCAGTAAGGCCAATTAGAAGAAATAAGTTGAACTGCACTTCTCATCACTCGTGGTGCTTTGAATGGTAAAGGGAGGCCATCTGGTGTTAAGTCACATGTGGTGTAAACAGGCGTGTAAAACCAATCGGCCTCTTCGGGATTTAAGGTTCGAATGGGACTCGATAAGAGGAACTGATGCATATAAATTTCGGCAGCAAACATGTGGTTGAGACACCGAGGATCTTTCTGAAGAATTTTCTTGTTGTATTTACTAGGGAGCTCGTAAACATAGACTTTTAGCCTTCCAACCGGATTATCATCCAACACGTCACCAGCACTACCTATATGGTACAGAATGGGGTCGAGTTAATCACCAAAAGGTGAACACACTGCATAAAAGGGCAGCAGGACGAGTTTCATCCTACCATAACTTAACAATAAAGTCAAAACAAACGGAACCAAAAGTATCTATGCGAAAAGGTAGCACATTTGATCCATTTGCTAAATGATGATTCATTTGTGTAATATTTTCTTCAACTGATCAAAAACAAGAAGTTAAAAGCATATGCGGCTATCGGGAAACATGCCAAATGGCTTGAAAGTCTTCTAATGTCTATTGAAAATGCTTAAAACTTCGTAGATTGTTCTTTTGCAAAGAAATGTTAAAATAAATGTCGTGTTCAGCTAACAATGCCTATCATTTTGTGTTGTTGGGTTAAAAGGATGGACTGATTTTATATAAAACCTGAAAGGTAAAAATTTCGGTATTCTGTTGTGGTAATAGCCATACTGTCAACCACATATAAATTACACCCCATCATCTCTAGACCAACAAATCAACTGTGAACTTTGAGGAAGAATTACCTGAAATTCTTTCAGTTTTTTGCCCTTTACCAAGCTCGAAAGCTTCAACATTGAACAGAAAGATGACGCAAACGACCAAAAGTAAACGGAAACTCGTATTCATCATCTCGATCTTCAATATCTCCGGCCTATAACCCGGCGAATTTAAGAATAACAAGTACAAGAATATGTTCTGGTTAATGAAAGGAAACTAACAAAATATATAAACTAAAAATGTGTAAAGAGATTGTTGGTAAGTCATTAGAAAATATTGGTGGTTAGATTGGAAGAGCCTTTCTTGAAAATTGACATTTGATATTGCAAAAGTGATTGACAAGTATATAATAAAAATACAAGAAGAAGCTTTGTATGCATCCACACATGCAGAGAAAGAGATGGGTATATGAACATTGCTTAAAGAAACATGGAGTATGTTAGGAATTAAGATTATAAAAAATAAATAAATTACATAAATTTAATAATATAATCTAGTTGGTTTGATTTAGTTGTCAATGCTGTTACACCATTTAATTAGTTTGGTGACTAGTAAAATAATAGTACTACTATGGTCCTTTTGATGTGTTAAACGAGTACTTACATAAAATGTTTCTATTTTAAAGCATTGGGCAATAGATATATTAATATTCTCTCCTTTTCATTTTAAGCGTTCACATTTCAATTTTAGATTTTAGTTTGTTCTAAATTAAGTGTCCGCTCTTATTTTCAACTACACAAAAAACATCTAAAAAAGTAGAAGCTGAAATTCTTATTGGTTTACATAGAATCTTTTGTATTTTACTAATATTGTGTGCAATTTTCATAGTGTACATTTACAATGACCCGGATGTAGTATTAAATATTAAGTATTAAGTATTAATATAATATTGATATTGATATTATTAATGTGCAGTGCGGTTTTGAGGGTGAGTGAGGTGGTTGACCGCTAAGATATCCAATTTATACGGAGATATACATATACAATTTAATTGTAAAATATTAAATATAAATAAAATATGCCTAATTGTTTCAAGTTACTTAGATAGTAAAGAAACATTGAATTTCTTTATAAACAATTAACTATGTACTACTACTATAAAATATCTTTTAAGCAGAGGCCTCACTTTTAAAATTAACAATTTTTTCTAAGCATCTTCAAAAACTAAAAAGACAGCCTTGATAATGTGAATACATTAAAATGGATAGTAGTGGGCATGCAAAAGAAGTACAATTAATGAATTTTTTTTGAACGGCATAAATAAATTTATTAAAAAGCTAGCAAAAAGGTAGAGTACAACAAACACCAAATAAAAACCTCTCTTATATCCTTGTCTAAAATAACCAAACTAAAACCCGAGAAATGGAGTGTAGCACATCTAAAGACAACCATACCAAAAGTTAAGAAAATAAAACTTCTGAAAAAAAAAAAAAATCTTACTTACGAGAAATCGAGAAAGCCTAGTTACAAACCCGACAAGCTTAAAATACCTAAAAAACACCAAACAACTTCATGAATCCATCACGACCAAGTGATATCCTTAGCGGGCTGTTTTTTTGTTTATACCTCAACAATAATCGTTTATTTTAGTTTTTCATACCATTCATGTTAAAACCAAAAAGATTCAAAGTGTGCATCATTCTTTGAGTGTCACGAGATAAAGAATCGGAATTATTGCTCACTAAATCCACCAGATACATGTGCATTCAAATGGAGTGGAAGATTGTGTTCGCATTTAACCTGGGCCTCCTGCTATTCATGGCATTAACGATACAATTTTTATTTTTTATTTTTATTAATTTACCTAATTGAACTTGTAAAAATATATAAATAATACGGTAATACATTACTGTAGTAAAGTATGTTACTTATTCTAGATTAAAATTCAATTTTTTTAGACAAAACAGTATAGTAGAGCGTTATCGAAATCAAACCAGATGATCATCGAACCCCGACCCTATAAATGTAGCAACACTCCTTGTTTTGGAGGATCAATAATTTAATCCTCAAAATTTCATTTCTTTTATTCGCTTATTTTTTTTATATCATGATTTGACCCTTCAAGTTTGCATTGATTTATGGTTTAACCCTTCAAAGTTAAATCATTAAATTTTTGAAAGTTAGACGAATAAAATAAAAAAAACTTAGAAAGGCAAAATCATTATAAAAGATAAACTTTAGAGATTAAACCATCAAATTTTTGAAGTACTCCGTATAACCAAACTTTAAGCTTAAACCATCAATATTTTGAGACGTTAAGGATTAAATCATTAGATAAAACTTGAATGATTAAAATGAAAAAAATGTAGAACTTTCATGATTAAACTATTATTAAATTTTGTTTTACACTATGATAATATAATGCAATCGATTCTTATATTCATTAGTTTGAATTAGATTAAAAAAGATTTGTCTATATTTTTTGTTTCATTTTTATCACTGCTCGATAGAGAATTATTTCCTTTTTCATTAAAATTGTGTGTACATGCGAATTGATGTAGAGTTATGTGTATGAAAATGTAATTATTTATAATGTATTTGAACTATTTCATCTTTATTGTCTGTAACAAACTTATTATATTCATTGCTATTGTATATGATATTTTATACTTTTACTTACGTAGTTGTGTGTCTGCTGTATTAGGTGATATGTGACATCATCACAATTTAATACGTTATCAAAACACATAAATGACACTAAATTGAAATTTTTATTACATACAATGTAAACCCGATTACTTTGTTGCATAGTGTCATACTATAAATAATACGGAGTAACATTTTTGTGCACTTAAACTATAAATATATCGTAAATTCATAACATACAAAAGAAATATTATACCATGGTTATCATTCTAACTAATTTTTTAAAACGCTAAACAATTAATCACACATCTAATTGAACCGTCTACGTACATGCATATATAAATAGTACATGTGATGTTTAAATGATCAAAACTTTCTTTAATTATTGATGATTGGTTTAGGGCGGGCGGCCGGCCTACTACGGGCACCTGTAGGGATTAGTGTGTGAGACCGCGATTCACAAACTGACGCATGGGACTCACCCTTTACATAATTATAATTATAATATATAATCTAGTAACAGCTTAATTTTTAATGTGATTAATATATAAATTATTTTCAATCATTCTAGACAATATATAGATCTATAAAAATAAAATAAAATAAAAATGACAACGTAGTAATTAGTTATCATAGATGTTACGCTAACCAGACGCAACT
This sequence comes from Pseudognaphalium luteoalbum, assembly GCA_963422505.1. Lineage (NCBI taxonomy): Eukaryota > Viridiplantae > Streptophyta > Magnoliopsida > Asterales > Asteraceae > Pseudognaphalium > Pseudognaphalium luteoalbum. The sequence goes on from OY730194.1 coordinate 6,611,602, forward strand.
TCAAAGGACGTGGACAAAAATATTGATTGCATGCATATAATGTGATTCAAAAACGTTTAAAATAAGTAGTTAAATTAGTTAGGAGTTCACAAAACATTACTCAACATACATGATAATATAATGCTTTTGCGAGCAATGTTTTTGTACCAAAAGTAGTCAACTACGTAGTAATAAGTTTGCTAAACGGCTATGGTTAAAATGATTATATAATGTTTTAATAGATTTCGTTGCACGAGTGGTTTTAATACATAATTGAAGGTTTCTGAAAGTTAGACGCTTTTAATATAAGTTAATGGTTTATTCAAGACTATTACACTCTAAACCAGAGTCCTAAGAGCTATATTTAGCAAAATTCATCATGCGTGAATTTTGTTTAAATAAATATCATGGTTAGGAACGATACACGGACGGTTTTGTGACACTTTATATGTTTGTCACTCTATAAGTCTATATATATAACATCCCTTAGTTTTTTCTCCTTTCACATACCCATCTTTCCCAAATCACCTCACCGACCCGATATGTATACCTCTCTGCATTGACCCAAACATTGTACATTATACTCTACGACATATCAATTTCAGGATATATAAAAAAGTCTATGAAAGGGAAGCAAGAGATGCGTGAAAGTAACACGAAAGAAGAAGAAGAAGAAGCCATCAGTGGTATTTTGGTGAGTAAGAACGAAAGCAGCCAAGATGAAGACAAATTTATTGTTGAAATGAGAGCTTTGGTCGAAAAGCATGACCCCACTTCCAAGGTCAGTTTCTCTTAGAATTTCGGGCTATTTACATGCAGCTGGGTCGAATAGAGTGATATTTTATCTCTAATGGGTCAAATGAATACAATAGAAAAGAATGGCTAAAAACATATTTAACTGTCATGACTCTAGTTTACACCTTGCTTCTGTACAACAACACCACAATAAATTTCCTCATCATTTTATTCCGAAGAAAATTAAATCATTCTGATGATTTGCAATCATATATTACCAACTGTATATAAACGGTCTGGACAAAGAGTGTTTTGGGTCAACCCTTCTCAATATGATCCGTATGTCAAATTATCCAATTTGACCCTTTACCTAACTCCCCTACTAATCCCTATATTTTGCTATATTGTACAACAAGTCTAAAATATATGTTTAATGCATAAAACGTAAGTCATTATAAATGGTTAAGCTAGTGTGTGTGTTCCTTTTTTTGTCATCTTAATATTCTCTTTAACTAAAATATGTATATTTTTAGAGGATATAATGAATGTATGACTTCATTGAATTCCAGGAGTGTGACAATGAAACAATGAGAAGGTTTCTTAGAGCTCGTGGTACGGACATAGAAGACGCCAGTGCTATGTTTCTAAAGTACCAGAAATGGAGAAGAACGTTTCTTCCAAATGGCTTCATTTCTGAAACTGAAATTCCAAATGAATTAGCACAAAGCAAGATGTTCATGCAAGGAACCGATAAAAGAGGATGCCCAATATCTATTGTCTTTGGTGGTAGACATTATCAGAACAAAACAGGAGGCATAGAAGAGTTCAAGCGTATGTTATTAAACTTAAAGTTCTTTACTTCAAGTGTTTTCCTTGTGTTTATTGAACCAGTTGTGGCTGCCTCGCAGGTTTTGTGGTGTTTGGACTTGATAAGATATGTTCAAGGTACAAAGACCTTGAGTCAAAGCTCTCATAGTTTTGTTTTATAAGACCGGAAAAGTCTTGTCATCCCTCAGTCACCAAAAAGTTGCAACGTTTCAATTGAAATTATGTTTAATACAGTTAAAGAATTTTGTTAAAGTGCAATTTCAACCCATTTACCTAGAAATGGGTTGATTTGGTTATATTGTTGAATGGTAAACTTCAAAAATCTTCTGTTTCGATTGATAATCAATGATTGCCATTGGACAGATGGATGAATGGTATAATAAAAGGAATCGAAATTTATCAAATTGGTCATTTCGCGTAATCAGTTTCAGGTGTCTGTAGTGTTTTTACCATGAAAAACGGATTTTTTTCCCACTTTTATTTTACATCTTGAAGCATCCTGTGTAATAAGTACTTTGGAATTGGAAATCTTTGGAAAACAGAAAACATCGTCTTTTTGGGCAGAACCATAATAGATTTTAGAAATAGGTGCAACTCTTTTAGCCAATGGAGTAATACTATTTTGAGCTTATATTAAGAAAAAAAAACTTTTGACAGTACTGCAAAATATGAAACTTAGGATACCTCATGGTCAAGAAAGGTTTTTGTCCATCAACGATCTTCAAGGATGGGGATATTCAAACTTTGATAGACAAGGATATCATGCTGCCCTCTTGACTTTACAGGTTTATAAGCATTTCAATCTCTGTATGTGCACATGAAAACTTGATGAACACACGATAGCAAGATAAACGGATCGGACGGGTTGGGTAACGGGTCACAATGGGTTATAATCAAAACAGGTCAATTTTTTTTCCTAATCAGAATAAAGTGTGTTGATCGCCAAGTATTTTTTTTTATCTGATATAATAAGTAATTAATGCATTTATTTTGATTTTAGATATAAATTTAATTGCAATAATAATTTAAATTTATAAGTAAAACGATTCAGCAGGTTGTATGCACTAAAATATAATTTATAATTATAAGTAAAACGATTATGGACAAACTTCGACCCGTTTGAGATCAAACAAACTGAAATATAATTTATAAATTATAATTAATGCATTCATTTTGATTTTAGATATAAATTTAATTGCAATAATAATTTAAATTTATAAGTAAAACGATTCAGCAGGTTGTATGCACTAAAATATAATTTATAATTATGGACAAACTTCGACCCGTTTGAGATCAAACAAACTGACCCATTTGTACATAAGCGGGTCAAAATTTCCACCAATATTGTGAAGCGAGCAAAAGTAAAAATATTTACTGATGTAAACGTTGATGTATGCAACAGGATTATTATCCAGAAAGGCTTGAAAAACTGTATATCGTGCATGCGCCGTACATATTTATGGCAATATGGAAGATTCTTTATCCCTTTATTGATGAAGAAACAAAGAGAAAGGTAAACCTGTTTGTGTCTAATAGTAGTGGCTCATTATGGTAGTCATTAGGGTAGAAATTAGACCTTTTTACAAAGTCGATCGATTCGGCTGTGTTTTTATTTTTTTATATCTCCAACGGGTCAAACAGGCACAATTTTAGAACTTTGTAAAAAAAACAAGGTAAAGGACAGAAAATTCCATCATAGTGCTTCCTAATGCTTAAAACTTCCTAAAAATTATTCAAAATAATTAGAACATTACTTGGCTGTACTTATTTTTATCTCAAAAGGGTCAAGCAGCAACAATATAAAATTTAGCTAAAACTTGTTCAAACTAAACGGAACAGAAGTCCAGTAAAGTGTTTACTAATGCTTAAAACCTCCTTAATTTATTTTACTCAACGATCACATTATTTAATTTGATATTATTTACAGTACTATTTAGTTTAAAATAGCATCTTGACCCAAACCATCAAATTCACTATTCACTTTGATCCAAAACTTTTCTGACCCGTTACACAACCCACCCAGCCTTGTCATTATGCCACCTCTAGGACTCATACAAGGTGACATTTACTAGCCATTTCATACAAAGTACTAGAGTATCATCAGGTTTATTTTAACTTGCAGATAGTGTTTGTTGAAAATAAGAAGCTGAAATGTACATTGTTGCAAGACATAGAAGAGAGCCAGCTACCTGAAATTTATGGAGGCAAGATGAAATTGGTTCCCATTCAAGATAGCTAGTTTATATCTTCTAATAATAAGATCGTTATGGATCAGAAACGGCTGTTACTAGTAAATAATGCTTGTTGCGTGCTACAAAATAATATGAAATAGTTAGTATCTAAACACTATTGCTTACCTTGAGGTTATCATGTAATTACATACCTAATACACAAAATAAGATTACGATATGTCATCAACATAGTTATAGGTGACAATTTCAACCCATTTATCTCACAATGAGTCAATTTGAGTGTGTTTTACAGATGAAAGGTTCAAATGGGTATGATTTAATAGTTACTCAAAAGTGACGTAAGCACATCTATAGCAATTCTATCGTCGGGCTTTTCAACCATAGATGAAATCGCATTATATGCCTCCATTTCTTCTTCAACATAAACATCCATTCCCAAATCAACCTCATTTCCAGTTTGAAGTTGAGTATCCTCTGCAGCTTGATTAGTAGCTTGATCGGTTTCTTCATTTGATCCACTCACAGGTTCTTGTGTTGCTGTCAGATTTATTAATAAAGTTTCAGAGGTTCTTCGTCTCTTAGATGGATTCTCCCCCTCAGGATTATAATCATCCTGCCTTCGTTTCTTACTGAGAGACCGAGTTTTGTATCCAGTGAGGTACCGAACCTTACGGTTAAGTTTTAAGACAATCCGTACGAGAGTTCTGCTGAAATTAACAAATATTTGGAATAAAACTACCAACGTAAAATCTTTTTTATTCCGAGTTGTGGTTAAATCAGGAAAGCGTAATATGCTTGTAGCGTATATATATCATCTCATGTCCTGTATGAAATTCTACATCACTAAATAATTATCCTACGTGGAATGCCACGTCACAAAATAATTATACATGCCAGCGCCACCTAAGTACATGTGCAAATTAATCAGTTACCAAATACCATGTTACTCATATTGGAACAAAACATAAGAGTTTGTATCCAATATTGATAATAAATAGAGTAAATTACCCACTTTAAGACAAACACGAGAGTACGTTACCAATTTATAGCGTTTACCCAACAATAATAATGTTAAGAAAGTAGCACTTACATTTGGCACTCAAAGAACGGAATATATGTTGGAAAGAATGGAATATATGTTGGGAAAAATATGTGACATGGGCACTCAAAGAATGGAATATATGTTGGGAAAAATATGTGACATGGGCACTCAAAGAATGGAATATATGTTGGGAAAAATATGTGACATGAATTTTCTGTCACACTATAGATTTGATGAGATAAAATGTAAACTGATTAAGGAAATACGAGTTGGAAAATCTTGTATAATAAAAATGGGAGGATGGAACTAGAAATGGGAGGATGGACAAAATTAGTACTGTTAGGCATCAAGAGTTAGTTCTGCCCATTCATCTTCTATTAGTTAGTTCTGCTAGTTCATTCAGAGTTAGTTCTGCCAAAAGAACATCACAGTTAGTTCTGCCAATAGATTTTTCCAAGATTAATTCTGCTAGTGCAAATCTTAGTTCTGCTAAGTGGATTTCACTTTCTACCAATTCTACAACACAAGTACATCTACTACAGACCATGCTTTTAATGTTACAGACTATGCTTGGATAGATTTGTTTCCATACATTTATTTGGAAATCTTATAAAGGACAACTCTATATTTTATAAATAGAGTTTTGTCTTTAGAAGTATGGAAGCTATGTACTAGGTCTTGACTTTTAAAGTATTTGTGTTTCCAATGTAAGTATGTGAGTTTCTATAAATAAAGAAACCCATATACATTTAGAGGTGTGTGCCATACACATTTATGTGTGTGTGTTTTGCTTGACATATTTTCAGGCACACCACGATCTCATAATTTGATATCGTTCCCCATGTATACGCGTATAATATTTTAGTTAGCTCCCTAAGGTTGTGCACAACCCCGATACAAGTGAAGTGTATCCGTCTTGTTAATGTTTTTAATAAGATTAGGGAGTTGGTATCAAAAATCTTCTTTGTGTTCTTCATATTTTGCTTATTTTTATTCTACTTCTTTTGCTTGGAGTTCAAACGGGACCTCACAATTGGTATCAGAGCGATAAGACGAGTCTACCCTGATTCGCACAGATCCGTTCCGAGCAAAAGATGGCATATGAAAGAAGATTGAAGAAAACAAGTTTCACAAGAACAAGAACTCAGACCCAAAAGAAGGTCACTTCCTTATCAGATCCAAATGTTAGCTCAAGTCTAAATCAAAAGTTGTAAAGCTTAAAGATAAAATGTTCAACTGGTATGTTCATCATTTATACGTTCACAATGATATGTCCACAATCTGTAATGGGTTAGCACTCCATGTTCATATTAGTTGAAGATTTTTCTTTTTGATTTATAATTGTTGGTGAAGATATGGGTTAGAAATCTATTCGAACCACATCATGCAAACTTTCTTTAACATGATTAGGGATTTAGTATATTTCCCTAAGGTTCTTGTAATCTAGATACAAAAGAAGTTGTACTGTCTTGTTAAAGAAGGGTAAGGCAAAATAGGGGGAGAACTATTCAACATTGGGTAGCTGATGTTAAATGGGAGATTAAGGCTTCAAAGTCTACAACTTGAATAGGTATAAGTGTCATAAAATACAAGTCAAAGATCAAACTGTTCAAGTTAACTTTTCAAGAAAAGAGTTCTGCTGTTAATGAAGAAACTTGTAGATAAGGGGAGATTATAATCAGTTTACAAAAAGTATTTTGTCATCATCAAATAAGGGGAGATTGTTGGGAAAAATATGTGACATGAATTTTCTGTCACACTATAGATTTGATGAGACAAAATGTAAACTGATTAAGGAAACACGAGTTGGAAATCTTGTATAATAAAAATGGGAGGATGGAACTAAACATGGGAGGATGGAACTAGAAATGGGAGGATGGACCTACCCATTCATCTTGTGTTAGTTAGTTCTGCTAGTTCATTCAGAGTTAGTTCTGCCAAAAGAACATCACAGTTAGTTCTGCCAATAGATTTTTCCAAGATTAATTCTGCTAGTGCAAATCTTAGTTCTGCTAAGTGGATTTCACTTTCTACCAACTCTGCAACACAAGTACACCTACTGCAGACCATGCTTTTAATGTTACAGACTATGCTTGGATAGATTTATTTCCATACATTTATTTGAAAATCTTATAAAGGACAACTCTATATTTTATAAATAGAGTTTTGTCTTTATAAATATGGAAGCTATGTACTAGGTCTTGACTTTTAAAGTATTTGTGTTTCCAATGTAAGTATGTGGGTTTCTATAAGTAAAGAAACCCATATACATTTAGAGGTGTGTGCCATACACATTTATGTGTGTGTGTTTTGCTTGACATATTTTCAGGCACACCACGATCTCATAATTTGAGATCGTTCCCCATGTATACGCGTATAATATTTTAGTTAGCTCCCCAAGGTTGTGCACAACCCCGATACAAGTGAAGTGTATCCGTCTTGTTAATGTTTTTAATAAGATTAGGGAGTTGGTATCAAAAATCTTCTTTGTGTTCTTCATATTTTGCTTATTTTTATTCTACTTCTTTTGCTTGGAGTTCAAACGGGACCTCACAATATAAGTTATAGACCAAAGGAACAATACAAGACGATAGAGATAACGAAATTGGCTGATTGGGTACTAGCATTTTTTCTACTTTTTGCAAGACTTTATGCGTTAATTGAATCATTACACAACCTATATTATTAGAAGAATATTGATCTGAAATATATTTACTAAAACGATCCAGAAGGTTTACCCATTTTGAACACATTAAGGCAACTTTCAACTTATTCAAACATTTTTTGTTATAATTTATTTAACCCATTAGAGAAATGGGTCACATCTAAGTATTGAAGTCCATCCCATATTGAATGAGCTAATTTCTAACAACTTCAAACACGGAGTCATAGATTGAACCATATTATAGGAGTATGACAATCTGACAATTAGACGGTTTCGTCATGCTTGTGATCTGGCGTTGGACAAAGCATGTTCTAGGTTTATAAAGTACCTTTAATGGAGAAAAGTATTTGTTCCAAACGGTTTGATCTCTAAGTTCGAAGTCTCAACGAATATAGCTCAAAACAAGTTCATCATGCTAGTGATGGATAAAATTTTGGACGTCTGATAACTCTTGTAATGTGTGGGAAACACCACTAAAGGAGGAGGTGAGGAAGAGTTCAAGCGTATGTTGTTAGACTTACTTACCACATACATTCGATAATCGAAATCAATTTCTTTCTTTTATGATTTTTCTAATAATATTGTGTCACAACACAGGTTTTGTTGTCTCCATATTTGAAAGAATATTGTCAAGGTATGACCATATTAATTTTAAACTTCTCTCCCCATTCGAGTTTAAGTGAAAAATGTTAACTAATAACATAAATGGCATTCACCATTGGAAATTTCGTGCACTTCAGAACCAGTTTTGGTCAGGCCAGCCTGAAACACTTTTTGTCTTATAGTTATAAGTTTTTTTATAGATGGTTAATAGTGATCCAACCTTATGATGAAAAAAATATCATTCAGGGGGTTCTATGCGTTTTAAATACACTTTGAGTAATTTTAAGTTATATTTTGTTGATTACACCCGTTTAACCCGTTAGAGATAAAAATAAAACCTGGTTCGACCCAATTATAAGTGAATGATTGGAAAGCGTCACTCTACTTTCTAAAGCTGATTCTAAGAAGTACCAAAATAATAAATAAATCTCCATAAACAATATTTAAAAATTTAAATATCGGGGAGCCTGCAGGTCAAGAAAAGTTCATGGTTATTGTTGATATTCAAGGATGGGGATATTCAAATAGTGATATACGTGGATATCTTGCCACAATCTCTATTTTACAGGCTTTGACCCATATCATTTGATATGTGTGTGTGTATTATGTACAAAATTATAGTCTTTAACTACAGATTTTGTATACTTACATCATTATAGCCTACATTGATGTCAATAGAATCTATTGGTTTCTGATGTAAAATGTTGATGTTTATGGCATGACTATTAACAAGAACGACTTGGAAAACTGTTTTTTGTGAATCTTCATTACCTATTTATGGCGGCATGGAAGATGATTTATATTTATAGATGAAAAAACAAAGAAAAAGGTAAGCTTGCATGTAGAAGTTGCAATTTTTCTAAAAATTCACAATAATGACAATTTGGGTTTATGTATCATCTATATCTGGTCAAATGATTAAAAAAGTAAATACATATATAAAGCTGAAAATTAAACGAGTCAAATGAGTTGAATGGATCAAATGGGTTAAAACTAAATAGATGTGTATATCAATACATAGAACCACTAAACTCAATTTCTTTGGACAATTTGATTATTTTGGAAATGGAAATGATATATAGTTGTAATCACTTATGGCTCAACCCAACCTCTACCAACAGTTACCCATTTCAATTGGATAACCCATCCATTTTGCTACTTCTACTTATCCGCATCTTAAGTTGCAGCTACTGAATATGTCCAGATGTTTAAGGACCCAACTTATATATTAGGTAAATGGCACAAACAGCTACCGAACTTTACCGAATCATAGTTTTGATACTCAACTTTTTTTTTGATGGTTGGGAGACTACATTCTTCTGATTTTACCATCAAAAAGCGATTTTCACATTTTGAGTCATCACTGAACCTAAAAAAAATCCATTTAAACTCACACAATAACTTTTTAATAACTTAGCATTTAAAATTGATAGGAAAAGAATCCTTTTAGTGGGTATAAAACTTAGATACCTTTATATTTATTTATTTATTTCTAAATTGAAAAGAAAGAGAGAAAATAAAGTTATACAGTTATACCTGAAATAAACAATTAGGTAAAGTTAGTTACCTTTATTGTCAGTTACCAAACAGTTTAGTGAAAAAATTCGGAGGACATATGTAAACCAAGTGATTTATAAGGGTTCAAATGAATGTTCATATAAAACAATAAAACAATTTACTCTGATGGCTACACTCACTTGAATTTCCTCATCATATTTATATATTATATTATGTACCAAAAATTTTGGAGATGGATGAGAAGGAAGTGATAATTCAAAATAATGCACAAACAGAAGAAAAATGTAGCATTGTGAAGATTTTGCAAATGAGAGATTTGGTTGAAAAGCAAGATCCTACCTCCAAGGTGAGTTGGTCTCCATGATCCTATCAAATAATTTAGTAAGTGCAATATTTATGTGTTAATGCATAATGTAGAAGTCACTATAAACTGATTCTTTGTGTGTTATTTAATGAGGTCTAAATTAAATGGAAATATAAATATACGATTTAATCAAAGTTGAAATCAATCTAACCAACTATTGATGAATCAAAGTAAGGACGGGAATGAAAAACAATGTGGCATTAATATTGATAAATGTGAAGGAACTAATTTACAGTGTTGGTTAGGGTTAAGAGGCTTACTTATACCCTAACCATCTTACATGATAAATAACCAAAATACCTTAAAACAAGTTACAAGAGATAAAGTGTAATGTACAAGTCATCTATGCAAATCCTATAATAATAATTCTAACAATCTCCCCTTAGGATTTAGCATAGATAACAATTATGAAGTCTGAGCACTTCTTCCATTCTTCGAATCTGATTTTGATACTTAAGATGATCTTGAATTGACTCCAACATTATCCTGATCTCCTTTCCTCGCGATGAATCTGAAAAATAATAATCTTTATCAACTTGTTTCTTCTTAACTTCTTTTTTCTTTTTCTTAAATGCACGAGTCAACTTTTCTTGAACAGTATTCTTCAACGTACCATCATAGAAATGTGCGAGTTCAGCTTTACGCATATACTTTTTCTTTCCCTTTTCATTCAAATACACAACACCAAAGTCAGGACGAGTGAGAACAGTATATGGCTCAAAAATGTGAAGAGATTTTTGTTTCTGGTTAGGTCTTGTGATGTTTATCTCTTGCCCCACATGAAAGTTAGTTACCTTTATTGTCAATTACCATACAGTTTAGTGAAAAAAAATAGGAGGATAGATATAAATCAAGTGATATATAAGGGTCCAAATGAATTTTCACATTAAACAATATATTTTGATGGCTATACTCACTTAAATTTCCTCATCCATTCCCAAATCAACCTCATTTACATTTTGAACTTGAGTATCCTCTGCAACTTGATTAGTAGTTTGATCAGTTTCTTCATTTGATCCACTCAGAGGTTATTGTGTTATAGTCGGATTTATTATTAAAGTTTCAGAACTTCTTAGTCTCTTAGATGGATTCTCCCTCTCAGGATTATCATCATCTTGATCATCCTACCTTCGTTTCTTACTAAGAGATTGAGCTTGGCATCCAATGAGGTACCGAACCTTATGGTGAAGTTTTAAGACAGCCCCCGTGAATGTTTTATTATTAGAAAATGATGTAGTGCGGAAAAAAGATAATACAAATTAAGCTTGTTGATTCTTAAAATACCCAAGAATAATCTCTTTTAATAAGCGTTGATTCACAAAGAATACTGCAGTTAGGATTTTCCAACACACATTAATTCACAAGAATACCACGGGGAGGATAAATTCAACTCAATTGTTAACACAAAATTGAGAGAAACTTTGATTTCATCATAAGCATAACTATATCTACTTCTATTACAACTTAGAATCTTATAAAGAATAAAAAATTAAGAAACTAATAACTCTTGAAGATCAAAAGTCTCGGATCAATCAAGAGTTGCAAAAGAATTAAATAAAACATTAAAACATAAAAATGGTACTAATTACCATTTAGATAAAAATAAATGTGTGAAGTGTTCTTTGGTTCACAAATATCTTATCTAAAATAGTAATTAGTTGTTGAAATAGCATATAATTGCTTGTTATCCAAACTAATTCATGATTTTTAATTGGTTGTTTATATCTCGGGACCATTTCCGCATCATTCTCTCCGGGTTAAAAGCGACTCGTCCTCGAGTCTTGACTGAATTTTTCTTCAACATTTGAAGATAGATTAGTAACGTCAACAATTTAGTGGCCAAAAGAACATAACCCACGAGCACAAGAGTAGTAGTATACAAATAATACATTTTCATATTATTGTCTAAAGGACTCCCCCTCTTGGAAACATAGATGTTCGTTGCATACTCTTAATATCGCCTTCCCACTTCAAAGATTCATAATTATTTGCCAATAAAGGTAGAACAACCAATACTTTTGTGACACCGTGAACATCGTTTTCTTTGCTAAGTAAAGATCGATTATAACGATGTAGTCTTTCTCCTCCAATTGGTACTTATCCACCATATTCAATGAAGTAACATCTTCATAACTTACATCATCAATAATGACATTGGAATTGTCATTGTTGTTGGTGCAACTCATATAGAATATGTCTCTCATTTCAACATAACTAGAAATCCCAACTTTACCATTGAGAACATTATTTATAAATAGAATCTCCTCTTCATTAGGTTTCTCTAGCTCTTCATAGACATCGTACATTACCATTTCTAACAGGAATTTCGGCTCTGATACCAACTGATGTAGTGTACAAATGGGATAATAGATTAAACCCTGTTGATTCCTGTGAATACCAGGAGAAATCTCTTCCAAAAGGACGTTGATTCACAAAAGAATACCGTGAAATGGGAAATGATTCACAAATGGAGAGTGAAATCGAAATTCTTGAAATTAAAAAACTGAATCCCAAACAATGTACATGGAACCCTAAATAACATCCAGAATTTTAAATGGGCCTAAAAAACATAACGGGCCAAACACAAAGCCCAAAACAAAAGTCCAAAATGAACAGAAAAAACATAGAATGGACCGTATCTTCCAAACGGAGCCGATTTGGGCTCTGATACCAACTGATGTAGTGCGGAAAAAAGATAACACAAATTAAACTTGTTGATTCTTAAAATACCCAAGAATAATCTCTTCTAACAAGCGTTGATTCACAAAGAATACCGCGGTTAGGATTTTCCAACACACGTTGATTCACAAGAATACCGCGGGGATGATAAATTCAACTCAATTGTTAACACAAAATTGAGAGAAACTTTGATTTCATCATAAGCATAACTATATCTACTTCTATTACAACTTAGAACCTTATAAAGAATAAAAAATTAAAAAACTAATAACTCTTGAAGATCAAAAGTCTCGGATCAATCAAGAGTTGCAAAAGAATTAAATAAAGCATTAAAACATAAAAATGGTACTAATTACCATTAAGATAAAAATAAATGTGTGAAGTGTTCTTTGGTTCACAAATATCTTATCTAAAATAGTAATTAGTTGTTGAAATAGCATATAATTGTTTGTTATCCAAACTAATTCATGATTTTTAATTGGTTGTTTATATCTCGGGACCATTTCCGCATCAGAAAGGAGCCCAAAGTTCTGCTGAATAAGTTCTTGTTGTTGATGAGCAGACTCTTGTAGTGTTTCTCCAAAGCTGTCAACCTCTCCAAAACCTATCGTAAGACCTCTTCCAAAGTATGTGAGGAACCATCGGCTAATCCTAATCTAGCTCATTAGGTTGGAGTTGACGCTTCCTATAATCCCTTACACTCTCAGCATCTAGAGCATATTCCAACTAGAGATGGCAACGGGGCCGGGGGTACCGGGGACCTCAATTCCCATCCCCATCCCCGGATTCTAGTTCAAGTCCCCATCCCTATCGGGGAAGATGATTTAAGCCCCATCCCCAACTCGAATGGGGATCGGGGATCTCCAACGGGGAATCGAGGATTTACCCATAATGAATGTGTCTTATAGTTTAGCCCATAATGATCGTATCTTATGTATTTGCCTAATGTATTTGTCCATATTGTGTACATAATGAAGAATTAGGTAAAATATGATTACTTAATCTTTAAGAAAATCATAATTTTAAATTTTTTATAATACATATATCAGTTGTTACATACAAAATAAGTATACATATATAATATACCGGGTATGGGTACGGGTCCCCGGTAAATTCCCAATCGGGAACGGGTTCGGGTATGGGGACCCGCCTAGTATTCCCATCCTCGGCCCCATACCCGGTTTTTAGTTTCGAGGATTTCCCGCCCCCGTCCCCATCCCCGGTCAACTCGGGGATTCCCCAGTCAAATCGGGTTTGGGTATCGGGTTCCCCATGGGTTTTTTTTGCCATCTCTAATTCCAACAACACTTTCGGGATAGGCTTTGCTGTAACACGTGAACACCTACATGCGCCTCTGAACTTCTGCATGGAAGCAATGGAAATTGTCAGTTCATCTGAACGCCTTGGCATTTCAGGGATTCTTTTCATAAACTCAAAGACCAGGTTTTGCAGAAATCTGATGAATGGGATATGTTTCTTATCATATATGGTTCCTTTGGCCTTGACAATAAAAATAAGTTCCAACTAAATCAGCATGGTTGTAGTGAAGATTGTATGCAACCCAAGGAACATAAGTAGATGATATATACTACACTTATCTTGTCAGTTTTCTTTGAAGTCAAGCACCTATTGATAATAGACAAGAAGACAAGGCATTCTGGAGCTAACTTTGATCTTCGAATCTCAGAAGTAAGAAGCATTGACCAAATCACCATCGTATCCCAGCTGCTGAATTTGCTGAAATAACTTCCAATCATTGACAAATTGATCATAATCATCTTGGCCTTTGATGTGCTAAATCTAGTTATTAAATTTATCGTTGAAAAGTAAACAAGAAAATACTGTGCTAGACTAAAACACTACCGGGCAGTGGACCCTATCGTGTAGTAGTATAGTTGGGTAAGTTCGGGTTCGAACACAGGAAACTTAAGTTTAAGTAATCAAGATAAGTGTGAGCAATTTAGAAAGTGAAAATAAAAGTTGGTTTTGTGTGACCGAATTGTCACGTTGCTTCAAACTACAAATTTTAGTTAAACTAGGCAAGTGGACTCTTAAGAGTCAAAGTAATATGTTGGAACTTTCAAATATTAAAAACAATGCTTGTTTGGACTATTTCACTAGTGGTTTCGGGGTGTAGAGTTATAACCGGTTAAATAAATATGCCAAAGGTAACATTCATCAAAACATAAGCTCAACGTTCGCTAAGACCTATTGTTCAATTTCAATTAACAAACCTATGATTTAATCTAGTAACGGACGTTCGCCAAGGTTACAAACTTGCACAATTAAGCTAAAATCATTTGACGCATTCCAAAACTACATTCGCAATTTTGTTCGATCATTCATAGACAAATGATCAATAACGATTTACTAGGTTGAAAACATTCGCTATATCAATAAGTAAATCATCAAATGGTTACATTCTTGAGATTAAGCTCAATCACACAAGGTTCTCCAATTAAACCTAAATTAAGATTGTGTGAGTTTGCAAATCATCCACACGATAAACATTCGCTAAACCGCTAATTTGTTTGTATTTAACTAATTGTTGTTACAATCACCAAATGCTTTGTTCCACGAATGATAAACAACTTGTTTAGGTATTTTTTATAAGCAACAAACGTTCGCTATGATTGCTTAGTTAAAATGCCAAAAGTTTACTAACAACAACAAGCTAAACTCATACAAATTCATGGATGATTCACAAACTCAAGCATAAATTAACACCAAAAGATACACCCCTAATCAACTAGTTATTTCATCCAAACAAGCATATAAGTAACTAGCCACACATGATCACAATCATCAAGCAAAAATCATAAACACTAAACAAATTCATAAATAACTTGAAATTAGATTAAATCGAAATTGTACCAAAGTTTTTACACAAATGTTTCCAAGTGGTGTTGCTTGATGTTCCCCTCACAAGCTCCTAGTGAAATGCTAGAGAATTTTTGAGAGTAAATGCTGATTTTTGTTTGATATCAAGGTGAAAAAATGGGTGTGGGTGAGTTGAATGAGGGGAGTAAATGAAGAGAGTAATGGTGAAGGTGTGTGTAATGAATGAGAAGTGTCCAGAAAAATGAATGTTCTTGATGATGATATCCCCCCAGCCGGCTCACTCTCTCCTCCTTTTTCTTTTCTTCTCTCTTTTCTTTTAAATGAAAACATGGGACAAACAAAGAAAAACCGTTGGGCAATAATTGCCAACCAATCATGTTTGCACAACACAACAAACGACCTCGTACTTTGCTCAGATCGAAAGATAGCCGAACGGCTTTAAAGTCATAGCCAATCGGCTTTGAAAGCCCAGCCGATCGGCTTTGAAAGCCCAGCCGATCTGCTTTCTCAGTTCACCCATCCAGTTCCAACGAGGCAAAGTTCTGTGATGAAAATGTACAAGATAAACCGATCAGCTTAGTTTAGCCGATCTGCTATACATGTAAAACCGATCGACTTGGATGTTTAGCCGATCGGCTTTAGTGCATAAACAACCCAGCCAGCCTTGGTCCCAAACTTCACCAATTCTTCACCCATTCGCATGCGTTTACAACTTCTTAACCTGAAATGGATTTCCAAACAAAATAAGTGTCGAAAGTTCCAGAAATCTACTAAATTACATATACAAAATGATGATATCGCGATTGATTTATCTAGCCAAAATGAGCGATATCAGCCTTCTCATGATGTAGGACCCGAAAGATACAGGAGTCGTTGAAACTTCTCTTGATTGAACAAGACAGGTGTAGTTTCGATCACAGTGTTGATTTGATCCTCTGCTTCATCATAAGTTAAGGTGTGCCATTACTGCTTAACATAAACCCCAGGAGCCTCACGTAAAACTATATATAAGATTTTATTGTAAACTTGAGGTGCACAATTTCCATACGATTCCATTTTTATTTTAAAAGTTCAGACAACTTACATAAAGATATAGTTTCAGTGAACATATGATCATCTTATGTGTTATCTAATATGCTAACGTTGTATCCAAAACAATAATGATGTTAAGAAAGCATCACTTACATTTGGCGCTCAAAGAATGGATTATATAATTTATGAACCAAAGGAACACAATACAAGATGACAGAGGTGACAAAATTGGCTGGTTAGGTAACATATCAAAACAATTAACTTTCTAGTACAGGTTGAAACAGGTTTTGGACAATCAAAAACATTTTTTTCTACTTTTTGCAAGACTTTATGCGTTAGTTGTATCATTACACACCCTATATTATTAGCAGAATAATGATCTAATATTTATTAACTCAAATGATCTAGAAGGTTTACGCATTTTGAACACATTAGGGCGACTTTCAACTTGTTTTGACCTTTTCTTGTTATTTATTTATTTAACCCATTAGAGAAATGGGTCACATCTAAGTATTGAAGTCCATCCCATAATGAATGAGCTCAATATCAACTTCAAAAACCTAATCATAGATTGAATTGTATCGTAGGAGTATGACAATCTGACAATTAGACGGTTTCTTCGTGCTTGCGATCTGGATGCGGACAAAGCATGTGCTATGTTTATAAAGTACCTTAGATGGAGGAAAATATTTGTTCCAAACGGTTCGATCTCTGAGTTCGAAGTCTCAACGAATATAGCTCTAAACAAGTTCTTCATGCAAGGAATGGATAAAAGTGGACGTCTGATAACTGTTGTATTTTGTGGGAAACATTACCCTAATAAAGGAGGAGGTGTCGAAGAGTTCAAGCGTATGTTGTTAGACTTACTTACCACATACATTCATTAATCGAAATTAATTCCTTTCTTTTATAAGTAATCTAATAATATTGTGTCTGCATCACAGGTTTCATTGTCTTTGTATTTGAAAGAATATTGTCAAGGTATGACCATTCTTATTCAAAAATTCTATCCCCATTAGAATTTAAGTGAAAATGTTAAATAATAACAGAAGTGGGAGTCACCATATAAGCTTTTTTTTATGGCTAGTTAATAATGATCCAACTTTATAAGGGAAAAAAATACTAGTATTATTTAGGGGGTTCTATGCATTTTAAATACACTTTGAGTAATTTTAAGTTATATTTTATTGATTACACCTGTTTAACCCGTTAGAGATAAAAACAAAACCTGGATCGACCCAATTATAAGCGAATGGTTGGAAAGTGTCACCCTACTTTCTGAAGCTGATTTTAAGAAGTACCAAAATAATAAACAAATCTCGATAACCAATATTTAAACATTTGAATATCAGGATGCCTGCAGGCCAAGAAAAGTTTGTGGTTATTGCGGATATTCAAGGATGGGGATACCCAAACAGTGATATACGTGGATATATTGCCACAATCTCTATTTTACAGGTTTTCACCCATATCAGTTGATGTGTGTTTGTGTTATGTATGAAAATATAGTCTTTAATTACAGATTGTGTATACTTGCATCATTATGGCCTACACTGATGTAGTGAAGTCAATAGAATCTATTAGTTTCTGATGTAAAACACGGATGTTTATGACAGGACTATTATCCAGAACGACTTGGAAAACTGTTTTTCGTGAATGTTCCTTACCTATTTATGACAGCATGGAAGATGATTTATCCATTTATTGATGAAAAAACAAAGAAAAAGGTAAGCTTGTATGTAGAAGTTGCAATTTTTAAAAATTCACATAACTTTTTTTTCTATTTGGGTTTATGTATCATCTATATCTGGTCAAATGATTAACAGAATAAATATATAAATAAATAAAGCTTAAAGTGAAACGAGTAAAATGGGACAAAAGTTTTTTTGGCTCAACCCAACCTCTGCCAAAAGGTTACCACATTTTGATCGGACAACCCACCCATTTTACTATCTCTACTTGTCTGCATCTTAACGTAGCAGCTTGTTATGCAGTGGTGCAAGTACTAAAGTAAGATGGAATTTATATTCACCTTGCAGATTGTATTTGTCGAAAAGAAGCACCTGAAATCTACCCTTCTGAAAGACATAGACGAGAGCCAACTTCCAGAAATATATGGAGGCAAACTAATCTTGGTTCCCATTCAAGATAGCTAGTTTAGTCAACAGTTGACTTATCTCAGATGAAATTGCTTACCTTGAAATTTTCATGTAATCATACATCCAATACACAAAATGAGATTATGATATGGCATCAACATAGTCATAGGTGACAATTTCAACCCATTTATGTCAAAATGAGTCAATTTGAGTGGCGTTTTATCAGGTAAGGCTCAAATGGGTAGAAACTTCAAGTTACAGATGTAACATGTTGAACACTTTAAAAGTCACTCAAAATTAACATGACCGCATCTGCAATAAAAATATATCAAAATATAAATTTATTTGTGTTCCAATAGCTTCTGCTATATTTGGTTTATTACTCATCGATGGAATAAAAGTAAGATAAAAAAATATTATAATTAACCAAACCAGTCCATTATTTCCCTTAAGGCATAGTATTATAAGAAATTATTTAGCACAACATCTAGCTAGCGGTATGAGACGCAAATTGAGAAGTTGAGTAATAGGTCAAAATGGGCCAGATTGAGTTAACTTGCAAACACGTTTTTATGAAATTTAAAATTAATTAATTTGTTAAATATTACTTGTATTATACAGCTACTATCACTTGAATAGCATAACTTTTCGAATAAAATTATTCAAAAGTTCTCATACAAAAGAATATAATTTGACCAATTTGACATGTTTCCATTATAGCTCAATTTTAATTTTACCCACACGCCTCCGACCCACTAGACTAAATTATCCAATTGGGTTATGTGGGGTCCCACAATTACACTTGTTTACACAAATGTATTGACACAAGCAATGAATTCTTAACAAGAAGTTTGCGGAATAACACTTGCTAAGTTCGGAAGATTATGTGTATTACTTGTAATAAAATTGTAACAGATTTGTAAGTAATACAAGAACACAATTGATTCAATAGCCAAAAGCTTCAATATTATTATTTCAATAATACGGATACACTTTGTTGTATCAGGGTTACAAAGACCTTGAAGCTAAGTTACAACTTGACTAAAGACTTACATACAAGCATATATTTATGTCTTGTATTTTCTAACCATGAACCATAGGACATACTTATACACTAAACAACTTGTATAAAATCTATACAAAATCTACTTTTCTAAGACAAGTTTTCTAGGAAACACGCCAGCATTAAATGCATTACCATTCCTTGTCTGCTGCGTGCACTA
Organism: Pseudognaphalium luteoalbum; assembly: GCA_963422505.1. Lineage (NCBI taxonomy): Eukaryota > Viridiplantae > Streptophyta > Magnoliopsida > Asterales > Asteraceae > Pseudognaphalium > Pseudognaphalium luteoalbum. Next base: position 6,631,402 of record OY730194.1, read on the forward strand.
TTCCTCAAAAGCATGTCTGCAGTAGGTGTACTTGTACTGCAGAGTTGGTAGAAAGCAGATCCACTGAGCAGCATTAACAAAAATGGTGAGCAGTACTAACAGAATGAACTGGCAGAACTAATCTTTGCATTTCTTCAATCTTGGCAGAACTAACAGAAAATAGACTTGGCAGAACTAACTGTTGAAATGACTAGCAGAACTAACTCTGGAAAACTTTATCTTCAATAAATGAACAGAGCTAACTCTACCAGCAGAACTAAGTATTCATCCACCAACAGAATTAACTTTCAACAAGGCTAAACACTTAGAATATTTGAACATTTGATCTCCAACAGATTTTAGCCCAACAATCTCCCCCTAAACTTGATCTTTCCATGAACAGATTCAAGTTTTCTTCTTTAAGCTCTTTTCAAACTCCTTTCTGATTTCAGCAGCTCTTTTCTTTCTAATTTCTTCATTGTGAACAGCATATCTTTCAAGTGCTCTTTTGTAATACTGCTGAACTTCATGAACTAAAGAGGCAACTGTATCCAGATCATCACATTTGATGGTTAGAGAGAGCATAGAGCTTAACTGACCCACATTCCATGGATACTCTGTGCCAATGAAGAAGTAGGAAAATATTCCACTTTGTAGCTGCACCAGATGTACTCCATTGTGTGAATAGCAGTACCATGCCTTTGCTCTTGATCTGTCCTTGTAAAAATCATTCTCAGCATCCATCTCATACAGAATAGAGAGACTGTTGTAGACAATGTGTTCATCACTATGCTTCTTAGCATTTTGATATTTTCTCATTGCAATTCTCCACATGTCATCCAAATCATCTCTAGATAAAGTCTTTATGCATCTATAAAAGGATTGAAATTTCTCCTCTGTGTTCCCAGCCCTCACAATCTTTAGACATTTCCTCATCTGTCCATCTGTTTCCCATAACCAATCAATAATAGGAAAATGTACTGCAATAGGCACCTTTGGGCTTTCAACTTCCACCATTGATCTTATCTGGTTCCAATCAACCACTTCTTCTTCAATAGGCTTTGCAGGTTCAGATGTAGAAGGCATCACAGTAGGTACTTCTGTTTCACTTTCATCTTGATCATTTCTCACAGCCATTCTTTTTCTTCTTTTGAGATGAAGGGTTTCTGTTGGAATTTTCTTTTTCAATGCATCAAGATCATCTTTCTCTTTTCTCTCCATTTCTGCCTTTGCCTTTGCAATTTTTGCCATTCTTTGTTGCTGTTCTTTTTCTGCAGTTATCAAAATTTTAACCTTTGTAGCAGCTGCACTCTTGGACTTTTCATCTAATGATCTTTTTGTGCTCTCTTCAATGTCCCTTTGAATTTTCAGATAAATTCTCTCCAGATCATAGAAGTCCATTGACATAAGCTCCTTGAGAGTTCTCCCAGTGTTGTTCTTAACTACTATGGTATATTGATCTTTTAGTTGCCTTTGAATAGGAGCCCCTTTTCTTTTCTCCTCCATTCTGTTCTGGGCATCATGCTTTCTCCTCTACTCCAGAATATCCAAATACCATATTAACCTCTGATCAGGAGTGAACTCTTCCATTTGAGCTTTGTGAGTTCCATCTGCTAGTAAATGATCAAAGAATATCTGCTCCTCTGAGGTCATCATGATTTTCACATCATCACCCATATCAACCTCAACAAATCTGCTCCTTCCCTCTTCATTGAACTGAGCTTGCAGATTTCTGGCAACTCTTTCACTTACTGCCTCAAACTCCTTTTTCTTTAAAGGTTTCACAGGCTCAACCATTTTCTCTTTACCTTTTGCCTTAGCCAAATCAATTTCTTTTTGTTTTAAGGCTTCATCAACAACTGTAGGTCTAACCTGTGAGAAGGGGATTTCTTTGATAGATATTCCAGTTGAGCTCCTCCATTGTTCTGTGCTTTTTACAACTTTCAAAAGTGCATCTGCAACAATCTGCTCAATATCTGTCATAGCAGAACTAACTTTCTCCTTGGGACTGGCAGACTTAACCATTTCTGGTTCATTAACCCTAGCAGAACTAATTAGTTCACTAGCCGAACTATCTTTTGCACTAGCAGAACTAATTTCTACATCCACCATCCCACTAGCAGCACTAACCTCAACATTTACACCAGCAGAAGTAACCCCAGCAGCACTATCCAACATATCTTTGGCACTTTTCTTTGCAGCATCAGATATATCTTCATCTAATACTTCTAGAATCAGACTTCCAACCACATTTCCAAGCTGCTCTGCACTCACATCATCATGTATGCTCTCATCTACTTCCATCACATCATCTGCAGGCTTTTCCAGATCATCAAGATCTTTTTCATATTGTTTCTTCTGCTCTTCTTCAGCCAGAATTAGATTAGCCTGTTCCTCAGTCATTCCTACCATTTCTGCTTCCCCTGCACCAATGAATTCAAATTGATCTGCAATGTCCTCATCACTTGTGCTTTCATCAACTAGTAATCTTTTCAGTCCAGTAGACTTACTCTCAGCCTTACTTTTGTATTCCTCCTTCTCCTTCATCAACAAATCAACCTTCTCCTTTAATTGGGCAATCTCCACCCTTTGATCCTCTACCTCCTTTGACAATTTTGTACAAATAGCCATCAATTCTTTTAAAGTCAAGCTATCCTCACCATTGCCAGAAGTGTTACCCTCTTCTAATGGATCATTAGAAGATTTAGCCAATGTCTCAGACCTAGTCTGAGCATCACTAGCCCCCAATGTGGTTTCTTGGCACCTGGGACCACTGGATACATTGATATCCACTGGGTCCTCAGCAATAGAGGAGTCCAATGGCATCTCAATATCCTGTGTTGTCATGGATTGGGTCCTAGTTCCAGTACCAGTGTCCTGCTCTCCTAGTGAGGTAGCAACAGTAGTGGTATCCCTTTCCATATGGTCTCTCTGCTCCTTAGTGACCACCTCCTTTTCAATGACATTTGTTGACTGAGACAATTGAGGAAGAGGAGCCTCATTTGTCTGTTTCCTAGCCTTTTTGGCTTTGGGTTTGGTAGGCTTAGGGTCCCTTGTTCTTTTTGGTTTTAAAACTATGCCACTTGGTTGAGAAGTAGTGGGAGTTTCTACTTCCTGTGGCATAGTGGAAGGCATGTTCAACATATGAGCAGTTAAATTGGTCACCTTTCCAGAAAATTCTTTTCCTTTGACCATCCCCTTTCTCCTCATGTTTGCAAAAGTCTTTTTAGACAAATTTGAGAGGATTAATCTACCACCTTCCCTGGGTAGATCTTGAATTTCTTGGTCAATAATATGTTGTAAAAATCTTGGATACATTAAAAATTTATCCTTTGGTTTCTCAAGATTGTTTACCATTCCATTAAAAATTAATTTAGAAAAATTAAACTTCTCATTATTGGCAAGACAAATTAAAGCAGAAGCAATGTTACTGCTAAATTGCTCCCAAGAAGTTTTATTTTGTGAAATACAGTGTTGTAGGGTATGGATTAAAAATTTCCATTGTTGAGAGAAGAGTTGTTTGTAATAAGTCAATTTTTCTGTTCTCTCCCCCTCATACCCGTACAACACGAGCATGTATCTGAGAAGTAGCATAGCATTCCATACCATCTGCATCATCTAGTAAAAGATGAGCACGTATGGAAGCTTCAGATATAGTGATACGCTTCTCATTTACTGTTGCCGTTATGGTTTTAACCCCATTATCTTTAGACACCACGGTAGATGTCCAGAAGTCATTGATATGTGAAATATAGATCATGGGATTAACAGTAAGTGCAAACCTGAGGGATGTGCACTTCAAGAAATCAATGATTTCATGATAATCATCTGACCCTTGTGACTTAAGAAGAAAGCCATAGACGTTGTGTTGGTCACCTATGTCGAGTGGTTTAGAAGAAGATGATGAAGATGCCATTGTTGAATATTAGGTTTGAGATGTTTTGAGAGGTTTGTTTGAAGCTAATTTCAATTTTCGAGAAAAAGTGCAAGTGAATTGAAAAAGTGTAGTGTTTGGCAGATTTAAATACCATTTGAAAGTGAACAGTACTTTCAAACCCTAAAACAACACTAGCAGAATTAAAGTTTGAAAAGGTACTGACAGAATTAAGTTTTGCAAATTAACTCTAGCAGAACTAATTTCAACCTTTCTTCACACTTGGACAATTCCACGTCACTATTTTATTAATTGAGCTGGCAGAACTAACTTGTGCTAGCAGAATTAATATTGTTAAAAACTGAGTTAGCAGAACTAACAACCTTTGAGCTTTTAATCCTGCAATGTTAGCTCAAAAATACAATTGGACTAGCAGAATTAATTTGTACTAGCAGAACTAAATAAGATAACCAATATCTACACTAGCAGAACTAAGTAATGAAAGTATAAATATTGATAACCTTATAATATCTGCTATAACAAATCAAAGTATCAAGTGTAACCCCCTTTGAAAAACATTTTGAAAATAGATAATGATTATAATGAGTTGTTCATCATACCTATACCAGTAACAAAAAATGTAAACCTTTCAACATCAAAAGCCTTTGTGAACAGGTCTGCAAGTTGATTATCTGTATGTATTTTGAAAATCTGAATTAATCTTTTCTCATTACAATCCCTAATGAAAGGATATCTAATTTCAATATGTTTTGTCTTAGAGTGCTTTACAGGGTTATTAATGATACTTATTCAGCATTATTGTCAATATACATGGGAGTATTTAGAAAAGTCAAACCATAGTCAAGCATCTGATTTTGAATCCATAGGATTTGAGCACAGCAGCTTGATGCAGCAACATATTCTGCTATTGATGTAGACACTGTAGTTTGCTTCTTACATTGCCAAGATACTAACCTATCTCCCAAGAACTGACATCCTCCTGAAGTTGACTTTCTATCCAAATTGTTACCTCCATAATCACTGTCAGAATATGCTACCAAATTGAAAGAAGAATTCTTTGGATACCACATGCCCAATTTAGGTTGACCCTTTAGGTATTTAAAAATTCTCTTTACAGCATGAAGATGAGACAACTTAGGATTAGTTTGAAACCTTGCACACACACATACTGCAAACATGATATCTGGTCTACTGGATGTAAGATACATTAGTGAACCTATCATGGATCTATAGAGGTGTTCATCAACACACTCCCCCTCAAGATCTGCAAGTAGTGGTTTATGTGTTTCCATTGGTGTGCTTGCAACCTTTGCATCATTGAATCTAAACTTATCCAAGATGTCCTTTACATACTTATACTGACTTATGAAGATTCCATCTGCTTTCTGCTTCACTTGAAGACCCAAAAAGAAAGTCAATTCTCCCATTGAACTCATCTGAAATTTCTGATGCATAAGAGATTCAAATTCTTTGCAAAGACTATCCCTTGTTGAACAAAAAATGATATCATCTACATAGATTTGTACCAGTAGAATATCACTTTCAATTCTTTTGATAAACAAGGTTTTGTTTATAGCACCTCTTTTGAAATCATTATCCAACAGATACATAGACAGAGTATCATACCAAGCTCTATGAGCTTGATGCAATCCATAAAGTGCTTTGTCTAATCTAAGCACCTTATTTGGATATTTGGGATCCTCAAACCCTGGTGGTTGACATACATACACCTCTTCATCTATCTTTCCATTTAAGAATGCACTCTTCACATCCATATGGTATACCTTAAAGTTCTTGAAAGAAGCATAAGTCAAGAACAATCTAATAGCCTCAATTCTTTCCACAGGTGCAAATACCTCATCATAATCAATTCCCTCTTCTTGTGAGTATCCCTGTGCAACCAATCTAGTCTTGTTCTTAATCACTATGCCCCTCTCATCCTTTTTATTCCTGTATACCCATCTGGTACCAATTGCCCGTTTTCCTTTGGGCAGATCCATCAAAGTCCACACATTTTAGATTTTGAATTGAAGTAGCTCCTCTTGCATAGCTTCAATCCAGCTTGGATCTTTCAAAGCTTCAACAGCTTTCTTGGGCTCTATCTGTGATAGAAAACAAGCAAACAAAGAGAAATTTGCATTTTCATCAATAGTTTTAGATGACCTTCTTGTTTGCATAGGAGCATCAATTGCTCCAATGATATTGTCAAGTGGCATGTAGCTTTTATGAGCTTGATATTGTGGACCAGCTGCCATCTCTATCCCAGATTCCAAATTGGTAAAATTTTGATCCAGATTGGTGTCTTCTTGAATCCTTTGACCACTTGATTCTGACACCTCCATCCTTGATGGTTGTTGATCCTCCTGTGCACCTTCAGTTGATGCTTCTTCTTGTTGAGGGCAATCTGGATCTGATGATGTATTTCCATCACCATATGCACCATTATCATCCAGGTTTGATGTAATGGGCTCTGAACTCTGTTGTTGATCAGGAGTGGAAGACTCAAACACTGCAGGTGGGTCAGGTAACCATGTTGGAAACAAAACAAATTGTGGTGATTTGCTTGTTTGTTGTCCTGCACTTGTACCTGCATTTACACTTGTACTTGTACTTGCATTTGATGACTCATGCATATATCTAAGAGAATTGGTTAATGCATCAATGTCAAACAGGTGAGCTGGACCTTTTCCTAAAGCATTAGATGTGTGTTCATTAAAGGTCACATCTAAGGTCTCTTCCACTATTCTAGTTCTACTGTTGAATACTCTGTATGCTTTTCTTTGGAAAGAGTAACCAACAAAGAATCCCTCATCAGCTTTACTTTGAAACTTGCCTAATTGATCCTTGGTATTTAAGATAGTAACAGGACATCCAAATGGTTTAAGAAAACTAACCAAAGGTTTGCTATTCAGAAATAACTCATAAGGTGTCTTGTTGTGAGGCTTAACAACTAATACCCTGTTCTGGACATAACAGGCAGTGCTAATTGCTTCTGCCCAGAAGGTCATTGGTAGTTTAGCATCTGCTAACATAGTTCTAGCAGCCTCAATAAGTGTCCTATTCTTTCTTTCTGCTACTCCATTCTGTTGTGGAGTTCTAGGAACACTATATTGTCTATCTATACCTTTTGATTTACAGAATTTGTCCATCTCTTGATTTCTAAACTCTGTTCCATTATCACTTCTAATGATCTTTAGCTTCCTATTGGTTTGGTTTTCAATCTTAATGATGAAAGACCTTAGTATGTCTCCAGTCTCATCTTTAGTTCTAAGAAAGAATACCCAACTAAATCTGCTATAATCATCAGTGATCACTAGGCAATATGACTTCTTACCTATACTGCTCACATTTGTAGGTCCAAATAAATCCATGTGCAGTAAATGTAAAGGTGAGTCAATAGGGTTCAGTGTTTTGGTCTTATAAGAAGATTTGTGTTGCTTGCCTTTTTGACATGCAACACAGTGGTCATCACATGAATACGTTTTCTTTGTGTCACACCCCCAATTTCATGCTTTGCGGAAGCGATTGTTTTTGGGCGTGACTAATCAAATATCAAGCACAAAGATTAAGCAAACGACTCTAAATGAGACGTTTTTGAAAAATACATTACATTACAAAAGTAGTACAAGGTTTTAAGTCATAAGTATACATCATTAGTGAGTTCGCAAAATGAATCTGAAGATTTTAAATACATAATCATAGTACAAAAGATAATGCGAGTAAAATCTTCATAAGCGTGTATGCATGCGACTCGTACTAGCTTAGCATATAAGTAGATCCTGCTGGGCCATCCTACTGTGTCTGCGTACCTGAGAATGCATTACTAAAAGCGTCAACCAAAAAGGTTGGTGAATCTCACAGGTTTGTAGTATATAGTAATAGAAAATCCAGCACAGTTCAATAAGTAGAAACAATTACACCAATTGTAATTATGTAAGCAGTAACAATTACACCACGATAATTAAGTAAGTAATATCAATTACACAACGGTAATTCAGTAAGTATCAATTACACAACGGTAATTTAGTAAGTAAGTATCAATTACACAACGGTAATTTAGTAAGTAAGTATCAATTACGCCAAGGTAATTAGGTAAGTAAGGTCTGCCATGAGCCATCATAGTCGAAACTTAACAAGTCTGTAATTTGCCCCCGTGAGTGCTAATCCAAAAACACTCATACGAAACGAGTAGAAAACACCTGTTTATATGAGTACGGTTCGTGGTGGCGCTACCACCCCAGGCGGGGATTGTCAGTCCCATATAGATCCATATACTAAAACTCACGCTTATCCCATAACTAACAACTATGATTCAGAGGACTTCATTGGATTAAGACGTAACTCATGCAAGTCTGTAAGTCTGTAGGTCTGTAAGTCAGTAAGGTCTGTAAGTAGTTAAGTCTGTAAGTATTATGTTTGTAGAGTCGCAAGTCTGTAACGTAATCAGTTTGTAAAGTAGTAAGTCTGTAAAGTAATCAGTTCGTAAAGTAGCAAGTCTGTAAAACAATAAGTTTATAAGTCGGTAACTTGTAAAGTAGTAAAGTAGTAGTCAGTAAGTTTGTAAGCAGTAAAGCCTGTCAATACGTCGGTAAGTTTGTAAGTTGGTAATCACCATACATACATATATGTATACAAGTAAAACAAGCAATGCATCTCCCCCAAAGTAAAGATAGTAAAAAGGGGCCGTGAGACTCACCTGAAGAGCAAGCAATCCTAAAGTACGTGAGTTGTTCCAATGGTAATCTCCTAATGCCCTAAACATGTGAGATTATAACGAGTAAGTGGATGTTTAACTAAACCATCCGTATAAGTGTTTGTGTTTGAGTTTGTGAAAAGGTATACGACTCGTTGGTGACGGTTTGTAATAATAATTTCAAACTATTATTATTATACATGATTTGTTGTACTTATAAAAGTATATGTGTTTCGTGTGCGAGTTCGTCACATCCGTTACATTTTATTTCATAAATTACGAAATTTGGTACGGGTCCGCAACTGAAATATGCCTTCGACCCCTAGACGACCCCGAAAGGCCTAAAACCGCCTAGGCTATGGTATATAGCCTTGATCATTGGGCCATTTTCGAGTGACCGTGTGACTTTTAGCCTAAACCGTTACAATAAATTTTTCATCGAGAAGCTACCCTGAAAACACTTTGTGAAATTCTTCGGCATTTTTACAAAAACTGTTCTATTTGAGTATTTCAGTCGTTCGGCTATGGAAGTCCAGTCATTCGGCTATGGAGGACCTAGCCATTCGGCTAAGGAAATCCAGTCGTACGGCTGATGATTTCCAGTCGTTCGGCTAATGATTTCCAGCCGTTCGGCTCAGGTACCACTTTCAGGTCTATTCGCGAAATCAGTTGAGAAAATGAGTATAGATTCGATTTTTGGACATAATCTACTCAATGGAACAACATTACATGATGATATAAGTATATTAAACTTGAATTTAAAGAAAGTTGTGAAGTTTTCTTACGTATTAAAAGTGGAGCCGTGTAGGTTGATGATGATGAACCAGATGATGGTGATGATCGAAGATGATGATTATGATGATGATATTGCTGCTGAATCTTGTTGTTGTTGATGATCAAGATGATGATGATTTTGAATCCGAGAGGGAGAGAGCGAGAGACCGAGTGAGAAAGAGATGAGTATGTGTTTGTGTTTGTGTGTGTAAAATGATTGGGGTTGGTTGTTATAACCGACCCCAATAATTGTTGGGTGGTACCCGTGTTCGCGTACCCGATCGTTATGTAGTATAATCTTTCAAAGTGAAAATTTTCTAAATATAAAATCGTATATATTTTTATTCGAAGTATTTTATAAAAAATACCTTTAATGAGATATACAAATATATCTTTGCTTCAACTAATTTTGACGGATAGTTTTCAGTGTACAAAATGTGTTTAAATTTGCAACCAAGTAAATAATTATTATTTTCATCGATAATACATTATTTAAAAATGTTTTGCACCAACGTCCTATTTAGGTTTGCACGTTCTTTCATATTTGTTTGTACGCGATTATTTAAATAATCTTTTAACGTTATTATATATATATATATATATATTTATATATATAATACTTGTACACTTCACTAGTTTGAGTATTTAATACTTGAAATAAAAGTTTAAATTTTGACCAAATTTTGGGTCATTTTTGACCGGGTGTCACACTCTGGTAAACCTCTGACAAGTTTTCCTTTAACAAGTTTGTTTATTGTTTTAAAATTCATGTGACACATCCTTCTATGCCAAAGGTCAGATTTATCAACAGTTGCTTTTGAAATAAGACAATTCAATTCAGGTTTAGGTACAAACTTAGCCAATTCACAGCTATACATGTTGTTCTTTCTGGGAATTTTCATTAAAATCATTTTAGGATCAAGAACAAATTTCTCAGAAAGATACAGCATTATGTGTCATTAAAGAACACTGGGTTCTTTTTCTCAGTTATTTGGCTAACACTTAACAAGTTGTACCTCAGTTGTTCAACATAGTACACATCATTGAAGCTCATCTTATCACTGTTGACATTTCCCATTCCTGTAATCCTTCCTCCTCTAGGATTACCTCCAAATGCTACAGGACCTCCATCAATAGCTTTGAAGTCCTCTAGCCTGCTTCTGTCTCCAGTCATGTGCCTAGATCATCCACTATCAATGTGCCATAGGCTTTTCTTCTTGCTCTGCACATCTAAATGACAAAAGATTAGTTTCTCTTGGGAACCCAAACCAATTTGGTTGTGGGTGTCCCTTTTTGATCAATAGCATCAACTCTTTTGAAAGTTATTGATGCTGATGTCATTTTAGTTGGTTTCCAAATCCAACTGATGTTTGACTTGACAGAATCAAGTGGTCTAGCAGAATTAATTTCTGGACCACTTCTATTTTGCCTAGCAGAACTAAATTTGGTTAACTTTTGCCTAGCAGAATTAACACTGTTGTTTTGCTTGACAGAATTAAAATTTATCATAGTCATTTTAGTTCTATTGGCATTAACTTTGGTCAACACTCCTGCACTTCTTTTTGGTGCAGCAGAGCTAACTTTTGCCTTTAATTTCTTGACTACACTGACAGAATTAACTTTTGTTTTGAAATTTTGATGGTTAATTCTGTCAGCAGTAGTCCATGATGATTGCTTAACCCGTTGAAGTCTTGAGTTATAATAGCATTCATTTTGAAGATGATTAAATCTTCCACAGATGAAATAAGCTTTCTCATCAATTCTTTGGTTTCCTCTTGAATTTTTCTTTGATTTTGAGAATGATGATGAGCTAGCTGAACAAACACATTTAGTACATTTAACAGCAACATATTTATCATTTACTTGTGTGTTAACAGATGTACTAACATCTTTTCCCTTCAGATTATTCAAGTTCATTTTAGCCTTTTCCTGGAACAATTTCTTACCCTCTACTAGTTTCTCAGCCTTAAACTTAGACACTAGCCCAGTAACAGAGTTAAGTTTTGAATGAACTTTCTCATTTTCCTTAGGTTCATCTTCATCATCTGAATTCCACTCAGATACCTCAACCTTTTCTAGATCATTTGCATTTTTATTCAATGCAGCAACAGGATCTGCTTGCTTAACCTCATCTATCATTTTCTCCTTAAGCTTACTTATGTCTAAGTCAGTTTTAGGAGGCATGTATGTGCGATTGTAAGGTGAAGGTACACTGTTCAGGTTATAACCTAAGCCAGTTTTAATCTTATCATGAATTTGGTTCTTAATCAGATTTTGAACACTTTCAGAAGCATTCTCTAGCTCAGCCACTGTAAGTTTGATACTTTCTTTCTCAGCAGTGACTTCAGCTAGCTTCTTAATTAACTCATCAATCTTATTTTGCAAAACATCCTTTTCATACTGAGAATACATAAGATCATAATCATATTGTTCCTCATTTTTCTTGTATGCTTTTATCTGTTTTTCTAAATCTTCTATTGCTAAGGTTGTGTGTTGGCTTCTAATGTCCTAATCCCTAAATTCCTTACAAATATTAGCATTATGATCTCTGTAATGTTTAACAATTTTCTTACACGTATTAGAACATAATTTTGCTTGTACCTCATAAGGAACTTCATCTGATGTGTCTTCTTCTCCAACAGCCATCAAAGCATGATTCTAAGGTTCCATTTCAGCTTGATCACTCCAATCATAACCCATACCATCTTGTGAAACAAGAGCATTTGGTGTAGATTCTTGAACAGGAATGGTTCTTTTCTGAGGACCATTATATGCAGCATTGTACCTCCCAGATCTCTGTCCATTTCCCTCTTGCCTTAGAGATCTGCACTCTCAAGCAAAATGACTCAATTTGTGGCAGTTGTAGCATTCCACTTTGCTTTTATCAAACCCCACATTGTCATCCATTTTTCCTGCAAAGTTATTCCTTCCTGTCCTTTGTAAGAACCTTTTTACCCTCATGGTAATCATTGCCATCTGCCATTTGATGTCCATTTCTTCTAGATCATCAGGATTCACTTGCTCTAATTCTTCATTAGTCAGTAAGGAGTTCACATGACTAGCAAAGAAAGCTTCTACCACTTGATCTGTAGACTTTTCCTGTGTCACAGATGATGAACCAGATCCTGCAGCTTTCACAACAGGTACAGATCCATAACCCTTTGGATCTACCTTGAACCTTTCCATGGACATGAATGCAGCATTATGAGAGCCTTGTGCTTCACCAACACTTTGCTTTCTGCTTTCAACTTCAGGCTCAAAAGCTATGAGATCATTGTATAGATCATTGAGCTCCTTGTCATCTAAATCACTTCTTTGCCTTAGACCAACTGTGTACATGGTCCATTCTTCACCCAAAGATCTTAAGAATTTTCTGTTAAGATCATCTTTGTCTATGACAACTTTGTGATTCTTAAGCTCACCAATTAACTTTCTATACCTATTGAACACTTGAGTCAAGGTCTCAGACTTGACAGAACTAAAGTTTTCAAACTGCTGCTTGAGCATAGATCTTTTGTTCTTCTTGGTGCTTTCATTCCCTGCAAATCTCTTATCCAACTCTTCTATAAGCACCTTAGCATCATCGACTTGCTCAAACTCACTTTGATACTCATTTGGAATGGAGAGTAACAAAGTGCTTAGAGCTTCGAGTTCTGTAGCTCTTTCTCTTCTTTCTTGCTCAGTTGTTGCTGTACCTCTTGGCAATCTTACACCATTAGCATCAGTTTTATACTTGGGACCATATTCCACAATGTCCCATAACTGATAATCAGTAAGCAACATGTGTTGCTTGATTCTATTTCTCCACATATTGTATTCATCAGGTCTAAGAATAAGAATTCTAGACACCTGGATACCATCTACAAATTCTGATGCCATACTAATAATATCAAGCTTAAAGATGAACTAAACCTCAAATTATTAACTGCACTATCCCAGATCTTCCTGAATTCAAAGCTTACACAAGCTCTGCTACCAATTGTGGGGTCCTACAAGTACACTTGTTTACACAAAGGTATTGACACAAGCAATGAATTCTTAACAAGAAGTTTGCAGAATAACACTTGCTAAGTTAGGAAGATTATGTGTATTACTTATAATAAAATTGTAACAAATTTGTAAGTAATACAAGAACACAATTGATTCAATAGCTAAAAGCTTCAATATTATTATTTCAATAATACGGATACACTTTGTTGTATCAGGGTTACAAAGACCTTGAAGCTAAGTTACAACTTGACTAAAGACTTACATACAAGCATATATTTATGTCTTGTATTTTCTAACCATGAACCATAGGACATACTTATACACTAAACAACTTGTATAAAATCTATACAAAATCTACTTTTCTAAGACAAGTTTTATAGGAAACACGCCAGCATTAAATGCATTACCACTCCTTGTCTGCTGCGTGCACTATTCTTCAAAAGCATGTCTGCAGTAGGTGTACTTGTACTGCAGAGTTGGTAGAAAGCAGATCCACTGAGCAGGATTAACAAAAATGGTGAGCAGTACTAACAGAATGAACTGGCAGAACTAATCTTTGCATTTCTTCAATCTTGGCAGAACTAACAGAAAATAGATTTGGCAGAACTAACTGTTGAAATGACTAGCAGAACTAACTCTGGAAAACTTTGTCTTCAATAAATGAACAGAGCTAACTCTACCAGCAGAACTAAGTCTTCATCCACCAACAGAATTAACTTTCAACAAGGCTAAACACTTAGAATATTTGAACATTTGATCTTCAGCAGATTTTAGCCCAACAGGTTAAGTTTTTGATTTGGACAATTCAAAAATTGCAGTGCTCCAGGATCTAGTTAACTTCCCATGTTGACATAGACACATTCCAAAGAAGCACATTTGTACTTACAAATTACAAGAGTATATGCCCTTAGCTACGTAACACATAAATTAACTCAGAAATGTATTAATCTTTTGCTAAGCATATATTACCACAACTAAAGACAAGAGTCCTGTTAGCAGAAAAGATTACAGTTTGAAGAAGAACCAAGACAAAAGTATCAAACAGTAGTTTTTTACATTCGATTCCCACTAATCTTCTTCGAGTTTATGATTTCAATGTATCTTATACTTGTCTTGCAGATGATTCTATTATTCAGCTTAACAAATATTCCATCAAGTTTAAAACGGAGCATGTTTGCAAACTTAACTAAGTTAAATATGTTAAGTTGATGCAGCCATGGTCAAAGTGATCAGGGGCATTGCAGAATTATAGAATATTTTGCACATGCTTAACAAATATTTGATACCCATTTTGGTGGCAAAAAAGAGAACCCATTTTGATGGTAAAACATATTTGATACCTTAGATAAAAAGAAAACAAAAGATATTTAAGTGCCTGAAATAAGCAGTTAGATAAAGTTAATTACAGTACCCTTTTTTAGTTTTTTTACAGTACTCTTTATGTCATGTACCCTATAATTTAGTGAAATTAATTGAGATGACAAATGTAAACTAAGGGTCCAAACCAAAATTCACCTACAACATTCAATTCACACACCTACATTTCCCTATACTATTTATGTTCTGCAGCAATCATAACCAACATGAACCATAGATTTCACTAGGCATTATCAAACAAGGCCCTATTCAGTAATTTCACACATTCAATTATTACTCTCCAAACAAGACTAAATAATTTTATATACTGTATTACATATTGTATAAGTTTCTGGCTGTAACAGAAAGAAACAGATGGATGAGAAGGAAGTGATCATTAAAAATGATACAGAAACAGAAGGAAATTGTAGTGATGTGCAGAATTATAATGGAAGCAGTGAAGAGCTTAAGAAGATTTCACAAATGAGAGATTTGGTTGAAAAGCAAGATCCTACCTCCAAGGTGAGTTTGTCTCCATGATCCTATCAAATGGTTTGACCAAGTGCAATGTCTATGTTTTAATGCATAATGATTGATTATGCTAAATCTAGTCATTTTTATATGTTATAATAAAGGTCTAAAGATTGTTTGGAATCTAGATAAATGATTAAATACAAGAAAACAAGTTGTAAGAGTTTCTAGTAGAACTTGAAGTACACAGTTTGTGTCTAAACGGGTAGCATATGCCTTGTCGGGTCGACCCAAAACACTTTTTTCATAAAGTTCTAAACTTTATTGTGTTAAGATTTGATTAATGTGTAAATGTAGTTACAATAATATTATACAGTAACTTCTAAAAGTACAGAAACTTCAGTTGTTCTATGCATTAAAACATTAATAATTGTCCCTCCACTTGACAGTAAGATTCAGTTTTTGTTTTTAAATTCAAACAAAATCATTATCTAGTAAGTTAATGTTCCTATCAATACAAAACATTATCCTATAAATTTTATGTTAAGATACAACACATTAGACAGTTAAAAGTACGGACTCTAAATTATGGACACACAGGAGTATAGGACACAATACATAATGATGGATCTGTCAAGAGCAATGATAGAGGTAGCTACATGGATAAGTTGGGTAACGGGTCAAACCGACTACTTCTAGTAATAGTCAAAATGGGTTGCAGCAACCCCAAAAAAATAAAATTGGGTTTTTTAAAAAAAATAATGTATGTGGAAAACATATCAATACAAAATATATATTATTATAATAATGATCCAATAACTTTTTACTAAGATGATTTAGGAGATTTTACGCATTTTGTAGTACACTTTGAGCAATTTTCAACTTGTTTAGACCCTTATTTTCATTTTCGCTAGTTTTCTATCTATCTAATCCGTTACAGAAATGGGTTACATTTAAGTTATGAGGTCCATGACATAATGCTGCGCTAATTCGACAACTTCATATAGGAGTATGACGATTTGACAATTAGAAGGTTTCTTCGTGCTCGTGATCTGGATATAGACAAAGCGTGTGCTATGTTTCTAAAGTACCTTAAATGGAGAAAAAAAGTTCTTCCAAACGGTTCGATCTCTGAGTCCGAAATCTCAAATGACATAGCTCAAAACAAGTTGTTCATGCAAGGATCCAATAAAAGAGGATGCCCAATATCCGTTGTCTTTGGTGGTAGACATTATCATCACAAAACAGGAGGCATAGAAGAGTTAAAGCGTATGTTGTTAAACTTAATGTATGTTACTTCAAGTGTTTTTCATGTGTTTATTAAACAAGTTGTGGTTGCATCGCAGGTTTTGTGGTGTTCGGACTTGAAAAGATATGTTCAAGGTACAACCATCTTGATTCAAATCTCTCGTAGTTCCAAAAAAGTGAAAAATCAGGTTGTCCCTCGGTCACCAAAGAACATTGCAACATCTGAATAAAATTTAGTTAAATAAAGTGAATTTTTTTTATTAGAGTGCAATTTCAAACCATTTACCTGGAAATGGGTTGATTTGGACAGTGTCAAATGGTAAACCTCTAAAATCTCCTGTTTCGATTAGTAATCAATGATTTTCATTAGACAAATGGGTAAACGGCACAAAAAGGAATCAACCTTTATCAAATTGCTCAATTCGGGTAATCAACCTAAGATGGCAGATACTCAGATGTGTCTTAAGTTTTTTACCACCAGAAAGGGATTTAAAATTTTCAATTATTTATGAACATCTTGAAGCATCTTGAGATTGATATCTTAACATTTTCAAATGGTAAATTTTTTTGATAAATATATGTACTTTTTGTGTAGTTTACCCTGGACAGATAAGTACATCTGAATTGGAAATCTGTGCAAAACAGTAAAAATCGCATTTTTGGGGCCAACCATGATAGAAATTAGAAATAGAAGGTGTAACCCCTTTTTAACCAAGGGTGTAATACTATATTAAGCTTATATTTAGATATATATATACTTTTGACAGTACTGCAATATATGAAAATTAGGATACCTAATGGTCAAGAAAAGTTTGTGTGCATCAGCGATCTTCAAGGATGGGGATATTCAAATTTCGATAGACAAGGATATTATGTCGCCCTCTTGACTTTACAGGTTTGAAGGATTTCAACCTCTATGTGGTTGGGTAACGGGTCACAATGGGTTTAATTTAAAACGGGTCAACTGTATTACTGGTTAACATAAGTTGGGTTGGTCACCAAACATTTGCTGTCTGATTTTTATAGATAATCAATGCGTTCATTTTTACTTCATAAACAAATTCATCAAAATAATAATTAATACCTTTAAATAAAATGATTCAGTAGGTTGTAATGTTGTATGGAATATGGATCAAAATAGACTTTGGATAAACTTCAACTCGTTCAACTCATTTGAGATCAAACAAAACTGACCCATTCATAAGTAATTGGGTCAAAATTGACCCCTCTATAGTGAAGAGAGCAATAGTATAGATAATTCCTGATGTAAAATCATTGATGTATGAGACAGGATTATTATCCGGAAAGGCTTGAAAAAGTGTATGTCGTGCATGCGCCTTACATATTTATGGCAGTATGGAAGATTCTTAAACCATATATTGATGAAAAAACAAGGAGAAAGGTAAAGTTGTTCGTCTCTAAAGTCTAATAGTAGTGGCTAGGTGTAGTCATCAGGGGTAGAAATTTCGACTTGTTTACATTAAAGTCAATTGCTCTGGGCTGTGTCTTTTTTTCTCCTACCAGGTCAAATACGCACAGTTTTAAAACTCCCGAAAAAAACCAGCTAAACGGAACAAAAATCCATCAATTTGTTCCTAATGCTTAAAAACATCCTAACTCATTGTATTCAAAAAAAATTAAATAGAACATTATTTACAAAAAAAAACAGTGACTTTGGCAGTATTTTTTTATCTCAAAGGAGTCAAGCAGGCACAACACAAAATTTAGCTTAAAAATCAAATAGAAGTCAACTAAAGTGTTTTCTAATGCTTAAAACCTCAAAAATCATTTATTCAAAACGTTATAAAATTATTAAAACAATTTATTTATCATTATCTAATTTGATACACTGACTATTTATTAAGTTTAAACTAGCATCCCGACCCAGCCCGTTGTATTCACTTTGATCTAAATCTGTTTTGACCCAATAGCCAACCCACCAAACCTTCCCATTTTGGCACCTCTATGACTCAAAAACATATTGTAATTTACTAGCTATATATCATCGGTTCATTTATACTCGCAGATCGTGTTTGTTCAAAATAAGAAGCTGAAATCTACATTGCTGCAAGACATAGAAGAAAGCCAGCTGCCAGAAATTTATGGAGGGAAATTGAAATTGGTTCCCATTCAAGATAGCTAATTTATATCTTTCTTCTAATAATTAGATCATTATGCATTATAATGACTGTTACTAACGAATAATGCATACTGTGTAATATGGAGCACTATGAAAATAGTTGGTTTCTAGAAACTATTGCTTACCTTGAGATTAGCATGTCATTACAGACCCAACACATAAATCAAGATTATAATATGGCATCAACATAGTTATAGGTGACACTTTCACTGACCAGTTGGAGTTGTTTTATTAGTTAGGAGTCAATGGGTATGCCCAAAAATTTGATTTAACTTACGAACACGTTTTTTGTAGGTTTATAATCGATTTGTTGAAATTTATTAGAAAACTATTATCACTTGAATAACATAACTTTCCGAATAAAATGTTTTAAGCATATATTACTACACATAAAGACAAGGGTCTTATTAGCATAAAACATTTAAGGAGTAGAACTAAGAAAAAACAATGTGTTTCAAGTTTATGATTTCAATGTATCTTATTCTTGTCTTGCAGATGATTCTATTATTCAGCTTAACAAATATTCCATCAAGTTTAAAACGAAGTATGTTTGCAAAGTTTAATATTATAAGCTGATGCAGTCCATGGTCAAAGTGATGTCAAGGGCATTGCAGAATGCATTTAATAGGATAGTTTGCACATGCTTAGGGACCCAAATTGAGTTTAATTGTAAATAAATGGCGCATGCAGTTACCCAACTTTGCCGTATCATGGTTTTTGATACACAACTTAAATTGGTCAGATTTGAGGTATGCAAGTACTTTCTAAAACTAAAAACGGATTGCGATTTTCAAACACATCACGAATTCACGACACTGAAATTAAATTTCTAGCAGTTTATCACCATCGGAAAGCGATTTATTACATTCTGAAGTATCACCACACCCCAAAAAAATCCCTTTTAACATAAGATAAAGAAGATGTAAACTATGTAACTATGCAAGTACTTGCAACTAAAAATGGATTGTATTTTTCAAACATTTTGAAGCATCAGGACACCAAATATATTTCTTGCAGTTTATCACCATCGGAAAACGATTTATTACACTCTGAAGTATCACGACACCCAAAAAAAAAATCCCTTTTAACATAAGATACAGAAAAAATAAAACTTAAATACCTTAATACTTCAAATTGATAAAAAAGAGAACCCTTTTTGGTGGTAAAGTTATTTACCTTCTGTCATGTACCCTATAATTTAGTGAAAATAATTGTGATGACAGATGTAAACTAAGTGATAATATAAGGGTCCAAATTAAAACTCACCTAAAACATTCAATTCTGTTGGCCACACACAACTACATGTCCTTATAGTATTAATGTTTGGCAACAATCACAACCAACATGAACCATAAATATCACTAGGCAATATCAAACAAAGCCTTATTCAGTAATTTCACACATCCAATTCTTACTCTCCAAACAAGACTATAACTTATATATATAACATATATTGTATTAAGTTTCAGGCTATAACAGAAAGGTAAACAGATGGATGAAAAGGAAGTGATGAATAAAAATAATACAAAAACAGAAGGGAATTGTAGTGATGTGCAGAATAATAATGGAAGCAGTGAAGAAGAACTTAAGAAGATTTCGCAAATGAGAGATTTGGTAGAAAAACAAGATCCTACCTCCAAGGTGAGTTTGTCTCCATCATCCTATCAAATGGTTTGACCAAGTGCAGTGTCTATCTCTTAATGCATAATGTACAAGTCCCTACAGATTGATTATGCTAGATCTAGTCATCTTGATGTGTTATTTAATAAGGGTCTGTAGATTGTTTGGAATCTCAATATATGATTAAATAAAAGGAAACAGTTTTACAAGATTGTATTGTAGAACTTGAAAATTGAAAATACACACTTTGTGTCCAAACGGATATTATATATCTGGTCGGGTCAACCCAAAACACTTTTTATCTAAAAAGTTCTAAACTTTATTCTGTTAAGAATTAATTAAAGTGTAAATATGGCTACAATAATATTATAACTTCTTAGGTACAGCAACTTAGGAGGTTCTATGCGTAAAACTTAAAAGTTAAAACATACATAATTGTCCCTCCACTTGACAGTAAGATTCCAGACTTTGTTTTGAAAATTCAAACAACATAAAGCAGTGTCATAAGTTTTTTCAGCACTTAAATGATCATTTTATGTCATTATTTAATAAGTCAATGTTGTTATAATTTATTTTCCATCAATCCAAAACAATTACCTACAATTTAGATGTTAAGAGGCAACACATTAGACACTTTGTGGACACACGGGACACAATACACAATGGCGGAGCGCATCTGTCAAGAGTAATGTCATAGAGGTGGCAAAATGGGTCAAAACATACGACTTCTAGTATATTCAAAACAGATTGGGCCAACCCAAAAAGATAAATTGCCTTTTATTTTTGTAAATAAATTATGTGTTAAATATGTCATATCAATAGCTATATTACTAGAATAATGATCTAATTATTATTTTTTAACTAAGATGATATAGGAGATTTAATGTATTTTTAACGCAATTTCGTTACGACACTTTTTTCATTTTAGCTAGTTATTTATTTATTTATTTTACAAAATTAGAAAAGTCAGTCACATCTAAGTTATGAGGTCCATGCCACAACGATGAGCCAAATCTGAACAACTTTATACACTAATACTGGGATTGTATTACAGGAGTATGACGATTTGACATTTAGAAGGTTTCTTCGTGCTCGTGATCTGGACATAGACAAAGCCTGTGCTATGTTTCTGAAGTACCTTAAATGGAGAAAAACATTTCTTCCAAACGGTTCGATCTCTGAGTCTGAAATCTCAACTGACATAGCTCAAAACAAGTTGTTCATGCAAGGAAAGGATAGAAGTGGACGTCTGATAACTGTCGTGTTTGGTGGCAAACATTACCCCAACAAAGCGGGAGGTGTCGAAGAGTTCAAGCGTACGTACTTGGACTTGCTTACCACATACATTCATTAACCAAAATTAAATTCCTTTATGATTTTCTAATTCTTACTGCATCACAGGTTATGTGGTCTTCACACTTGAAAGAATATTGTCAAGGTATGATCATCCTCATTCACAACTTCTCATCCAAATGGATATTAAGTGAAATCTTTAAATTAATACTAGAAATGGAAAAACAGAACTGGGTCATCATTGGTAATTTTTCTTCAAGTCAAAACAGGTTTGGGTAGGGTCAGAATGAAACAATTTTTGTCTAAAAGTTTTTTACTTTTCTTTTTTTTTATAACTAGTTAGTGTGTCATAGGTTTCATGCATTTACACTTTGAGTGATTTTAGGTTATGCTTCGATGATCAAACGCATTTTATACATCAGAGATATACAAAACTCGAATCAACCCAATTATAAGTAAATGGTTTAAAAGTGCCACTCTACTTTCTAAGGCTGATTTTAATATTCTAAGACAACTACATAAACAAAAACAAAAATTTATTGATAACCAATATTTTGAATTTTAGGATGCCTGCAGGCCAAGAAAAGTTTGTGGCTATTGCAGATGTTCAAGGCTGGGGATATTCAAACAGTGATATACGTGGATATCTTGCAGCACTCTCAATTTTACAGGTTTACAGAAATATCATTTGATATGTGTGTCTGTCTGTCTGATATACGATTAGATAGTCTTTAACCCCAGATTTTGTATAATTACATCATTAAGGCCTAGATTGAAGTGAAGTCAAACGATTAGTTTCTGATGTGAAACATTGATGTTATGACAGGATTATTATCCAGAACGACTTGGAAAAATGTTTGTCGTGAATGTTCCTTACCTATTTATGGCGGCATGGAAGATGGTTTATCCATTTATTGATGAAAAAACAAAGAAAAAGGTAAGCATGTATGCAGAGGTTGCAATTTCAATATATTCACATATAAATCCGTCGATTTGGGTTTATGTATCACCTTTATCTGCTAAAAAAGGAAAATCTCAAAGTGGAACAAGAATGGGTTAAATGGATCAAATGGGTCAAAAGTAAACCAGTGAAAAATCAGTTTCTTCGGACAATTTGTTTAATATGGATATGATATATATGTGTAATCATGTCTGATATTAATTATGTAAGCCTCTACCAAAAAGTTACCCATTAAACCGATTGGCCAACCCACCCATTTTAACACCTCTAGTTGTCTGATCTTAAAGTAGCAGCTTGTTATGCAGTCAAATTAGTACTAAAGTAGGATGATATGTATGCTTACCTTGCAGATTGTATTTGTCGAAAAGAAGCAGATGACATCTACCCTTCTGAAAGACATAGACGAGAGCCAGCTTCCCGAAATTTACGGAGGCAAACTGAAATTGGTTCCCATCCAAGATAGCTAGTTTAGTCAACAGTTGACTTATTTCAACTCATTCCTTTCTTCTTATTCAAATCCTCCTAAGAATTATTAATTCATTATGCACCAGAAATGGTTGCGAGATATACCTGTTGTTGCCATGGATAATTTTACGAATCACCCATTTCTAAAAACTCTTGCTTACTAAAGTGATATCATGTAGCCACACATCCAGTGCACCTATTCAGACGCAATACAACATGAACATTATATTTATTAGAGGAAGAAAGTTGGGTCAGGAGCGATTTGGGTTGAGTAAAAACCAGTTTTTCTGTATAGAAAAACACATCAATCAGGTTAACCTGGAAAACTTTGTCCAGAGTTTTTCTTATTTAAATAATTAGTGTCCACTACAATAATTATATCATTCTACTTCAATAAAATAATTTTGGAAGTTTCATGAATTAAAGGTACACTTTGGGTGACTTTCGACCCATTTATATTTCCTTATAAGTTGATATGCGTATTTGGTTTTGTCTGTATGACCTGTATGAGATAAAACATAACTTGGATTAACATATTCATATGGGAATGGGTCGAAATTAAATATCACGAGTTTTACATAAGTACTTGGAAGATACGCATTAGGAATGAGTGAGATCCAAGACACTGACAATATGATCAGTCTACTAACAAACTAAACTCCGTATAAAATTCTGATATATGTAAGAAATTTTTTTATTAGATTATATCATTATAGTGCCTTATTGATAGACGAATTTTCTCTAACATTTTAGAATGCACTTTGCAAATTTTAAGTCTAACTTCATAATATTACATAACGATGAGTTGATTAGCTTGAGTGCTCGACAAGCTTGCTCCAGACAAGCCTTTTGCCTCAGTAATAAGAGAAAGTTACTATGTTCGTACTCTATCTTGATGAAAACTACGAAGTAACACAAGATCTTATATAAAAATTCACAATAAAATAATTTGGAAAAAATACAACATGCTACGCACATAATTACATGAACTCACCATCTACAAGCCTGACAAGCTACCAGTAATCTCCACAAGTACACAAACCATCTTCAATGCGATGAAAACGGATTCGGTCCCTCACAACGATCACCCGTTTCAACACTTTAGAAACCAACTTCAGCCATGAGTGACAGTCAATACAGGTCCGCAGATTCTTTGAAATCCTAATTTCAGATCCCGGGCTTGATTTTAGGATGGCGTAAGCCAAAGCCAACTTTTCACTGTGATAACTCAAGTTTCTCTCTTTTTCCTCCTCAGATATATCCATTAACACTAATTCTGTAACAGGAACGAATCCTTCCTCTCTGGTACGCCGAATTAAAGCTTCAAGAATCTTGTAAATCGATTCGGTTTCAGAATGTGATCTGTCCCCTGATTTAAATTGGTGAATGAATCCACCAAATTCGATCCAACTTTTTCCCCTGCTTTTATTAACTCTTTTTTCCCTCATCGTATACCTTAATTTTTCAGCAGTATCCCATTTATTAACAGAGCAGTAAGTATTTGATAGTAACACATAATCTCCACTATCAAGACGCGATATTTTTGAAACTGCAAGTTCTCCTAGATCCGGATTTCTATGTGTTCTACAAGCACTAAGAAATGCTCGCCATATAACAACATCAGGTTCCATTGGCATCTCTTTAATTACTTCATAAGCTTCTTCTAGGAGCCCGGCCCTACCAAAAAGGTCAACCATTGACCCATAATGCTCGATCTGTGGCTTAATCAAGTATTTTGTTCTCATTAGATCAAAATACTCACGACCCGGTTGAGTCAAGCCACAATGGCTACATGCAGCTAAAATCCCAACAAAAGTAATCGCGTCGGGCAAAGTATTTTCGGTTTCCATTCGTGTAAAAACTTCAATGGCATCCATAGCAAGACCATGCATAGCTAGCCCGTTAATCATGGCATTCCAAACGGAAACGTCATCATGTCTAACGCTATCAAAGATCGTTTTTGCTGTTTCAATTCGTCCACATCTCGAGTACATGTCTATGAGTGCAGAACTCAAAATAAAATTAAGTTCAATATTTTTTTCTGTCAGCAAACTATGTATCCATTTAGCTTGATCCATAGCTCCAACACGACCACATGCGGTGATAATAGACGAAAATGTAAACTTATCCGGTTCCATATTTGACTTCAACATCTTTCTGAAAAACCCAAATGCCTCCTGAAAACGTGTGTTTCTAACAAGACCTCCTAGCATTAAGTTCCACGATATCAGATCACGTTTGGGCATCTTACGGAAAATCTGCTTGGCAATATCAACATCTCCCATCTTCATAAAACTTGTAATAATCGAATTTGAAGAAACCAGATTAAATTTCCAGTAAGGAACTTCATCAAGTAACTGACGAGCAAAACTGAGACGATTGATAGAAATGTATGCCGCAACCAGCAGTGATGTGAGAGATGGGCATGTATAGTAGCCAAGTTTAATGATTCTCGTATGTGTTCCGATAACAGCAGTTGAATCTGTTGAAAATTTGCATTCTTCCAGAGTACGGATCAGCAATTGGTGGTCAGAAACTGTTGTCCCATAAAAGGAGAAGCGCTTTAACCAACAATAAGATAATATCAACAATCAAGAATCTTAATCATGAACATTGAACAAGGCATTAGGTCATTATAGCAGAATACACGATTACGAAGCGTCGAAGCAGAAAAGGCTCAAGTCCTAACAAAACTGTAGATTCGGTATGCAAAACTACTATTATCCCCAAAATTGATGTGCATAATAAGATCAACATGAGTAATTGTGAATCCAACCGGATATTTTTATATCTTATTCACAATGTGTTTATGCCTTGTACTAAATTATACCACTAGTAGTTGCAACATAGCATAGAAAATTAGAAATAGATACAGTTACATATATATGAATTAGGTCAAGATTTACATTAATTATAAAACCTGGAGGTTCGTTAGACGGAAACTGGATAGCGGAAGCAGTGTGATTGAAACGGCTACAAGTACGATTGATCTGGAAATGATACCGGTTGATGATGATTTTTATCTTCATTTCTACGGTGAATTGAAGTACGGAAGTTGGTTAATATCACCGTCCGATACCGTTGAAAGATCGTCAGTAGGACTGTAACCGCCATTGATGGAGGTATAGGTACAGAATGTTGAATGATGAAGTTTTTGGGCTTCATTTTGGGCTTTAAATAGACCTAGATCAATTTGGGCCCAAACAATGTGTTATAGGCTTATAGCTTAAACTTCAAATATGCTTACATGCTCAACAGCTCAATTCCTACTTTGGTATTATTTTCTAACGCCTAAACCTTCAAAACAAAAGTAAATGATAGCCAATCCATTGGTTTGCAAAATCGACTAACCGGGATGATCAATGTTTTGAAAACCGGGTTGAACCAGCCGGTCCGGCCGGGAACCGGAACCCTTCCGAACAGCTCAAAACCGATTTTGACCAACGTTTGACCGGTCAACGAACCGGGCGGTTCAACCGAGAATTGGACCGGTTAAACCGGTTTTTGATAAACAAATCTTTTAAAATTTCACAGTTTTGTCCGGTTCGGCTAGAACGGAAGGCCTATTTGGTTAGATCCGGTTTTCTGTTTTAAAAACATCGGGGATGATCATCAATTGAAATCAAAAGTTTAAAGAATTTTGATTGAGGAAAGTGGTGGATAAGAAACCGTTTTGGGCCATAATAACTCTAAGAACATATGCTATCAAATATCGAAGAACTCATGTCTTGTGTATGCCACGTTACAATGACATACCAAAACTTTTTTCCTACCTATAAAGACATTGAAGATACAATTTTTAGTATAAAAACGTGTGGGCTTATTTTTATTGTAAAAACAGACAGTTCACTAATGCACGCATATAAAGAAAAACGGGTTAAGATACCTCCATACCTAAGAATACCGGCTAAGACACGCATGACATATGCATAAAATGGAACCATAAGAGGTTCTCTAAGTCTTCTCATACTCACCATCATTATGATTATTAACATTTTTATTTTTCTAAATATCTTCGTATCTCACGCATATCACTTTCTAGTTTCTCCTCTCTTAACCTTTATCTACTTGCTTCCTCTTTTACTCATAAACATTTTTGAACTTATTCACCAAACAAACACAAGAGTTAGAGATCTTGTCTCATAGAGTTATGAAAAAGAAAATAGCCGAGCTATAAAATTAGAAGAAATTTAAAATAAAAATATATATACTTTTTTAATCTGATTAGAAGTTAAAAACTTAAAATAGAATATTTTTCACAAATATCATATGGGTGAATGTTCACGATCTATTAAATAAACAAACTAAAAATTCATCCGTGAATATATTACAACATCGTTTTTGATTAATAGTTACGGGTAAAGATAATTTTTATTGATATTTTAATTAATTACTTTTCAGCGAAAAACATTAATTAAATACATAAATATAGAAACATCTTCATCAATATGTTGAAGAAGTTCAAAAATATACAAGTCCCTAATAGATAAACATAAACAAACCGTAATCATAAATGAATCGTAATATGCGGTTAATTCATTTTCCATAACCCTAACCATCGGTTTGAAAGGTGGATAAATTAAAATAGGATGATTTTAATTGTTAATACAGTTATAGTTCAGTTAAACAGTTTTATGCTCACCCTATAATAAGTCATGATAAGTTTAGTGCATAGTAACAAACATCAAATATTTTTATCTTCTAATATTAAGAAGGAAAAAACGCACACAACTCGTACTTCAAAGTGAAGCATTACTCCGTAGGAATTTTCATTCCCAAAACATGGGTTTTTTTTGAAGTGTGAAATTGATTGTTAAAACGCCTAAAAAAACATTACTACGAATAGCCGTTTGATAATTGTAAGTTTGTAACCCTAATTACATCACTATCGCTCGCTCTCCGCAATTTTACTAAATTCCTCAAAGCTTGAATCGTTCAGGTGATTTCGCCATCTTTTTTATTCTTTTAATTGCAATTTAGCTATCTAATCTCGTACGTTTACCCATCTATTCTTGATCTTGATTATGAGCATGAGTTAATTGTGTTTTTGCTAGTGGTTTTAGAATAGAACTAAAGCAAAATAAGTCATAGTTTGTACTAGTTGTGTATATGTGTTTAATCTGTAAGTTAAATTGAATTCAGAATTCAATCAATAGTGATGAATGGAATGTAGAGATATATCTTTAGTGTGTACTGTATAGTAGTAACTATGAAATACAGTATGATTTACATTTCTAAAACGTTTATCGTAACAAAATGATCGGTCCGCCTGTCAAAATCAACATTGAAGATGTGTTTGATGGAATAAATATGTTCTTACTCTAGTAGCTATATTGCTATGGATTTTCATTTGAGTGATGCTTTTGGAGGTTGCATTATGATGGTTTTTATCTTGACTAAAATAAGTGAACAAAATTTTTCAGAAAAAAAGGCGCAAGAGCAGACCTACTTACGAACGATACATCTAAAGAAGCTGTTTGTCATTCTTCTATTCAAGTCGTTAATTCTGCAGAAATACGTACTATACTACTATGGATGCTGCGGTTAATTCCGATGGATCTGCTACCCACAATACGGAGGAATTATCCGGCTTTATATTTATGTGTAGTGGAATGACTAAACCAGAGTGTTATGTAAACCGTGTTTTTGGGCTTCCTGCTGGAAGAAAGAAAGTTGTGGAGAAGATCAAACCTGGTACAAAGCTATTTCTGTATGATACCGATGTGAAGCTTCTTTATGGTGTGTATGAAGCGTCCTCACAGGGTGGGATGAACTTGCAACCAGCTGCTTTTGGGGGAAGGTATCCAGCACAGGTAATCAATATTATTATTGAAATTTACATCAAAAAATAATGATGATGTACGTGGAAGAAAAAGGTTGTCCTTTTGTATGATGATGATTATGTAGTCAATGATTTTAGATAGCTAAAGATGACATTAACATATAGTTGAAGCACCTTTGTTGTGCTCTCTTACTTTTAAAAGTGTAACTGTAAAATTCTGTTTGACTAAACATTCATCTTATGAATTTTTTGTCAGCATTATGGATATGAACTAGAGGTGGCAAGATGGGCGGATCGGGTGGTTTAGTTAACATGTCAAAATGGATTTCAGACTGATATGGGTCAATTTATAGTATGAGGCGGGTTGATTCAGTTTGACTTGCAAGCACCTTTTGTCCAATTTTGTTATAGATAGTTAACAATTACTTAATATGATTACAATTACAATATACTATAATAATCTGAATCTTTAAATAAAGCGATTTAGGAGGTTGTATGCAATCAAAATACACTTGTGTGTTTTATCCTGTTTGAAACATTCCCTTCTAAGCTAAAGATATTTGACCCGTTTGAGGTTAAACATAGCCAAAACGACCCAATCATAAGTGAATCCTGTCTAAATTTTCACCTCTGCTAATCTGCTACGAACCTGTTGTATTCATAATGTTGTGCCTTATTTGATCAAAGTACACCCCATCATCCATAGTCGTTCGTTCTTAATTTAGTCACATGTTTGGATCCTAAATTAAACGTACAGTTTTGCAATTCATTGGGCCAAATTCATAGAGGTTAAGCGATGGAGAAACTTCTGTTCTCAACAAGAAACATGTGAGTTATACATGTTTTCTTTGTTCTCAACAAGAAAAAGTTGGTGACTTTGGTGATTACAATTGAACACCGTTACAATATGCAATAGCCCACATTGGAATTATAAGGCGTACTCCTCTATTAGTTCCTCCTAATGTGCTTATGTGATGTTGTTTTGTTATGGAATATGACTTAGTTGTATACTACTTAATTGATAAAAAAAAATGTAGTTTTAATATTTTTAGAGATGATTTATACCATCAAAATGCTCACAGGCCAGGTTCAAGATTTACAAGGATTGTCTTCCACTCCCTGTAAGTACTTTCAGGACTGCTATTAAAGATAACTATGAAGGTTCCAAGTTTGCTCCAGAACTTAATGATCAGCAGGTATAGCCAATTTCTATGCATTTTGTCATTTTGCGTAATTTGCATAGATACTTAGAAACTCTTTTTTTCCCCTTTTGTGTGTCTGTGTATGTGATGAAAATTGTTATAAACTGTTAGTGATGGTATATATTGCAGATCTATTAGGTAGGTAATATATAAACTTCATAGATCCATTTCTGGTATCTTATATAAGAAAAAATCAACTACTCCCCGGTCGCAAAATTTTTGCAACATTTAGGGTTGTGCGTTTAGTTGTGCAAATTATTTCCTAATTTTTCATCTTTTATCTCTAGAAAACTAGTGAAAGTTCTACAAACGTGTTCAAATGTGTTCACATTTTTCAGTTTAGAAAACACGAGTTTTTTATCCCTGGCAACGAAAATAGTAGAAAACTGTATATAATGTACAGAGTTGTTTTCAAAAGTGTAGTTATAAATTAGAAAAGTGAGTAGTCTACTTGTCTTTAAGGCTTTCCATATAACTTTTTTTGGTGAGCACCTCTACCCAAAACTAAAGGCACCCTCACCCTTACTTTCACTTTTTTTACTTTGTTCTTCTTAATTGGCATTTTAAATATTTCATCAATGATCAAACATCTGAAATTTTGAATGCAGGTGAGAGATCTTATATTGTTGTTTACTCCGATCGTTGTACCATCGTCTGTTTTACTACAGCCTCTAGTACCTACACCTAGTGGAGCACCCGAAACACGTATCCTACCTCCAATACTTATTGCTGAACCCAGGCCGTGGGTCCGACCTCCAACGCCTAATGCTGCAACCGGACTACAGGTGCGACCTCCAGCAAGTAAATGGCAGCTTAATTATTCATTAATCCAACCTTCACAGAATCGGTATCAACCTTATCGGGTTGGACCATTGCCTAATCATTCACAACAGAAAACTCGGCCTCAAGTTTTTCAGCAAACCGGGCTAAATCCACATTCACATCAACCCCCACCAATTCATGTTAAACCATATCAATTTGCAGATAATCGGTCACAATACTTCTCTAACGAGCCATTTTCAAGGTACGGGGCATTTAAACAGAAGTTATACAATCTTGCTCCCTTTAAACCTTCTTAATTTTATGGTACAGAATATTTATGCTGAATTGCATGCTGACATCCTGTTATGTGTGATCCACGCTTTTATCTTTTTGATGTAGTAATAAAGGGTAAAGTAGTATTAAACCTTACGCACAATTCGAATGTATGTCTTAACTCTAAAAGTTTCCACTATGTGTATGAAACTTTTAGTTATTGCCATTGTATATATGTGGTATTTCTTGCTGTTGTGGCAGTCATTGTTCACAACTTATAAGAGGTCGAATACATAAAATAGCAAAAGTTTGATGCATACAATATAAACAGTGAAGGTTGGATACACACAATAGAATTCTGAATAAAGCTTGACAAATTTTCAGACACTTAACCCTAGCTATAAGCCTATTATAATATATACAAGTTATTAAATACTTTGTGCAACTTACTGTTGGTGTTCATGGTGCATTTGCGGAATTTTCTTATTTATTTTCCTATTAAAAATCTTGAAGAAATATTTATTGACCCAAGTTGGTTCTTTCACAGGTATATGACAACGCCTGAGGTCAGCCATGTTGGATATAATGGTTTAACCGTGCAATCTGTTCTCAACCATATCGATACACATCATCGGGGTTACAACTATAATTCTCCACATTTGCAGATTCAACCTCCTTACAGTGTCCCAACATATGTGCAACCGCAGCCCTCATCTGTTAGAGGGCCTGCAGTGGTGGACCAAAGTATGCTCGTGTCGACGTATTATTCATTTGCCGGTGGGTTGCAGAGATGAAGGTTGACTGCTTGACAAAGATTGTTGACCTTATGGAGAGTTGTAAATTCTGATGATAGTTGGGTGAATCCTTGTGTATGATAACCTTAGCACCAGAAAGTTAAGTTGTAGACCAATCTGCAAAGTAGTTTGTAAGGTATCCAGATCAATAATTTGGCTACTGTTTTATACTAGTTGATTCAAGTGGTAAGTGTTATACTCTTGCAGATTTTGGTCTACTTTTGATACCTTGAGATGAAATGATGAAATAGTTATTTGGGTCTTCATTGACCCATCTTAAATGGTCACTAAATTGTGTTTTTTAATGTCTAAAGTTGGTCTACAAGTACTATTAACAGTCATATAAAGTACTTAAATAGCATTTACAACCTCATAAATCTGTTTATTCAAAAATGATGTAGTAACAAAACCTCTTTAGTTATATCTAGTGTAGTGTTCATGAGTTGGTTTTTGATTTGTAGCATTCACTCTGGTCACATCACAAATTTTAGCTACCTAAGTCGAATCTGAAACTTAACTTTTGATAAGTGTTCGATTTAAAACAGAATAACATGACACCCAGACTTGTTGCTGTTAGGATGGTTAATAAGAGGAATTGTAGAAGACGACATGGTTATTGAACTCGAAAACTTTAATGAGTAAATAAATACTATTTGTAAGAAGGATGTAGGATGATTCAATATTCAATAACACAAATGTGTCATTATTAGCTTTAAAAACCAATAAGTCTAGAAGTGATAGACATGGTCCATGCTGAAAGCCAAGAGGTGCACCACTAAGGAGCCAGTGGTCCATAGAAAACAAACCGTGGACCAATCGATAGAAGTCCCAATGCTTCACTCTGCTTTTGGGGCCATAAATGGGCCTACACTATTCCTTTCTCAACGGTCCATTTGCACATATTGACTCTTCTCTATACATGTCATAATCATGGCTTCAGGCCTTCAGCCCATTCAACATTTTTAACTCTTTCTTTTAACAAACATGGCGGCATATGACATATAGATACAAAGATATGAATCGCGTGAGGTTTAAAGTGCAGTTGTAACTAATAGTTATATGAAAGCGACTCAAACGGTTGAAAGTTATGGTAAAAATGATTAAAAGTGTATTATGTACGCATAAAAATGGGTATTTGAGCCACCCAGTGGAGCCGCTTCATATTTCAATAGCGCACGACCGAACCCCACAAGGTCCAACATCGCCGGGAAAATCACCTCCATCACATATACTACAACGTTCGAGCCGAAACTTCCGCCGATTAAACCTTAACGTTGTGGGTCATGCGCTTCATTGGTAGTAGGTACATTTATGATAAATAGTACCTATAGTTTCGAACCCATGACCTCAACCCACTTGATATCAACTAAAACTAGGGTATTCATAGCATGATTTCTTTAATCAAACGATACATCTCTAATGGACTAAAACTAGGGTATTAATTCGAACATTCACGATTAATAGAACAGTACGTAGTTTGTTATAAAACAATGACGGTTAGTATGATGAGTTGTGTACATACATGAGAGTATACATGAGACTTTTATTAGCCATTGAAGGGTAATGGTGTAGTAATCCTTACTACATGGATAGAAGAAAAGAAAAACGGATCACATTATAAACTTAATATTATAAGTTCTTTATACCTTTCACCATGATTTTCAAGTTGTGAGCGGAAATTATGGGTGTTACAAAATGGTACAAGAGGGCCGGGTTGTTCGTCATGGTATAATGAGCAAGTGATTCATGCATCTTCTCGAGTATTGGCTGCCTTTTACTCACTAAGTGGAAAGAGTTTGTGACAACCGGTTTTGAGCTAAACGATGTACGCCCTTTACGCCTTGCAAACTTAAAGGTATGGGCTCTTGATAACTTCTACAATAATTTGGGTTGTGTTCCGAAGTTTTGAGCTGGCCAAAAGCTGTAGACTTTGAGGTGTATAGATGGACTTAAACAAATTTTGTATCATTCTCGAAAATAGTTTATTAAAGACATTAATATTCATAGTTTATAAAAAGGTGTTAAGTTTACAAAAAATAAATGATTTAAATGATGATGGAAGGAAGGAAGATTAAAGCATACCTAGTTAGACTTTTGGAATGACCGATTAATCCATAGGCCAATGTTCATTTTCATTTGTTGAAAAATCCTACAAATTCATATTTCCATGTTTTGTGTTTACACATAATTAGCCCCTCATCATTCAATGATGATGATAATATGTACGAAATCATGTAATAATAGTCAAATAGCCTTGTGAAACGTATTTATCTACCTTTTAGTTAATTATATCCTTATGTATAAACAATGCGACTATTGGTGATACACCACTTCTTTTAATTACTTTAAACTTGATTGGAGTTTTGATTAATACTTATGGAAGACTTGTTCACCATGTATTTTGTGTTGTGTACGAATAATAAATAAATTAAACAAATAAATGACGGTCAAATTAGGTGAAACATGATCACATGAACAAGTAATGATATGTCCATATTGTTACTAAAATAACCATAAAACCACATAAATATGGACACACGTAAATGACACAAATGGAATGACATAATCATTCATATTTATTTAAATTGACCCTTAACTTTTATCAATTTTCATGAAATTAATGTTAATGGGTTGTTTAAAAATAGATACATGATTTTCAATCCCCTACTTAGAAAATAGGTTAAAGTGAAAGAGAATAAATAAGTCATTTGTACCATTATAAGTTTCATTTTCTTTTTACCTTAAAATATGGATAATACTACGTGTAATCAACGGTAGATACAACAGTCTATATGTGATGTTAAGTTAAAATGATTAGTTAAAAGTGTACACGATTTTTAAAATTAAGCTTGCTTAATGTAATTAGATTAGGCGCTATTAAACATTGTTTAAATCGACCTTATGGATCCATTTCATTTGTTAATAACATTTTTACCTCTGAAATTGCTATCTAACCTGTTCATATTGACAATTTATAATCTAAATTCATAGGTTGGATTATTAATAATTACAATTATTATATGTTAGTTAAACTATCCTAGATGGACCATCTAAGAAAAAAGATAACATTAAGTCGAGTGTTATATTTTGTTTAAGACGTGTATAGTAGTATAATAATAATAATAATAATAATAATAATAATAATAATAATAATATACTCCGTATATACTTATCTCTAATTATTATATTAATCTATACTTGTGTCACTATCTATCTATCTCTTTAATGTTATATAAATTGTTTTTGTGATAAAGTAAAAGGTTGGTGAAGGCACAAAACCATATTATGTCATTGTGTTCATGAGCATCTCAACGAACAAGTAACAACTACTCAGAAAAATTGGTAGGCGAACACATGGAAAACGTGACATTTGTTCCTCAACATCAGGAAGCAAATTTATATTTATTTTTTTAATATATAATTATAATTATCATTTATCTATATATATCTGTTCTCAAACTAACAAGTTTAACACAACCTGAACGCCCATTAAAGGAGCGATTTGTACTTTTAGTTGTACACTGTTAAACATATTTTACATCTTCATAAACTATGTTTAATTGTACGAATTTAAAAAATAATACTCCGTAGTATACAAATCATCATCCTAATTAGTTTGATGATAAAGTTTAGGGAAAAAACACTTTTCTGATGTGTATATATATGTATAATAATTGTAGAACCCTAACTTCAAGTTACGTATAATTACACATACGTATACAACAAAATAGAAATGAAAACAAAAATATAAAGTTAGTCCCAATCTCAATACATAATGTGTATAGTTATTAGGGGAATGTCTCGCAAACCGAATTTGTTGTATTTTAAGATAAATTATTGTGAGGTAAAATGCAGTGTCATTAGCATAAGATAATTGTTGATAATATGTCGTGAATTTGGACGTAAATCACAGATAATGGTGTCCTAGACTCCTAAAATGCGGTAAATTCAACGTACTCCACCTTTAAACTTTAGTTCATTTGAGTTTAGCCACTCTGATCCTCATGCATAATACTTTGTATATGTTATAAACTCTTTTGTTTATTTGAATATATAAGATGACTTATAACAAACAGGGACAAGTAATTATGTACCCAAATGACATAGATATATATATATATAAGAATAAAATTTTAGTAAAGGAGACATAAATACGTATAATTTGTGGATAACCTTTTTAAAAAAGTCAAATGCAATCATGGTGTCACGTTTTGTCTCCAAAGGACCAAATAACATGTCAAATTACTTTCTTTCACAGTATTATTTGTGTGATCGTGTCCAACTTAAATAAATGTGATCTTAGATAACTATATACTCCGTATATCTTATTTTATATATTCAGTCAATTAAATTTATATATTAACGAGGTTCTCATGTCATGTTTAGTAATTATAACTTTATAAGTTATAAATAAGTTAGTATTAGAAGCACTTTTTATACCCTTTGTATCTCCTGGATCGGGTCAAGAACCAAACTGGTATCCGGATCCATGAAAGACCACCTAAAACACGATAGCGGATGACTTTATAGCATATGTCAAGTTGTTATAACTTATAGGGGTGAGGTTCAAATGAGATTAAATATTTTTGTGAAATTAAGGAAACCAATGATATCATGCTACATATATAAAGAGGATGTTCCATGCTACAAAACCCATTTACCCCAAACATCAATTATCTCATAAAAGACAAATCGAAAAATCATGAAACTTGCACCATATTTTTCAGCGTTTATCCTCTTCGATTTGCCATCCCTCAAGGCATACTTCCGAAGAATTATTTTTCTTCATTTTTTGGTGGGTTTCATATGTTACTAACACATGTGTTAGGTGTTGCGTTTAGGGTTTAGGGTTTAGGGTTTAGGGTTTGGGTTAGAGTTTAGGGTTAGGATTTAGCAGGGTTCATGGTTTAGGGTTTAGATTTTATGTTTTAGTAGGGTTTAGGGTTTATTAGGGTTTAGGGTTTAGTATGATTTAGGGTTTAGAGTTTTATAAAGTGTTTTGGGTTTAGGGTTTAGACCTTATAGCATATGTCAAGTTGTTATAACTTATAGGGGTGAGGTTTAAATGAGACTAAAAATTTGTGTGAAACTAAGGGAAACAATGATATCATGCCACATATACAGAGAGAATGTTCCATACTACAAAACTCATTTACCCCAAACATCAATTATCTCATAAATGACAAATCAAAAAATCATGAAACTTGCACCATATTTTTCAGCGTTTTATCCTCTTCGATTTTCCGTCCCTCAAGGCATACTTCCGAAGAATTTTTTTCTTTTCATTTTTTGGTGGGTTTCATATGTTACTAACACATGTGTTAGAGTGTTGCGTTTAGGGATTGGGGTTTAGGGGTTAAGGTTTAGGGTTTGGGTGTTGGGGTTAGAGTTTAGGGTAAGGATTTAGCGGGGTGCATGGTTTAGGGTTTAGATTTTATGTTTTAGTAGGGTTTAGGGTTTAGTATGATTTAGGGTTTAGAGTTTTATAAAACGTTTAGGGTTTAGGGTTTGGGGTTTAGGGGTTAGGGTTTAAGGTTTGGGTTTTGAGGTTTCAGAGAGATAATTGATGTTTGAGGTAAATGGGTTTTATAGTATAGAACATTCTCTTTATACGTGTAGCATGATATCATTGGTTCTCTTAGTTTTACTCAAAAATAATAGACTCATTTGAACCTTACTTTAACTTCTTATATAGTATGTGTTTATTGTGTGTTGTGTGGTTGTTACAATAATGCCGGTTATAAATTAGATTGAAATCCCGTTTTGAAATCCGTAAAAAGTGATGGTCCACCTCAGCACGTGAAAACAATAGGGTGGTGACGTGGATGTCGACTGAATGTGACTTAACTACCAATACCTTTTTACCAATATTAGTCCCTAAACTTTTCACAAGTTCAGTTTGTATCCCATATGTAATATGTTACAATGTTAACCTCACGGGACATATATTCTCGGGTGTACTTGGCACGAGCTTATAATAGTTTGTAGCTTATAGAAATTTATTATCATAAATTTTGTTTGGCTATCAAAATTTTGAGTAGTTTATGGAAACTATAAGCTCCAAAGCCATAAGCTAAGTAACTTGTAGCTTATGAAAAATAAATTACAAAAATACCCTCCAACTAATTATATATCATACCTTTTTACCAATATTAGTCCCTAAACTTTTCACAAGTTCAGTTTGTATCCCATATGTAATATGTTACAATGTTAACCCTCACGGGACATATATTCTCGGGTGTACTTGGCACGAGCTTATAATAGTTTGTAGCTTATAGAAATTTATTACCATAAATTTTGTTTGGCTATCAAAATTTTGAGTAGCTTATGGAAACTATAAGCTCCAAAGCCATAAGCTAAGTAACTTGTAGCTTATGAAAAATAAATTACAAAAATACCCTCCAACTAATTATATATCATCTTTTAAAATTAATATATTTGTCCTTTTATGTCATTTTACATTCATAAGCTACAAGCTCCAGCTACTATGTCAAACACAAATAATAACCAAAAGCTCAGCTACCAGCTTCAGCCACAAGATATCAGCTCCAGCTACCAGCTAGTTTTGACAAAAATACCTATATCTCTCAACATTTGGTAAATCCACAAATTAGTTCTTTATGATACCTTTAAGAGGATATGTACGTAACAAAGATGGCGTTGGTGAAAGTCGAGATATTAAACGTTTTCGTTGCATATATTATGTATTGCTACAAAGTCACAAGTATATTCAGTTGATGTTAGAGTCACAAGTATATTTAGTTGATGTTAGAATCAAAATGGCATACGCCGTAACGATATTTACTAAAAGTTGTGAAGGTCTCTTTATAACCGACGTTGAAGAAATAGCTTAACTACATTGTGTACATACATAACTTATATATATGTCAATAGTGTTCATCTTAGCCTAATAAGTGTATTCAAAGTCAGGTTCTTGGCATTCCATTATATTTGAGTCTCTTTTTTATCCTTTCTTTTGTACATGTGTGCACACATTTTGTTTAAAAGCATAATATACAATGTATGTATCAAATGGCTATATCACTACAGTATAATCTTTTATTTTCATTATATTTTATGTATTTTTAATTTATACATAGTATGTATCGGGGATACATAGATAGTATAATTTTCTCCTAGTTGATAATATAAATTCTCAAATAAAATTCTTGATTAAATTATATTCTTTATCCATAAAACTAATATGTAGGTTCAAATAAGAGAACCAACAAAAAATTGAGAACTCATAAGAACTACTAAATTACGTGTTGTTAAAAATAATAATAAAAAAACATTATCCATTTCAATTTTCAATAAAAATTGTTTCAAAGTATGTCTTTTTATAAATTTATTTAGCTTTTAAGTTAGATGTGTATACAATGAAATTTGATTCAAACAGTTTTTTGACAAAAAAAAATAACCATTTCAATTTAATAAAATCTGACCTTTTAAAAGCATAAAATGAAAATAATATACTAATAAAAAATAAAGTAATGCTAAATAGATTTACTTACGTAAACTTAAAAATACGCTTAAACTTTTAATTAGTTAAAAAAAATTTATCTCTTAATCTCATGCAATCAATTTATCAAACCTATCAATCACACCATTATTCTATATTTAGTCACATGTTGGGCCTACCAATCATTGCTTAATTGTGTATGACTAAATAATAATGTTTGAAACCCGGGTTTCAAGTTGACCCGGCCTAGTGACCGGGTCCGGTTGAATCGGTGATTGACCCGGTTTTCAACAAATTTTCATTAAATATATATTATCAACGAGTAATAAAAGTAAATCAATTATTTTACAAATAACAAACAAAATTGATAAATACATAACGAGCATTTCAAAAACTGTATAAATTTACATTCAATTTCCTACAAAACTAAACTTTACGTCGATTTTCTAACTTCATTTCCTACAATACTAAACAATAAAAGTACATAAATACCTTTCTATTGAAAAAACGAAGTGTTATAAACATTAGAGTTTGATAATTCATCTAGTCAAATAACAAAAACAAAAAAAAAATCGAAAACATCAAACCCAGTCGGGTCCGGGTCACCGGTCCGACCGGAAAACCCGGCGGGCGAACCCGAGTCAAAAACCACCCCAGTCCTAGTTGACCCGGTTCCCGGTCTGACCGTTCAAACCGGCCGGGTTAACTCGGGTTTTAAAACATTGCTAAATATAGGCCTGCAAATGTGATTGATGGGTTTCAAAAATTAATTGGATAAAATTAAAGGAAGGATCAAATCCAACCGATCAAAAACTTAGATCTACTTAGCATTACTAATCATTTTATTAAAGAGTACAAATAAGATGAAAAATTAGAAAAATAAAAATAAGATGAAAAATTAGAAAAGAAAATGAAAGTGGATGAAGATGCCATAGGATTAGGGGGCAGCAGGAAGATGTAGTAGGGATGTCCTTTGATTGGCTTAAGATTAATTGTCTGCCTAATAGGGGACAACCTTGTGCCCCACCAGGTCCCACCCCTCAGACGCAAATCTTTTTATATTTGATGCTTCTTCACACTCCTCGCGTACCATTGTACTACTACCAGTCTACTACAGGCTTGTCACATTCAACCACTTTTTTATATTTTTTTATTAATTATACTATATTTAATATTTTTTTTTATTTAAGTTCTAATTATATGAACTTCAAAATATACGTGAACATGTACAACATGGTTATTCTATGGATTTTACAAGGCTTTCTACACTTTCTAGTTTCATTTTCGGGGTTGAATATGCTAAAAACGATATAGTAAGATGAACACGTAGTAATCGGGAGTTTATTGGCTTTGCACTTGTAGGACGGGCGAGTTGATAATCGTTTGGTAGTCCACTCGTCCTTTATGATATTGTTAAAAACTTGTAACATTAATCCGTGAATGTCATTGTTAACATATATAAAACAAAATGAAGGTATCGAAAACATGTGAATACAAAAGATGGAAATCTCGAAGATATCTACTCGTACATACGATAAGGTGTGACATGTAAATCAAAATCAGTTTGTTCAAAGGACAACATATTGTGTCCAAATTTCATCGAGTAAAACAATGTTTTGTATTGCATGATATTGGTTTGTGAAGTACTGAAAATCATAAATGACCTAATATACCACTTGACTATATGGTATAGTGATAGGTGTACGCATACCGATGCCAAAAACACATAGGACTATGGTGTTTCCGTCAATTTACACTTTTTTCGAATAAAATCCCTGATATCTACTTTTTCTTGAAAAAAATCTAACGTTCAATAGCAATTCACTAGTCACTACTCATTATCACTTTGAATATTAGAGATATTTTATAAAAAGAAAAAAACATGTGTTACATGTTATATACTAAGCGATGGTAAGGTACGTTGCTATTTTTATTTTTTTTGAAAGGCATATATATATTAAAAGATAAAAAGTTTACAAAGTACACCACTTCTACAAGATGTAGTGAATAGGAACAAAACAAAGAAAAAAAGTTGATCACCCTTACTAACAGTAGGTGATAACCTCTCACAAACTATTATTACTCTTCAAGAGTGTAAATTCTGGAATTTATGAACCAATGAAAAAGTGACGGATCCATAAATTAAGGTGACTCGTAGCATGCTTTTTCCATATTTAGATCTTTTTTTTTTCTTTTCTGTTTATCCTTTTTTTTTAAGTAAAAACATATACGATTTCATATGAAAAAAGATCTAATTAGTACGAGTAGCTTTTAAAGTAAATAATTACAAAAAGGGTTAATCAGGTTAATGACCCCGTAGCATAATTTGTTTTCACCCTTAACATTGTCAATAAAATCACATACTTTTTGAAAAAATTATACTTTGAATGTCAAACAAATTCATAACAAAGGCTCCCTCTAACTTCTATAACTCTATAAGACAATGCCTCTACGATAAAATATAATTATGTGGATGCAGTAAATATAATTTAAGACAACAAAATAACAACCTCGACACACAATGCTGAATTAGTGATTCACAAACGCGCTAGAATGATCGATCGTGATATCTTGATTGATGCTAATCACCAG
Organism: Pseudognaphalium luteoalbum; assembly: GCA_963422505.1. Classification (NCBI taxonomy): domain Eukaryota; kingdom Viridiplantae; phylum Streptophyta; class Magnoliopsida; order Asterales; family Asteraceae; genus Pseudognaphalium; species Pseudognaphalium luteoalbum. The sequence goes on from OY730194.1 coordinate 6,673,154, forward strand.
ATAGCTTATACTGGTTTTAGTCCTTTTCAACAAATCATCAATATCAAATAGAATGATACATCAATATCAAATATAATGATATATTATTTATATATATTTATATTTGTTGTAATATAAATAAATAATATAGTAGTAAAATGAAAAGAAAGGAAATTAACATACCACTAACATATATTTACTGAAGTTTTTTAAACAAAAAATCAAAATGAAAAAGATGATAAAGGTAGTGCGGTCAATTAGTTGGTACACGATAAAGTTACCGTACACCATCCGATTAAAGCCACTTACCACGCTTTCGAGCAAAGTTTATGTACCTTCCGTTCATCACGTGAATTTGTACTTTATATTTTGATTTTAAAGCAGTATACTTTCTATTGATTTCCAACAAATTTGTTAATTAAATTGTGACATCGACGATCAAAGTTAAACATTGTATGAGTAGATACGTCGTCAAACGAAACTATTTCCCGTCGTATTGTTGTGGTACCTTTTTAGTCGATTACTAGCACCATCACATTTACAAGGATGAAATGATACACGCGAAAGATAGAATGATCCTATATATCTCACCTTATCCCGTTTGGTCGTAAGGTTGCCACAATGTAGTGTGTTTCTTACATTGCTAATACTCCATCCGTCACACTTTTATTGTCCAATTTTGACTTTTGAAGTCTTTCTTTAACGACTTTGACATTGAATTTTTCTTTGTATTATATAACATTTAATGCGAAATATATAAATGAATTGAGGTTTGAATGTATTTTCATTGGTATAATTTGCATTAAGTATTAAATAACACAAACAAAGATATTCAAGGTCAAAGTTGTCAAATAAAAATTCTAAAAGTTAAAAGTGAACAATAAAAGTGGGACGGAAGGAGTATTTTGTTTTAGAGTTAGTGTAACTTTGAGAGGAAAAAGACATCACTTTAAATAGAGTTGTTACATCTTTATGACACTTAACACTTGGAAGGTGTTTGGGATAACTTATTTGAGAGGTTTTTTTAGCTTTTCGTGGTATTATAATGCATAAAAGTTCATTGTAAGTGTTTGTATATGCTTTCTTGAAGAAACTTATCGCTATTTGCAAGGGCAGAGCTAGGACATCTAAATGGAGGGGGAAAATATATATATATATATATATATATATATGTTTTGTTTGAAGTTTTGAGGGGGCAGATTGTTAAAACTGTACTTACCTTAAATTTTTATTTTGTACATAATTTTAAAATTTTAAAGGGGGCATCTACATCCACCGCCCCTATTTTAGCTCCGCATCTGGCTATTTAAAAGGGGTGGTAATTTATACACCACCAACTTTTAGCCGTACATTATTAATTATGCTTTAAACTGTTGTACTGTATAACATACTGATGCCTATTAGTGGTGTATGACTAAAAGTTGATGGTGTACAAATCATCACCTATTCGAAAGGGTAGGAAAGTTAGAAAACTTATTACTAATACGCAAAAGCTTCACCAAGGCTGCTGATAAATGCAACACACATTTTGATTCATACATCAATTTTTACGCATTTAAATGAAGTGATATACAACTCCGTAATGCATAATTTTGATGTATAAAACAAAATAAATGTTGTCTACATCAACACCTTCGCCAAACAGGTGACTCAAATAAATTTTTCTTAAGTCGCATCTATTGGAGGAAATAAGTTAACATCGTCAGATGACTCAAATATGGACCGATCAATACAAGGCAACATTTAACTGTTACCTAACGGCGTTACGTTTTTATATCGTCCTTGTGCTTTGTTGCTTTCCCAATGTCACCGGATACTTTCGGTCGGAAAAATGGGAGTCACTGCTTTTAGCCGGTTAGGTTCCAAATAATAAGTTTACTTTGGACCCTTGTTATTATTAAAAGTTCACTTACGGTCCTTTTACATTTACATTCTATTATCTCTCCATTTTTTTTTATGTAAATTGATTTCGTAGTCTATCATATCATCAAACAAATGAATAATTATTAGTGTCAACTAATATATTTCTCAGAAAAGGACTCAAAATGCATCTCAAATTGTTTTGCATTAGAAGAACAAAATTATCATCTGTCACATATTATAATAACGAAGTTCATATACGAAAGTTTATCATTAAAGTTCATTATGTAAAAGGATATACACAATAATTTAAGATTATATTGGTAGAGTTTCTAAATAAACAATTATAACTAAGATAATTATTGTTTAATTAATGAAAAGTAAAACTGATCGATCACTAATCACTAAATAAATTATAAGAAGAAATTTTGCTTGCAACTGATATCACATATTTAGAAGCAAGTATAGTAAGGGGCGTGTTCTTGTAGTTGTAATGTCAAGCTCGAATTCTACCCAATTAAGAAAAGGATTAATGTTTGGTTATGTGCTTAATTTTACACGCATTACTATTGTATGCGTACAACTTTTATATTTTCTAGTTATATGAGGTGGATTTTCTAAGAACTCTATTGTATGTTCCAAACTTTCACATCCTCTATTGTACAAGGTGAACTTTCTAAAAACTCTAAGTAATATGATATATATTAGATATTTTAAAAACTATATTGGACTTGTTCATCTCATACTATAGTGGTATAAAATTTATGACCATATAATAGAGTTCTTAAAATGTTCACCTCATTTAATAGAATATACGAAAGTTGAGAGCATACAATAGTAATGAGTGTAAGTTGAGCGCATAACGAAATAATAAACCCATTAAGAAACTCAAAGTTTAAAATTGACTCGAGTTCAATTGACTTTGTATTTTGAAGCTCGAATTCAACTCGATTAGATACCGTTGAGCTCCGTTCGACTTGACTCGATTCAATTATCAACACTAAAATATTAAATAATAAATTAATTTAATGTAATATTAACCGACTTAACACTTTCAACTTCGATTACATTCGAAGTTTTTAAAAAGTCGGTTGTTATGTCAATATGCACATACATAATGTGGAAACATGTAAAATAATACAAGCTCGATAAGGCTTGTAAGCCTTTTTAGTTGGATATTTTAATACTCAAGCTCGACTAGGAAGTCTGCTTAAGTTGCTCAAACTCGACTTGATTTATACCGAGTCGATTTCAAGTATCTTTCAAGTCGATTTGTGTAATTTGCAAGTTTAATTTGACTCGAGTATCCCAATAGACACTATCTAAGTAATTTATTTGAAAGAAAAAAAGTTGGGAGGAATAAAAGTTAATTATATAGATATATTCCTTGAAAATTTTAATATGAGCACCTAATATATATGTTGTTAGCAACATGTATATTACATGGGATTTTGTTACACTTTTATATATATGTCTCTTATCTAACCCATAATAATACGTGATCGTTCATTTGGATTAATTATACAACACACATATCCTTTCATGTACATTTTAATGTCTTTTGAGTCTAATATGTTTTAAGTAATTAATAATTAAGGATCAGAGAAGAAGACCTAAAATGAGGAGAATGAAAAGCATGCCAAATATACTGTATTTTAAGAACAAATTTGAAGGTTTAAAATGCAATATCGCTAAATGAAGTAAAATTTTATAGGTGTAAAATACAGTATTTATTAAAATGTAGTACTCTGTTGGTAAAATGTAGTGAATCTTCCGAAAATTTTACCATAAAATGCAGTGAATTCAGCCTCCTCATCTTTTTCAAATGATGTCTTCTTCTCGGAACCGTACCCTTTAAACAAACCCATATAGAAGTATACAAAAACATATATTATAATTACTTACATCTAAAAGCATGATGTAACATATATTATAAAAATTATTCACAAGTAAAAAAAGCATGGTGTAACATATATTATATTTTTATCCTATTTGTTTATAGTAAAAAACTCCTAAATATGATACTATAAGTTAGAAAAGGGTTGATCCTTGTAGACAAGAAAAACAAAGAAATATCTTCCCTTGATCAAACAAAGTTCCAAAATTCGATATCGTTTTAGATTTGGTTCCATCACCCCCCCCGGGAAAAATAAACCCGGTCTAACCGGAATAACCGGTCACATTTCTTGGTTGTTGTTAGAATTTGGACCACCTGTTGAAATTACTGCAAACACCAAAGTTTTCAATTTTGACCTACAACCAATCAATGATTTATCCTGTTTTTCTCTGAGAATTATCATGATTTAGAGAGAGAAAATGAATTCTGATTGCTGATGTAGATGTTTCGGAAGCCGTTTCGTGTTGAATTTGTTCAGTTGTTGCAGTTTTACATGTGTATTTACTGAAATTAAGGTGATCTGTGGTGACCTTACGGTTTCAGAAGCTGTTTTCTGTTGAATTTGTTCGTTTTATGCAGTTTTGAAGGTGTTTTAAACTAAATTGAGGTGATATGTGGTGATGTACGGTTGAATTCTAGGGTTTTGGTGATAATTTACGGTTTCGGAAGGTGTTTTGTGTCGAATTTGTTCATTTGATGCAGTTATAAGGTCTCCGCAGTGATTGCAGCTTGAATTTATGGGTTTTGTTGAGAGTTAATCGTTCCGGAAGGTAATTGATGTTTATTATGCTCATCTGATGCAAGCTTAAAGGTGTTGAAACGAATTTACGTTAAATTTTAGGTTTTCACTGAAAATTTACGTTCCGTAGCTATTTCATGTAATAATAGCTAGTTTCATAGGTGTTTTGGACTGAATTGAGGTGATCTGTTGTGATTGAAGTCGAATTTAAGGGTTTTAGTGAGAACTGCCGGTTTAGGAAGCTGTTTGATGCAACTTTACAGTAGTTTTAAATCGATTACAGTTGATCTGTGGTAACTAAAGTTCCAAGTCTAGGGTTTAAGTGAGAATTATTATGTGAGATAAGAGATCTGTGTTTAAAGTCGATTTTCCTAGTGAAATGACATCTTCAGAAGCTTCAAGCAAAGGTAATAACAATAACAACAATAATAATAGTATGAGAGCAGACAGAGACACGTTTTCGTTATCTAATTTTAGCGACAAAAACGATGTCGTTGGTGATTCAGGAGTGGCTCCAGAGGTTCCAGGTGCCGGAAAAGGTACTTTTCAGAATGACTATTTATAGATAAATTAATTATTTGCTTGATTAATTACTTTACTGTGTGTGTGTGTGTAGGTGATGCAGATATTGCTCTATATAAGGAACTATGGAGAGCTTGTGCTGGTCCGCTTGTTACCGTTCCTCAGGAAAATGACCTAGTGTTTTATTTTCCTCAAGGACACATAGAACAGGTTTCAAACTTGTACTAATTTGTACGAATAGTGGTTTCAAATAGTTATTGTTGATGAGTTATTTATAGTCTGACTCTGTGGGTAATCAGAAAGAGTTGTGTTATGTTTATTAGGTTGAGGCGTCGACCAATCAAGTTGCAGAACAACAGATGCCAGTTTATAACGTGCCATCAAAGATCCTCTGCCGTGTTATGAATGTGCAATTAAGGGTAAAATACTAATATTATTGAGAATTACTGATATTTACTTCGGGTTATTTTGTGTCTTTAAAATAATTATGGTGGTGTTTGTGTATAGGCGGAACTAGAAACAGATGAGGTGTTTGCGCAAATAACTTTGATGCCAGAACCTGATGTGAGTTTGGTTTCAGTGTGATGAATATTGTTACTATATGTGTAGTGTGGCTAGCATTCAAATTTAATCTAATGTTTTTGTTATGAAATTTTCTTTGACAACAGCAAGATGAGAATGCGGTTAAAAAGGAACCAGCACCACCTGTCCAATCTCGATTTCATGTGCATTCCTTTTGCAAAACGTTGACTGCTTCTGATACGAGTACTCATGGTGGGTTTTCTGTTCTGAGACGCCATGCTGACGACTGCCTTCCTCCACTGGTTTGTAGCTTACCCTATAAAGCTTGAAATACTTCAGCTTATTTTGTTAGTGGTTTTGTTAATTAGGCTTCTATGGTCATCTGATTGTGAAGGACATGTCAAGGCAACCTCCAACACAAGAGCTCATAGCCAAGGATTTGCATGGAAACGAGTGGCGCTTCAGGCACATATTTCGGGGTAATCACCATATGCATTTTCCAATTTTAGAACAGTAGATTTATAATTTATTAAGAGTGTGGTTTTCTATAACTTGATATGTTATTTGTGTATTTAACCCCCACTAATAAGGTTAAACTGCAGTAAGTATATAGTTATTTAGCAAAAAACAAAATAAAGCTTGTATTTGTACATGTAGGATTCCTTTATTCTTTATTTGTTTCTCTGTATAAGCGTTGGGTGAAGCTTCAATTCTTCTTACTAATAGTTTGTCAATACCAGGTCAACCACGCAGGCATCTTCTTCAAAGTGGTTGGAGTGTCTTTGTTAGTTCTAAAAGGCTGGTGGCCGGTGATGCCTTTATATTCCTAAGGTAATGACAAATGTCATTATCAGATTATATCTTTTTCATTTGAATTTTATTAATATATTTCTGCTTTTTGATAAATGGTGTATGTAGAGGTGAAAATGGAGAGCTTCGTGTGGGGGTAAGACGTGCAATGAGACAGCAGGCAAACGTCCCATCTTCTGTCATATCTAGTCATAGCATGCATCTAGGAGTGCTTGCAACCGCTTGGCATGCCATCCAGACAGGAACTATATTTACAGTCTATTACAAGCCTAGGTATGTGATCAATATAGTGCACTTGAATAACAAGTGTGAAGATGCGTTTGGGTCACAATGAGGTCGGGTTGAAGCAATTCCTTTTGGTACTTGTCAACACACTCCCGGGTTGACTCACAGATAACTAATTAACATTCTAATGCTGATTACAAAAATGAGTACTACTACAATTATAATCTAAATCTTTGAATAAAACCATTTAGGAAGTTGTATGCATCGCATATAGCGTTTGGGTGACTTTCAGCCCAGTTGACCTATTTAACCCATGCCTGTTTATCTATTTTTTGCTGCAAATCGTTTGAGATTAAACACAACCTATCAGAAAGTACATGGGTCAAAACTGTGACCTCTATATTCTTAACGTGACATTGAAAAGGATGATTTTATTATGATGGCTTTGAGCTAGTGTAATATTCTTGTCAAAAACACCAATGAGTAAATCCATAATTCATTCAATGTTTTTGCTGGAAAGCAATTGTCTGCAATGTAGCAATATCATTGGGGTGGAAATTATCCTTTTATGTGCATGTTTTGATAATAAGGTAATGTGTTATCTCCTCTTTATTGTCTCAATTACTTGTATTATAAGTTATTTAATTTGCTATAGGACTAGCCCCGCAGAGTTCATTGTTCCATATGATCAGTACATGGAGTCTATCAAGAGCAATTACTCCATAGGGATGAGATTCAAAATGAGGTTTGAAGGCGAAGAAGCTCCAGAGCAAAGGTATAGCTAGTGGATCTTTTTCCTCTATATTTCCTTAACTTGCTATATTCTTTAATGCCCATATTATGACTTGATAATTTGTTTGATCTTGTAGATTTACTGGAACTATAGTTGGGATTGAAGAGTCTGATCCGAAAAGCTGGCCCAAATCTAAGTGGAGATGCCTGAAGGTATTATTTAAAGTCATGACAATCTTACTTCATGCGATGGCACGAAATCTTACATTCTTCTCATCTTTATTTATAGGTCCGTTGGGATGAAACATCTACAATTCCTCGCCCCGATAGAGTTTCTCCTTGGAAAATAGAACCCGCTCTCACCCCTCCTGCAATAAGTCCACTTGCTGGGCCTAAACCGAAAAGGCCTCGTTCAAGCATGTTGCCTTCATCACCGGATTCCTCTGTTCTGACAAGAGAAGGTACGTATTTCCCTAGCATTAAAAGTGGCAAAATGGGTGGGTTGGGTAATGGGTCAAAATGAGAATCTGGCACGGGTCAAAATGGCTTGGTTTGACCAAGAACATTATATATCCGATGTTATTTGAACTTTTCATAGATTATTGGTGTCAGGTAAGATTACAAAAACCATACCGTAATGTAGAATAAAACGATTTAAGAGGTTCAAGACTTAATAAAATAATGTAGGCAACTTTCACTCCATTTGACGTGTATCTTTTTTTTTATTTTTAATTTTATCTTTACGACTCTTTTGAGCTAAAACATTACTAAGCGGATCCATTATTATGTAAATGGGTCAAATCTGCGACCTCTAGTCTTAGTGATTCTGTTAACAATGAATACTTTTTTATAAGATAATTTAAATATAGGTTCTTCAAGAGCCATTCCAGCAGACCCTTTACCTGCAAGTTCATTGTCAAGGGTGTTGCAACGACAAGAATTATTGGCTTCAAGAATCCCTTTCGCAGAGAATAACGAGTCAGATTCATGTGGTAGGCCCATTCACTGGCCATCATCAGCAATAGAGGATGAGAAAACAGATCCTGTTTCGGTGTCTCAACGTGATGGGATGGAGAAAATTTTACCCTATGGTAGGTCCGCAGAATCTTCTTTCACAGATCTATTATCAGGTTTTGGATCCCACAACAATCAAGCTGATGGAAAATTCAGCATACAGTCAAACCCGTGGTCAAGCATGTCCTCTAATCTGGACCTCAACTTAATGGGCTCAACCATGAAAGGTGTTCATGCCAGTGCCTTCGGCGAATATTCTGTTAATCAAAGGGGTAACGAGCTGCAACATGGAAAATGGCTGATGCCTCCACCACTTCCGTCATATTTACACATGCCAAAATCTCCACTGGTTCAGCAAAATGATGCGAGGAAGCCCAAAGACGGAAATTGCAAAATATTTGGTGTGCCCCTAGCGGGTAACAAGGTTGCATTAGATGGTGCAATTTTTGCACATCAGGGGTTACAATTAAAACAATACCCCACATTCGAATCTGATCAGAGATCTGAACAATCCACAGGTCAAAAAGTAATTGGTAATCTTCCAGTTGGTAAAGAAAGAGAGAAGCAGTATCAAAACTCCCAGCCACCAGCGAAAGTCCATGGAATATCAACAAGGAGCTGCACAAAGGTATTGGTCGTAGTCTTGTAGAGGCAATATAGACTGGTTGGGTTGGGTTGGGTTGTGTTTGGTTGATGTGTAAGAATCTGTGCAGTTTTTTACTTTGTATAGGGCTAACTTCATAGAAAAGTAACCAACTTTTATCAAATTTCTGTAGGGCTCAGATAGTATATTTTATTTCTCTCTTAAATGAGTACAAATCTTTTTTTCTTCTTTTTCTTTTTATATTTATTTATTTATCTATGGTAACCATAAGATGATTGGACGTAGATTTGCAGATATACCCACTTTCAGGCACAACCACCTACCCAAGTTAGAAAACTTTATGGAAGTTTGATTGCCCAAAATGGATTTTTCGTGGATAATAAATACATTTTGATAGGTTGCTTTTATATTTGGAAATGGAAAATATATGTCACTTAAGTTAGAACTTTGAGGAAAGTTGGTCATGCTTAGTGCATTTGGCCCATTGTTCACAGTGTATCAAATGATTATATAAATTATTTTTTAAGACCCCTCCCAACCACCGATGCAAAACTGACTGAACACTGCCAACCGTGGCACATCTCTCAGTTATTCTGGGCCGACACATTATTTACTTTATATATTTACTAAATTATAAATAAAACAATTTCAATAAAATTAAAAATATAACATTAATTAAAAACAAAACATTACAATAAATATAAAAAAAACATTTATTGAAAAAAAAGTACAATTACAATAACTAACGTGGACGGAAATTTGGTGGGAGGGTCGCAATGAGTTGAATAAGATAAGTGTGGTAATATAATATAGATGAAAAATGTAGTAGGGAAGTGTTGAAAGTAGATGAAAAGTGTAGTAGAAAGATGATGAGAAGTGTGTGGATTTGAGTTAAGTTGTACGTGTATATATAGTGTGTTTAGGATAAGGAAAATGGGTTTAACAGAAAAGTAATTTTTTGTTAATATTACTGTCAAATGATTAAAAAAAAGAAGTTAAAATAATGCTGCGGGGCCCACCTTTTCCTTTGCTTCACCGTCGCCAAACCGAAGGCCGACTGATCGACGCGCAACCGACCGCGGAGGTGCCAACGCTGTTGGCCAGCCGAAGCCCCAACCGATGCCCGCGTTGGGAGTGCTCTAATTAGCTTATTCTTTTAATACCTGGATCTAGGAGGTTTAAAGCATCAAAATGTAAAGATACATTTTAGGTGACTTTTGACATGTTCACCCGTTAAACATAATCCGAATTGACCTGACTAGCTATAATATATGCTTCCATTGATCACTTTTCCTAAAAACTTACCGAATTGTATTGATTTCAGGTTCATAAGCAGGGGATTGCCCTTGGTAGGTCTCTGGATCTTACTAAGTTCAACAACTACAATGAATTAGTTGCTGAATTAGACGAGTTATTTGAATTCAATGGAGAACTTAAAACCCGAAACAAGACTTGGCTGGTTGTATACACAGATGATGAGGGTGACATGATGCTTGTTGGAGATGATCCATGGCAGTAAGGATTAATGATTCAATATATCGATTTTACTTGACATTTACAGTTTCACTGGTTCTATTTTCATAAGTTTATTCATCATACTGATCAGAGGTGGCAATTTCAATACATTTACTAGTGAATGGGTAAATGCACGTTATGTTCTATTTCTAATGGGTTAAAGAGATAAGATCAAAATATTAGCTAGAACGGATTGTTTATTATAGATTACAAACTTGGAAAAACCTGGCATGTACTGACTCCTATAAATATTTACTCCATTTGGCCCATTACACGTCCTGCCTGACCCACCAGTTTTGCCACCTCTAATACCGTCATATTCTCACCCCTTTTACACGTATCTTCTTGTCTAATCAGGGAATTCTGTGGCATGGTGCGAAAGATATTCATTTATACTAGGGAGGAGGTGCAGCGAATGAATCTTGGGACTCTAAATTCAAGGGGCGAGGACAATTCATCAGTCGCAGAAGGTGTAGATGGCAGGGGGACTCTTCCATCATATTCTAGTCCTGAACATGCATAGGTTTTTATTACTATATCCAGGTAATTAACTCCATTCATACTGTTTTGGTATGTATATACGCATTTTGTAATGTTGCATTTACGATTCGTACTTATAGTATAATACTTCGATAATAAATGCACCACGGTACACATACTTACATAGTATATGCTTGGGTGGAATAATGTAGCAGAAAAAAATACTCCTCACTTACAAAATTTTAATTGAAGATGATCTTCAACTTTGACAGCAAGTAACCCGTATTCGGTATCTAAGTTATTCATCAATGTTATGTAAGAGAAAGTCAACATAGTTCTTCACTTCATATTGGATTAAACAGTATACAAATGCGCTCATTTCTTCTGCATTGATGCAATCTAGGATACTATCGGAGTGAAAAAAGTGTCTAAAGAAGAATAGATGCTAGGCTATTGAGAGTTTTGTCAAAGTTTTTGAAAGTTTAGGGGGGTTTAATCAAAACTATTAACTGTTTAATGGCATTAACGCGCTTAAAAGGTTGATCGACTGAAATAGAAATTGGATCCAAGTTTATTACATTTCTAGCAATTAAGACTACAGAAGTAACTGGAAATTTGGAAATGTAATACAAGAGTGTGATTTGTTACAGGTATATGTTTGTAGGTGGATAGGGAGTATGATATATACATATTACATAGCTCATGGCAGTTGAGGAGAACTTAAATAATTACTTTTAAGTTGCGTGAAGATGCTTCTGACTTCTCGATGAGCACTATTTTCTGCTGAATGGAGGTAAGTGTTTAATGATGATATCGTGTCTAAATTTTTTGGATAGTTGGAGCTGTCATATTCCAGCATGGGCTCATTAACGTTATTATTCTTATGATATATATATAAGTATGGCTGTATATAGGTGATATTGGGAGTATCGGGTACCCCATTATGTACAAAGGTGTTTTTGCTAGATAGCTTGTTCCACTTTATTTAATGTAAGGAGAAAGTTATTGAATCTTAATGGAGACTCAACTTATGTGGTAAAACTCTGTATGTTTTTTTTTGGCTCTAAATATACCTGCTTAATGCACTTCTTTTGTGCAGTGGATTTAGAAAATGTATGAAGTGGTTTACTGGTTGTTAAAGAAAAGAAAAGAAAATCTAATTCAAAGCTTGAAAAGTTTTCTTGTTTTAATAACAGAGAGTTTGACTAATAGGTTCAAATTATATATGTCCTTGTTACTTAGCAGCACGTAAGGTACGTAACCTTGCGTGTTGTTAGCTACACCTTATATTTTTTCCTGTATCTATGAGTTTTGTGGTCCAGTTAGTATTTGCACTATGTGTATGTGTATGTTTTTGGAGGGTTTAAGAATCGCATTCAAGTGAAAACAAATTCAAATTTTCATAAATACTCCGTATAAGATACTTCTTTTATCCCACCCATACTTCCTGGTCTAGTCTGTTTAAGGTCATTTTTTTATTACTTATGTAGTTATCAAACTGCCGGAAACTTATATGCTAGATTTGGCCCTGGCTGGAAGGGACCCAAAAAAGTGAAGGAGTCTACATTATGATCAAAGGTGCTAGTCATAAATATGTAATGAGTGAAAACCTAAAAATGATAGATTTGTATAGAATTCTACTAGTTGGAAGTAATAAAGTGATATTTAAGACACACTACCATTTGAAAACCGTTAAGAGAAGTCTATCCGGTAAAAACTGAAAGCGAGATTTATGATGAATACTGATTAGGTACGAAGCAACTAACGAGTATTTAGAGGAGTATTAGTGCTTTTAAGTTAAAGCATTCTTGTCTTTTTATTAAGACTTCTCTGTTAACGAGATTTGAGAGATAGGTTTCGAATTGGGTGAAGTAGGAGTGACAATCTCAGCATTTATTAATTGACGAGTTTCAGTTTTATATCAGTAATAATGACCAAATGTGATAACCCAACCTTTTTAACAAGTCATTAAGATTGCTCTTTGTGGCCCCATTTCTAACCCCGACCCTTTTGTTAGTTGGAAGTTGTAATTACCGGAGAGTTCTATAACGGGCTTGAAGCAAGTTGGAGTGATCCACTCCAATCAAAGATTATTCTTGTTTGCTTCTGTATCGTGTATCAAACAGTCATGCTTTTAAATCTTCATTATCTTTTTAATAATGAGGGTTGGGTATCGTTCTCTTTGGTTAAGGTTTAAAGCTTTTTTAGGGGCAAAATTTGGGGATTGGGCAACAATTGTTGCATTGGTTGTGTAAGTGTCAACCCACACTTTACACCTCTGCTTGCAAGCAACATCAGTTTTCCTTCAAAATAGAATCTCCTTTCTTTTTTGAGGAAAGATTACGTCCTTCAATCTCATGATTGCGTCGACAAGGTCAGATCATTAGTGATATCATAATTGGGTCGATTAAACGAGATCATGAGTAGAAAGTCGAAGATCTACATATCACTTCTACTAGGAGTAGCCATGCCTTTTCCATGCTGCAGGCTGAACGTGGTTGGTCAAAAACATTGGAAACTTTATGGTCAAGGCTTACAGCAAAACAATCAAACCGACGTGTCCAAAGTAAGAATTTTAGCATTAGTCATTGTTCAAAGCAACACTGATGGCTTTGGTTTTCAAACATTCGCTGTAAATAAATTTACTGTCACTCTCGCTTTGTGACCATGTCAATCCCTATTTCATTTTGCCCTAATTCAAGATTTTAGTCCAGAACTCTACATAATACTTCTATCAGTAGGATCATATATTATACCACTAATTACACATATGTACATAATCTTTGTTTTAAAGGTTCAAGTCAATGAACATCATATTCATTGCTTGGTTCAACAGCTAATCCGTTAACATGAACATTTAATGACCATCAGTCTCCTTGAAGTACTGTCAATCCTGTAAGCAACAAAGTTGGCTTCAGCATCGAGTTCAATCAATCTATTCTCTTATACATCGTTTTTGGCTCCCTTCTCATATTTAATTTCCCATTTCGTCATGCCCCATATTTGTACTCGGCAAAACGATAACCGACATATCTTCAGTAACATTATCGGGATAGTCGTCGATCCAAACAAAACGGATGGTTTGTAGTTCTCATACATTCATTACAAATAGATTTAATATCATATGTATCGCTCTTGCTTTGGTGCCGTGTCAATCCCTACTTTAATTTGGCACCAACTAGAAAATCTAATCAGGAACCCCACGTATAAACCGCTAGTAGTAGGATCATTATGCCGATAACTACACGTACATATCTATGAGCTTTATATTTTAAGGAGTAAATCAATGAACATCATATTTGTAGCTAGGTTCAACGGCTAATAACTTGTTATTACCAAATCTAGAGGTGCACATTCCCTGACCTTCGGTCTCCTGGAAGTACCCGTCGATCCAAGTGACAAAGCTGGCTTTCGTTTTTCGCTTTTCATTTCTTTATTCCATATATCTGCACTCGGGGAAACAATCTAATTGCCATTTTCAAAGTAGCATTTTGGGTATAGTAGCTGATCCAAGCAACACTAATGACTTTAGTTTCCAAACAGACATTACTAATTAATAAATTTAATACCACATGTATCGCTCTCGCTTTGGGACTGTGTCATTCCTATAGTTATATATACCCTTCATCTCGAAGATTTAGTTGGAACCCTACCAGTATACTGCTACCGATAGGATAATATACTATGTAATAATTACACACATGTATAAACTTCATTGTTAAGATTTATATGAATGAACATCGTATTCAATTCGTTGCTAGGTTTAACGGCTAATCAGTTATCAGCATATCCAGACACATTCCCTGAACGCCGCCTGTCGAATGATCAAGCAACAAAGTTGGCTTCGGTTTTTAATACGAGTACTATTTATTTTTACCAAATATATCCTTTTTTCGTCATACCACCATTTACACTCGTCGTTTCGTTATGTCCCAATCTTCTTTTTATCATGCTTGATAAATTGAAGTTACAATCGGGCCAGTGTGCACTTCACACCCTAGCTCACATAAAATTTCACAAAGAGTAATAATACGTAATAACATCTTAGCTTTCCTAAACACAAATATTTATTATAGATAAACACCACCAAATCATCCATAAGTTGCAAGATAGTTTCCACCATTTTACACATCCGACACAACCCAAACACAAACAAAAACAAACTCATACTATAGTTTTAAGTTTTAACACCCACACGAAAACTAGAACATATTAAACCGCTCGACTTGCTTCAACACGCAGTGCACATAGTCTACTCGATAGCAAGGTTTCCTGCCGACTTAAGAAGCATCTGCTTGACATAATCCAGATTCACATCCTGCCCTCCATTGAAAGGCTGCAAAACCATACAAAAAAACCAAAAATTCAACAAACAAAAGTTCACAAACCGCGCTAATTAACTAATTAAATCGCTATCAGCATAATTATCTTGCAATAAGTACATTGAATTAGGAATGTACCTCAGCCCTAAAAACATCAAGCGCAAAACCTTCGAAACTACTCATAACCGCTTGTTTGATGTCTAAGCCGAGCTTATCAAGAGTACTTGTGACCGAATACATCAAGCCCGGTTTCTGGTTGCAAAACATGTGAATTTTCAGCACCCCTTCTTCTATGATTTGGTTCACCTCAATCTACATAAAACATGAAAAACACAAGAATCATTACTAAAAATTTATCATTTTTTATTCGTAAACAGAAACAATCATAGCATCGATCATATCATATCTTGACATAAATACCATATAACTCACGTACAGGAGAAAAGCTTTAATTTCGATTTTAAGTACTTGATTAGTATGTGTTAGATTTTAAACTTGTCGTTAATTAATTAGTCGGTACTAAATACTTTCCCGAATTAATCATTTGTTTGCACGTTTTGTATCTTTCGTCTTTTAATAATATTAATAAAAAATAGTGATTTTCGCCTATATATTTATCGACGAATATATATTTAAATGATTTTTTTTAAAAACGAATATATTTTCAAATACAAAATTTACTAAATATTCACATATGATATCGTGGTTGTGTAATATTCATCGATTGATACTACAAATAAAAAAAATAGTTATTTCTATTCATAAAAACGTGTATTAATTTCCACTTTCCTAAGGTAATCGATTAAAACATACCGTAGTTGGCACGGGAGCAGGCTCTTCCCTGATGAATGAAGGGACAGCGGCCGCAGCTGCGGTCTGATGGTAGAGGCCGTTGGCAGTAGCAGGGATGACGGCAGGCTGAAACTCCAGTGACTCGAGTTCGAGATTAACTCCGCTGATTTTCTCAGAAAGGTCTTTCAAATACGTAATTGCATCTCCAAGAATAGAAGCCCTATCCATCTGTTATCAACATTATTTATAAACAAACCATGCACATAAAATAATACTGTAATATATATGAACATGAAAATCTATCCTATAAACAATTACAATTGTATAACATGTCTCAAAGTCAAGAACAAGATTTTTTATTGTAGGTCCAAAAATATATAATTACATCCTTTCTGTTTATGGAATCTAATAACATCGGAATCTTTTTGTTTTGATTTCATAAAAAGTAAAATAAAAAATGTTTAAAAAAACAAAAGGAAAAAAAAGAAGAAGAAGGTGTTACTTCTGAATTACATAAGAGGAAAGTACAAAAAGTTATGAAACCAATACATAAATAATCATTATCATTAATTAATAGTATTAAAATATTCACAAGATTCATGCAAAATTAGAAATTTATTTACTTTATTTTTTAAATTCTTATAGTCTCACCTTGCTGATGTTTGGCACAACAGACCTAAGCTGAAGCAGTCCCTCATTCAACCTGCTTCTACGACGCCGTTCCGCCAACAAATTCTTCGCCGGGAGACCGCTTTTGGACTTCTTCCTTTTCCGGCCATCAACGCCGGAAGAGCTGCTTCCGGTCACCTTAGTCACGTCATCAATATCAATCAAATGTTCATGATCACCAGTACCAGTACCACCACTGTTTGTATGATGATCAGTAATGGGCACAAAACCTGAAAAGTCCGACCCGATTTCGAAATGGGTCGGCTGGAACTGAGGTTCTGAGGTGAAATCTGGAATGCCCATTTCAGGTGGCAAGACAAATTCATCATAGTCGATTTCGACATCGAAATCTGCTTCCAAAGGTTGGAAATTTATTGGTAAATCTTGGAAATCTGGGAGGTTGTTGTTTTCATTGTTATTGTTAAGGTAATCTTGCAAGTACAACTCATTGTTGTTGTTGTTGTTCATGTTTCTTTTAGAGAGAGACAGAAGAGAGAGAGAGAGAGAGTAAGGAAGATGGTAGTTGCAGAAGGAAAGGGTAATGGCTTTTTATAGTTGAGGTGGTGACTATGTATGTATGTGATAAGATCACAAAATTAGCTGGAGTATTTTATTGGTAAATTTGCTAAATAAGATTATTTTGTTTTTATTAGCTGTGAGTAAGATTATGAGGTGTTGGTTAGCTAAAAATAGATAATTAAGATAAGTGTTAATATATCTAGAGTTTGTACATGTTTAAAGTTGTACTTCATATATAATCCGTTACTACTTACTTGTACGTTTAAGAAATATTACTGTACTAACTGTAGTATTTCTATAATATTATGG
This sequence comes from Pseudognaphalium luteoalbum, assembly GCA_963422505.1. Lineage (NCBI taxonomy): Eukaryota > Viridiplantae > Streptophyta > Magnoliopsida > Asterales > Asteraceae > Pseudognaphalium > Pseudognaphalium luteoalbum. Next base: position 6,690,664 of record OY730194.1, read on the forward strand.
CCGGGTATTGTTAACGACAACCCAAAAGACTATCAATAATGTGCATTAATTGGTTGTATACTCAAGTGATATTTATGAGAGATCAACTAAAAAATTCAAAGGGTCTGAGAGTTTATTATGGTATTAGTACAAATATTAATGCATGTTCTAAATTATTATAGACAGCTCTAAGGATTGTCATTATCATTTTCCTAATATTGTTGATCAAATTAAAGACATTGTTGTGACTTGTGAGTAGGGATAGAAATGGATTGGATATAGATCGGATGATGTCATATCCACATCCATATCCATTTAAATATTTTTGTCTATATCCATATCGGTATCCATTTAATTTCAATTCATTCATCCATATCCATATCTAGAGGTGGTAAAATGAATGGGTCGGGTTGGGTCTGGTCTAGATGGGTCCGGGTCTAGATGGTTCATCTAGAAGGATGTGTCTAAACGGGTCCGGGTCAAATGGATCTCTGGTCGGGTCATCGGGTTCATCAATTTTTTTTTATTTGAGTAAAAAATGAAATGATGTGGAAAAAAATATATCCGTTAGACCCATCCAAACCAGTTGGTTAATTGTTACACAGTTATAGGTTATATTGAAAAACCCATTTAGACCCATCCAAAAAATGAGGAGGAGACCCAACAAACTCATCCCCTCCTAAAAATTAACTAAATTGACCCATAAATAACCAATAGGTCTAATGATATCACCTCTATCCATATCCGATGGATTAAGTTGGTTATTGAATGTCCATTAGATATAATCAAAAAATGGTAAAAAAATATCTAATATGATATGAAACCAACAAATACTGAAACAAAACACACACACACACACACACACACACACACACATATATATATATATATATATATATATATATATATATATATATATAACATGAGACAATCTAGTCACATAAGCATACCATTATCGCCAATGGAGCATAATTTGTTTCAACTAAGGGTGTCAGAAATACCCGAACCCGAATAGATAACCCGAACCAGAATAACCCGAATTCAAAACTTATTCGGCCACCTGAATTCGTATAACCCGAATTCGAATAACCCGCATCTTATTTGAGTAAGGTTTCGGATAAATATTTTACATATCGGGTAACCCGAATAATCTAATAAATTATTTAATATACAAAGATAACCATATATATAAGTTATTTATGGTGAATCCATATATAATATACATATATAAGTTATTCATGATGATTTATATAAACTATTAGGGTCATTTTATAAAGTTCAAGTTTTGTTCAAAGTACGAAAATTTGAAATATCATCTTATTCGAGTTTAAATGAATAACCCGAACCCAACCCGAATTCAAATAACCTGAACTCGAATAACCCGACCTTATTTGAATCGGGTTTCGAGTTAGATTATAAACTTGAAAAACCGAATAACCCGACCCGAATAACCCGAAATCCAAAAAAAAAATCCAATTACACCCCTAGTTACAATTACATGTAAACATATATTTTGATAAATGTAAATGCGCGATCTCTATGTTTATCGATTAATCTCACATGCTTTGATTGTCATCTATCGTGGATTCCGACTTCACTATATGGTTGGAAACAACGTGCGATAGATTTATGCATTTCGATTTGCTATATAAATCAATAATACAGATACCCCACAAAAATACATTATGATATTCAAATTTTACTAGTTTATAAATTCAATGACACTTTAATAGTTTATCGGTTATGTGTATATGAATATGTAAATTTATATGTATATATAGATGTACTTGTATTTCGGGTGATAATAGATAAATCCATGGATGATTGATTCTCATTCATATCCGATCCACTATTCATCTACATCCATATCTATATCTATATCCACTATTCATCCATTTAAATCGTCCATGTCCACCATTAAATGAATGGATCGGATAGATATCTAATGGATCGGATGACAATTACCATCCCTTCTTGTGAGGAAAGAGTTTCACATCTTAAAACTTAAAAGGGCTATCAGATTAATTAGGTTAAAAAATATGTTACAAGTTGTTTTAAGTAATTACAAGATTACTAGGGAGTAGTATTTCTTAGATACGGTTGTAAACGAGTCGAGAGTAAATTGATCAAGACCCTTGACATATACAAGTAGTCAAGTAGGCGGATTTATGTTTCTAAATGCTCTATTCAAGTTATTATAGTTTTCGACACTTAGGTTATATATCTACTATATATATATAGGTTATATATCTACTATATATATAATATATATCGATTTGAATGAAAAATCCCGGGCTTATTAATTTTGGATTTTAATGCTGTTAAGATAATTTCTAAAAGATTTTTGAAAATTATATTGTACATTTGGCGAAATTGGTTTTGCTTTAGATCTTCAGTTTTTCTGTTCCTAAGGAGATACAGTTAGATTTGAAAATAATTTTCAATTTAATGATTTTCCAAGACAACTGTAAACAATCTGATTATTGTTAATTAATTATTTACATTAAATATACAACTTTGATTATATTTATTTATTGTGGAATCTTATCTAAATAAACTAGCAGGTATACTCGTGTATTACACGGGTTGTTTGACGTATAATTTTATTTTGCATAAATAAACTACTAATATCATTTGTATCATGAGAAATAAAAGATTTCAAATTTTACAATTAGAGTTATATAATTGTAGCTTTTGTTAGTAATAGCTTTTTAATTAACAAATATATGTTAATATCTCGACCTTATGATCTTATCAAGTAAAAATTAAAAGTATTATTTCTTACATTCATATACATCTCGGCTCTATCTATAATTAGTTTGAACATAATAATTTAAGTTACCTTTTAATTGATAACATAATTTGAATACAAATAATTAAAAGGATTAATTGATCACAAATTTAAAAATTAAATTAAACGAAAAAATCATCAAAAACTTTCATGTATAATATTAATAAGATAGGAAGAATGTACCATGAATGGGTACCCATGCATGATTTAATTTGAATAGATATTAAGTTGAGAAAGTAAAGTACAAGCGTATATAATATTCATTATTATTATTGTGCAATTATAATATTATTTTAGTTTAGCAATCGGTTGATAAGTAGCAAAAAAATATAATAATAATAATAATAATAATAATAATAATAATAATAATAATAATAATACTACTACTACTAATAATAATAATAATAATAATAATAATAATAATAATAATAATAATAATAATAATAATAATAATAATTGATTGTATTCAACTACAATTTCAATATAACTATATAGATTAAGGGCTATGATATATACAAGAAATTTTTTATTATAAAATTATGCATCACAGTATTGTACTGTACACATTATAATGCATAAAATTTGATGTATGCATCAAAAAATTCATTGTATATATCTACTCCTATAGATTAAACATCCATATATCTATTTAAACAATAATTGCATGGGATTTTTTAAATTTGATATTTGATTGAGTTATTTTTAAAATATATTTAGTGATATTAAAGGACCAAATTGATTAAATTGAAATTTATTATATTGATGACATCATATAAATGTTTCCCATATATAATTTAATTTTAATTAAGATTATATATAGGAAACACTCAATGATATCATCAAAATTTCAATCAACCAATTAAATTTTTTATTTTTGTCCAATTTGCTAAAATTTAGGATATAATGATTTATTAATTTTCTCTTTTTTACAACCTGTAAACTAACTATTAATCTTCGTTACTTCAATTTGTTGATTATTCACACATTAATTAGTTACGAATTTATATATTATAACATTTGACAAAGATTATTGCTTATATATTTTATAATTAATATTTATATTATTTTCTATTATCAGGAGTACATAAAGAGCGTGTTTTTTTTTTCAACACAAAAACAATGGTTGCAGGACGAAAAATTTGACATAAATTATCAGTAAAAGATAATATTAATTTTATCAATGTAAAAATGTCAAGTTTTGTAAAAAGGTAATATTCAACTAATAGTAATCATAATCATATCAATGCTATGAATGTTAAACATATTTAATCAACTCTCTTTGTAAGTTATAATATCAATTGATGAATATTATATTCAAACTTGTTAACATTAATCACAATAAATTTTAAATAACATTTTATGATGATAAATGTTAAAGAGAAAATATTTTGTAAACTATGCTTTGAAAATTTCTATTTTGTGTACCCAATTATTATTAGTTATTGCTATTTGTAGCTGATTATTTTTGCTGACAACTTATATATAGGTCATATGGTAGCTTACATGGCTAACACATTAATCATATTATTAATAAGTACCAATAATTGAAAGAATAAACACAAGCGATATTTTGAGAGTTGAATACCACGGTAACGTAGATTTCTGGTAATACTTTGTAATATCGTGATGCATATAACCCTTTCTAAAATTTGTGATCTAATAGATATATATAATGTACTAAAGACTTGTACATTTTCTAGAAGCAATTTTTTGTTTGTTATTAGGGATAAGTACTTGAGAATGCACTCAACTTGTTCAAAATGTCTATTGTGTGTACTCAACTTACGGGTGCCCTATTTAATGCACCCAACTTTTAAAAACGGTTATTGTGTATACTTTGCTGACGTGTCGATGACATGTCATCTTCTAAGGATGCCACGTGGCATCCTAAACGGAAGACACATTATCAAAGTACACACACTAACCGTTTTTGAAAGTTACTTGGGTGCATTAAATAGGGCACGCGTAAGTTGGTTACACACAATAGACATTTGAGACAAGTTGAGCATTTCCAGGTACTTATCCCTTGTTATAATTTTTTTAATGAAAAGTTGATGCGAATTTTCTTATAAGTAATTTATATTGTAAATTGTATCTAATTACTTTTGTATCTTACTTTCAGGAATAATAAAAAAGTACAAAAGTAGGTTAGTATCATGACTTTAGGAGGAGTTTTTTTTAGTGTGTGTTTGGCAAAAGTAGCTGGTAGCTGAAGTTGAAAGCTTATAGCTGAAGCTTGTATTATAAGTTAGAAGCTGAAGCATATGTGTTTATAAGTGTTTGATAAAACTAGCTGGAGCTTATTAATTTGATGTAAATTGACTTAAAAGGAACAAAAAATATGATAAATAATGATATAAGAGTTATTTATGTAATTTCTCATTTCATAAGCTTAGAGCTTATTTTATAAGCTACTTTAAGTAACTTCTTTTTTCGGAGCTTATTTTTTCAATAACCTACTAAGGTTTTGTTTACCCAAACGATGTTAAAGTTTAAGCTTGTAAAAAAATAAGTTTAAACTTCAATAAGCTTGTGTGCCAAACATACCCTATTTAATTTTTGTGCAAAAGAAATCTTATGAAAAACATTTAGGGAATGAACAATGAGGGTATCAAACAATCACAAAATGTTCAATTTAGGGAATGAACAAATTTTGTTTACTTAAAACTTTATAAAATGTGTTTTAGATTAACTAAAGTTTATATCCAGAAAGATGAATCAAGTATTGCTAATCGATTCTATTTTCCATTAGATAACAAACTTTAAAAGTTAAGTTATCTTTTTGTTACAAAGAATAGATTGTCCCATAAATTGAACCATATGTGAAAATTTGATGCCCTAACGCAAATATCCACAATATATACATACATACATACATACATACATACATACATACATACATACATACATACATAGAGTTTGGATCAAATGAGAACACTTCAAAAATAAGAACGGTGAGAACACCTCATAAATGCACAACTAGCCAATAAAAATCATTAGATTCACAGTTATACATCACAAATATGCAAAGAAAAACAAATACACACTTCTAAAAATGCACAAAAATAAAAAAAACGATTGATGTACGATTATCTCTATAATTGTGCATCAATCGTTTTTTCGATTTTTGTGTATTTCTGAAACTTCGCATCTATTCTAATCAATTTTTCTACACATATTTGAGATGTATGAGTGTGAATCTAATGATTTTGTTGGCTAATTATGCATTTATGAAGTGTTTTTACCGTTCTTATTTTTGAAGTGTTCTCATTGGAACCTTACCATATATATATATATATATATATATATATATATATATATATATATATATATATTAATAATTTTTTAAATAATTGCATGATTCATTTTGTGTTTTTTTACCATTTAGTTTCGCTTTTAGAAAATAAAATAAAAAACACCATCATATATCACACGTCATCTATATTTTTTTATTGGAAAAAAATAAGTTACAATGGTTAAATAGAGAAAAAAAACATCATTACTTTTTCAATAAAGTTGGCTTTGAGGATTTTTTTTTAATGAAATGGACAAAATTTAAGTTACTTTTTATAGCATATACGTACAAATTCCATCATTAGCCTCGAACTTATGGAAAATGTGGTGTTTATGTATTTTTGTGGTCTATCGATTTCTCAAGTTTACCCCTAACAACCTTTTTTGAACTTATCTATGATATCACATCAATCTCATGCCATGAAAAATTGTGTTCCCCCCTCAAACTAAAATAGTAAATTTTAAATCTAAATTAACAATATGACGTGTTAAAGGTTAATAAAGAGCATAATAAAGTACTTTCATAGCCTATTTTTTAATGTTCTTTTATAATTTTGAAATCCTTTCATAGCCTATTGTAGCAATTTAGGGATGAAAAAGTTAACAAAAAAATCAATGTTTTTAAGCTTTTAGCTATGAAGTCAAGATCATTTTATAACTTGTAAACTTGTTCTCTAAGTTTTAAGGTTTGTTGTATTAACTTACTCAAAAGGATAACTTGTGAAAAACAATAATAAATCTTTAATGCATTTATATTACTTAATTGATTACTATTTATTTAGAAGTGATTAAAACAATAATAAAAAGCATGTATTTATTTTTGTTTAGTATCTGGAAATGCATCAAACTTGTATACAATCTTAATTGTATGTACTCAACTACGAAGTAATTTTTTTCTATTGTGTGTACCAAACTTTCAAAAAGTATATTTTTAATGTATTTTGTTGTACTTTTGATGACGTGTCAATTTCTGCGGATGCCAAGTGGCACCATAAACAAACAATACATCAGCAAAATACATCAAAAATACACTTTTTGAAAGTTGGGTACACATAATAGAAAAAAAATTAGTTGAGTACACACAATTAAGATCGCGTCAAAGTTTGATGCATTTCCAGATACTAAACTTTTTATTTAAATGTGCAACACTAACCATCATGGTTTAATTTGAATATATCTTATTTATAATTAGGGGTTAGTATCTGGGAATGTCCCAAACTTTGATCAAATGTCTATTGTGTGTACCCAAGTTACATTTGCTAATTTTAATGCATCCAACTTTCAAAAAGCATGTTTTGATTTATTTTGATGACGTGTTGATGACGTGTCACTCTCCGTAGGTCACGTGGCACGCTATACGAATGACACATCATCAAAATACAGTAAAACATCCTTTTTGAAAGTTGGATGCATTAAAATTAGCAAATGTAACTTGGATACACTCAATAGACATTTGGTCAAAGTTCGGTATATTCCCGGACACTAAACCCTTATAATTACAAGGGCTAAATGTACATATTATTATGTTACCCATAAAATTAATTGGCATAGAATTGAGGGGCTTTTATTGACGATCAGAGTTGCCGATGAAAGTCCAGATACGTGGAATGCACACAAAAAAAGAACATAGATTTTAAGACGGATTTGATCAAAATGACCTTAATACAGTAGCAACCGCCTCCATAAGAATTTATAAATTACGTAAAAAAGAATATTTTGTAAAATATTATTGACATTTGTAAAACCCATAAGAATTTATAAATTACTCAATAACACATGTGTTACTAAGTTGTAAAACCCCCCAAAAAGTGAAGGAAAAAAAAGTTGTCAAAAGTATGCCTTGAGGGACGAAAAATCGAAGAGGAGAAAACGTTGAATTTAATGGTGCAATTTTCATAATTTTTCGATTTGTCATTTGTGAGATAATTGATGTTGGGGGTAACTGGGTTTTGTACATGTGAAACATTCTCTTTGTACACATGACACGATATCATTGGATCTCTTATTCTTACTCAAAATTGATGTACTCATTTGAACTCACTCTAAAATGATGATAGTCAAGTTTTTATGTACCTTAAATAAGCAAACAAAACATTATTTCTGTTTTCTAGCTACTACAAAAACAAACACTTTATACAAGTAAAAATGTATATTCAATAATAGTAACACGTATGTGAATATTATTGTAAAGTTATGAAACTCTAGTAATTATCTATACTCCGTATTACTCTAACAACAATTATATACTAATTTGATCTTCAATACAACTTATAAATATGAGAAAGTGAATATGGTGTGGTCATACACCTAATCCTAGGTTACAAACACCCGAAAACAACATTCGAAAACAAGAAGAGGGCCTCAACGATATTACAACTCAAAGAAAGGCTTGCAAACTATAGTACGTGTGGTATATACAAAAGCAAATATAATCATGTGTACCTATGAAAACATATAAAAAGACTGAAAAATACATGATACATGTGTTACTTCATCCGTCTTAAAATTATTGTTAGTAGACAATAAACACATAGTGTAATAAAAATGCATTTATTACTGTTGACTATCAATATGATATTATTATTATAACTTTTAAGCATTTTGATTGGTTGATATCGGAAGAGGGTAAGGTGGATAAAATCGATGGGAGGGAGTTGAATTTTAAAGATTTTGAATTGAGGTTACTTTTTAGAGTAAGGATTTAGTGCCAACGCACGTTTTTATTGGGCTATTGGCCTAGTTTAAACCCATATTATAATACAAAAATATATATATTTTTTATAATTTATAATAATGATTATTCGAAGGGTACAAATGTACAATTCATCGTTACTACGTCTCATTTAGGGAGTTGATAAATACAATACAAAAATTGATTCTTACACCACACTATACAACAATTGTTGCATATAGTACAAGTACATCATAGCATAATTTTGATGTTTAAATTATTTATTTTGTTGTATTTATCGGCTCCTCTCTTTTAAGCTTGTTGATGGATATAGAGATGAATTTGTCTTCTAACATTATTTATTGCTTATGATTTGTCCAACTTACGTACCCATCCTGTCATAAACTATACTTGACCATTATATTAATGTAACACCACGTTTCAAATAAATTAGAGCTCTTTGGAAATATTTCTTTGAAGAATTTAAATATTGGTTTAATTTCATATATGTCATCGTTAAGCTTGGTAATATTTTTACTAGCTTTTAAATTCGTACATGCACGAGTTTTTAAGCCATTTTAGAGTATTAATATTAATTAATTAATTAATTATAAATTAGATACGATAGCAAATATATATAAGTTAGGACATTTTATAATTGGAGGTAGATATGGATTCTAAAATTGAAAATAATCATATTTGCTAAAATATTATTTTAAGAAATTTTAAAATTATAATATACGATGTCATCTTTTCTTTAATTTTAGCTAATTTGATAAATTAAACTATTTTATCAGTTTATGAATATTTGATGATATCATAAAGTGATTATCATATTATATTTGAGATGTGCTCTAAAGTTTTATGTGACCAACAACATTGAGTTCGCTTTAAAATCTGTCAATACTTTAATTTTAGTGTTCAAAAATCATACTTCATTCATTCCAATTTAATTGTTAACTATTAAAATGCACACAGTTTTAAAAAGTACATTATTTATTGTGTCAACCAATTTTTTTGGAAGACTGATTATTGTGTCAAGTAATACGATTTAATATATATCCACTAAAATTCATTCTGATTGTTTGAAATAAAAAGTCTAACAATAATCTCAAAATGGATAGTTACTCTTTTAACTGAGGGAAATTAAAAAAAATGCCACTTTTTTTTCAAGTTTACTTCGTTTTGCCCTCCGGAAAAAAAAAGTGACGATATGCCCCTAGAAATCGCAAATCGCAAATTTGCGATTTGCGATCCCGCGTCTTGCTTTTGCGATCCGTTCACCGAGCGAGCCGTAACCGGGATGTACGTGCCATCGCAAAGCGCAAATTTGCGATTTGCGATTTGCCAATGCCTTGCGATCCCGCGTCTTGCTTTTGCGATCCGTTTACCGAGCGAGCCGTACGTGCCATCGCAAAGCGCAAATCGCAAATTTGCGATTTGCCAATGCCCTGCGATCCCGCGTCTTGCTTCTGCGATCCGTTCACCGAGCGAGCCGTACGTGCCATCGCAAATCGCAAATTTGCGATTTGCGATTTGCGATTTGCCAATGCCCGAGACAGTTAAATCGTTCACGTCTCGTTCACTACTCGGTTACGGGCCAATATCTCGGGCATTGGCAAATCGCAAATTTGCGATTTGCGATGGCACGTATATTCCGGCTACGAGCTCGATCGGTGAACGGATCGCAAAAGCAAGACGCGGGATCGCAAATCGCAAATTTGCGATTTCTAGGGGCATATCGTCACTTTTTTTTTCGGAGGGCAAAACGAAGTAAACTTGAAAAAAAAGTAGCATTTTTTTAAATTTCCCTTTAACTGAAGGTTTATTTAAGATAGCGTTCAACGTAGTCCAACACTCCAACCTAGTCCAATTTGGTTAGCCCATTAAAACCAAAGGTGATGCACTGATGTTTATCTGTGATAACGTATGGCATTACGATTAAATTTGAAGCTTCAATCACCGTTTTTTGACGTGGATTCTAGCGTTCGATAATGGTTACACCATTTTATCACATCCGAGTTTACTGCAGATACAGATTTGATAGAATAAATATAGAATGAAAAAAGAAAATCCAAAACCACCGCATTTGGTGGGTTTGATATCCAAATTTGATACTCATTTCCCCAGCACAGATACTGCCTACCACTTTCATTCCCCCTCCTCGATTGTCAATTCTCACATCCTCAAATCAAACACACCATGATAACTCATAAAAGTTAAGTTACTGTTAGAATGACAACAAAAATATTAAGGAAAACAAACGCAAATAACTCACGAAATAAACTGTCTTATTAAATAAGGCGTTAACAAAACCTACAGCAGCCATTTCTGCACATCTGCTGAAGCATTCATCGCCTTAGGATCACGCAATGTGATAGATTCGTCCAAATAATTGAATATCTTCGATATTGTAACTACAAATATCTATGGTTCTATACCCATCCAACCTATTATACAGCCACAAGAAAACTTGCACAAACTCATAGTCCATATATTGACACTCTGAATAGCAAAATTTTCATTTTGTTCCATTTTTGGGAAAGAAGCAAATAGAAATTAATTAACTGAAATAAATAATTCACTAGGAAGCATCTTCTTCTGCAGAATCTTTGGAATCGTCAACTGGTAACGAAGATGACTGATCGATTTCCCTGCGAGATGCTTCCCACAGCTGCTGTTCTATCCCCAACTTCCTCAGCTCCGTTAAACCTCGTTCAACTACAAGAAACCAAAAAACATATGATAAGAAATTGATTGACGTGCAAAACAGGCTTGGTTAAGTGGATCCGCAAACATTATGTATTTTTAAAAGAGTGATTACTTCATGTGTGAAGAAGCTAACAAATACTTCATTAATAAGAAAAAGTCTTACATTATTGCGTAAATCAAAGTGGAAAGTTGTAAGCAGTGGATATATAATTTGGCTGACTTACAACCAGTTTGACTCGTGCCACTTAAATTTCATCTTTTTTATTCAACCCTTTGAGATGAAACACAACCCAAATCAACCCGTTGAATGTAAACATGAATTTGTGACTTACAGTCGCAATAACCACATAATCTACAGGTTACAATTTTGAACCAGTAACTTATGGATAGATGGAACTTGCTCATGTCTTATCAAGAACAGGTCAAACGACTACGGTAGGAAAATAGCTCAAAAGAAAACGTGTCGGATGTTGCCCAAAGTAATGCATAAAACATCTTAAGACTCTTAAAAAATATCAGATTATTACTGAAATAAACTTTTTGTAACCATATTTTAACAGATTTTGAAGTTTTTCCAACCCAAACCGCACCAAAATTACCGTTTTCATCCGCAACCAACTTTCCAATTTTGCCATCTTTAAGTAAGTTGTTTAAATTCATTTATGGAAGCCTAATAACTTCGATGCATCTATAGAGTTGCAGTCATATCTAACTCTCTTTGCAGTCTACTTCGTTTGTCGACATGAGAGGCTATTAAAGATTTCTGTTATAAATTTATAGCAATAAAAGAATGACAAAACAGCGAAAAGAAATCTTACCATCAACAGCATCATGAGAAGTGGGAGACGTTGAACTCCGGCTTATCCAAAAGTGAAGTCTATCTTCGGCAATATCTTCCTCTACACCATGAACTTTGGCTCTTCTCCAAAAATATGTAAGCCAGGCCTGAAAAACAATACAATATCATACTAGCATTAGGGGTGGTGAAATATTCGGATTGCCCAATAGTTCAATACAGGTAGGCAGGGGTAAGAATTGTCCCAACGCAATTTTTACACTATTTATGAACTATTAATGTTTTAGATTCGATTAAAAACCTATGCTGGTATAAAAGTTACTTTTTTTATTTATTATAAAAATGATTTAGGAGGCTATACGCATTACGAATACACTTTGGGATAATTTAAACATGTTTGACCCCTTCCCATTTTTGAACTTAATTATTATATTTGGCTCATTCGACTCATTAGGGATAATACAAACTGACCCAGTGTAAATAGAAACAAGCATAGCTGCTAAGTGTTAACCAAAAGCAACGGTATGGAAGGACAAAAGTCATATTAGTTTAAAAGATCGGTCCGTTCACACTAATTTCTGATGCAGAAACGTTAGGTAAGCAACGTATATTTTCGACAGATGTGGTATAGAGGTATATACAAATTTATCTTATAAAATGAAGTAGCTTGTATATGCTGATTACATTTAGACAAATCACAAATAGATACATGAAATCATAATTTTCCTGAGTGAACAACCATTCTGAAACCTCCCAGAATCCTTTGCTAGACCTTTTACCAGAAGTCTACTTTTCAAAAAGCTTACGACATCCATGATTTCCAACCACTGATCGAACCATTGGTAAAAGTTATCAGCTGGAGTTGGTAAGATGGGTGGGTTAGGCAGATTGGGTAATGTGCTCGAGTCAAACAACTGCGGGTTAAAACAGGTCGAGTCAATTTGGGACTTCATGTTTACCCAAACACGCTTTCTGACTTTTGTGGTGTCATATCTATTAACAAACATTGAATTAGGTTAAGTATGATGTGTAAAGCCTAAATTCTTTAAAATAATAACCTATCTTTTCAAATCAAACGATTCTAAGAGGTATGCATTTAAATGCAGTTTGTGTGACTCAATGGACCAGTTCGACCCAATCACAAAACAATCTGCACAAAAACCCTCGCACCATCCCTGACAGTCAACATCCATAATCTCGCAAAAGTAATGTGATATCTAACATCACCAATAGAGTTATTAGAAACAATAAAATTAGAAAGCAAACCTCTTTGAAAGAAACATCTTCAGCCTCCTCGAGACTCAACTCTGCAATAGAGGTAAAGCAGTTGAAGTTAGCCAAATTTATACATCGAGTGTTAATGCAATGGCAATGCACAAATATTATGCAGTTGGAAACTTGACAACAATGAGAATCGTGTCCTTGTTATCAGTTATCTAGCTGATGTGGCACTTCCGGATACTTCTAATGTAGTATATAGATAGAATTCCCTGTATTCAATCAGTATTTAAAGATCCTCTCTCTCTCTCTCTCTCTCACTCACTATCTCTTCTCAAGTGTTGTCTATTTCATCATTCTCCTCGTCATAGTGTCAGTTTATACAACGTATGCGTTACAAACATGTGGAAATTATAAGCAGAAGAATGCACTACAGGAAGATGAGTACGGATACGGTTATTATATTAATAAAGTGCCATGCATATGCATCTTAATATGAGGATAGTGTATTCTATTATTATGTTATAGCATGTAATATAAGACCATTACCGAATCCCTCCACAAACTTGGTTTCACCTGGGGATTTTGGATCTGCAAGAAAAGGAAGATGATAAAAAATCTCGGTGTGATTACCATCAGATGATAAATGGTACAAAATATGAAGAAATAGAGGTAGAGGTGGCAAGGCTGACACTTTATGATTTGATAGATTTGAGATGCGTATTTCTCTCTAACAGAACATATTAGAAGATTTACCTAGAGGAGGAACAGATCAAATGGGTCGAAAACATTAAAAGTTGCCCAAGGTCTATTTTTATGTATACAACTCATAAAGTCTTCTATTCAAGGATTAGATTACCATTGTAGTAGTTTATGACAATTTATATAAGAACAACAAAACTTTATGGGTCAACCCAGCCCGGCATGTTCAAACCCGTGCAGAAAAACCCATTTGATGTGTTACTCTTGCCACCCATACCGCCACTTGTAGATATAAGTAACAAAACATCTATTTATGCCCTTTGCATGCACAACACCAGAAGTAAGCCATACCAGGGACAGACTGCCGGACTAAATTTGGACGACGTTGCTGAGCCATTGCCAGCACAACAGCATCTTCTACCTTTAAATGTATAAATAAAGCACTTTTTGAGAATGTAAAGAATTAAGCATAAATTTAGCAAACACATATTGTTACTCCCTATTAGTTTAGGCAAAGGAGGCACCTTCAAGGAAGCCATTTCCCTCAAACCCATCTCAACTGAAAGCATACTCTCAATATTTCCTTCCCCAGTTAGATCATTGATATCCCGGACAAGTTTTCTTCTATCAGAATCATCGTCACCTGCTTTCATGCCATAATAATTAGTCAAAATATAAAACTTCCCACTCATAAATATGGAATGCGTTAATAGGCTGATAAGAGATGAGTAAGTGAACTTGCCACCATGCCAAGACTCCTCCTTTGCCTTTTGTCCAGCTGAAATGACAACTTCAAATGGCAGGGGTGCAAATGATGACCAATGCTCATGCTTTGCTCCCGCTATATCGGCACATATACCTTACAATTAAGAATTCAAATTAGACCACTGGCATACCTTCTGATGATATTATTAAGTATTATCAAACTAACTGGTCGCAAACACCCTGTGTACATGAAAATACAACTTAGATTGGTATTCAGAAACCCGCATATACCACGCCTAGAGGTGGCACTTTCAAGCCATTTACTCATGAATTGATCGATTTGAATATCGTTTTATCTCTAACACGTCAACTGGGTTAAACAGGTCGAAAGTCACCCATATTTTTTATTAATAAGACCTCCTATGTTGCTTTCTTCAAAAATATATTGATGTTGTAAATATATAGTCTTGTGATTAAATATTAAAAATTAGAACACTAATAGTCTATATATATTTTTTTAAAATTAAAAAAGAAGTATATTGATCGTTTATTAACATTTTTAGAAGTTGGAAAAATAATACGTGTGTCGGGTCAACCTAACAAGTTCTCTAATTATTCAATTAAAACAAACTTGCTTTGACAGAATAGCCAGCCGCCCCACCCATTTTGCCACGTCTAACGAGGTCTTACCAGAGATCACAAATACACACTTAACAGTTGACTCAGTTTCCCACTTTTGGCAGGGGATGTGGCAAAGTAATTACCATGTTGTACAGCTAAACCCCAATAACGAGAAAGCCAGCACCTCTTTAAAACTACCTCCTCCTGAATTTTTTTCGAAAACAAGGACAAAACAAAATTTAAAACATATATAAATAGAGTGAAGCCTCAGAAAATAAGAAAAGAGAATCAAGCCTACCATCTCTTCATGAGTCAAAACCATTCTCTGTGTCATGGTGCGAAGAGCTTTTGCTTCAGATTCAGCTTCCTTGAGCTGCTCCATGGCACCCATGGTCTCATCTTTTAAATTCTGATTGGAGGAGACAAATAGGGGGAAATATAGAATAAGGCAGCGACAAAAAAAGGAAGAAAAAAATAATAAATAAAGCCAGGAGAAAACAGAAATTCAGTTAGTCAGTGACTACCATGTTTTTACCTCAAGTTCTGCACGAAGATTAGAGACTTCCACATCTCTTCCATCTTTTGTCTGTTGGGCAGCTTTTAGAGCAGCCTAAATAAAAATGTTATTGAGCAGGTTTACATGAAGAGAACAGATATGTAAAAGCGATACTATATTCCGCTTACCTCTCTTTGCCGTATTGCTGCTTCTTTCCTGCGTAATATAAATAATATCATTTACCTGGTGTTATGAATAGAGAATTAATGTCACATCCTCTCAATTCTAAATTTACCTGCTCAACAACTTGGCCTCCAATGATACTCCCTCTCCTAGAGAAGCCACCTATAAGATACAAGTTTTGCAAATAAAGTAACATTGTGATACCATCATAACTGAAAGAATTTAACTTAACCTTGAGATTGCACACAGAAGTTATAAATAGACAGGTCATCAGGCCATACAACACCAAAATTCAGAATGGCTATTGGCAATTAACAGTAATAGCCCATACCTGTTTCTCCAGCTCCCTTGCCCTAGCCTCTGCTTCTTCACGTTTCTCTTCTACACGACGAAGCTGAAATAAATATATATGTAACCTATTATACTACCATTTACATTTCGCATATGATTGTGATTGATAAAGTACCCCTGAAGGAATAGCTCACCTTATCTATAACGCTGTCATGCTCTTCTTGTAACATGTCGAGCTGCAATTAAGAGCCAACTTATATGAAGTAAGACTTATGTACTAAATTCATCTAAATGTATGCTATCACATTCATCCTAATGTTTAAGCTCATAACTCATTAAGTATAAAATTATGTTTTATAAAACTTTCTTTATTGATGTACAAGTAACTTTTAAATTAAAAAAGATAGACGTACCTCATCACGAAGTGCAGATGCCTCATGCTGATCTCCCATATCTCTGCCTCCACGTCCAATATCCGTAAACCTGCAATGTGCACTCATAAGATCACAGTTAAAGATGTTACCATAGCCCAAGATGCATTGACGATTTTAAACTTCAAGGAGAGGTAGTTTTTACCGCCTAAATGACGCTAATACATAATGCAAAATACTCGTAAATGATGATATATGTGCAAACATATCATGTTGAACGTGTAAATCGTATGATCCAAGAAGTGAAAACAAAATTAACTTGTAACCAATCACATACTAGCCGATGGGAGCGGAAAAGATCAAAAAACCATGAGAAGTATTATGCAAGCATACTCAGTCGGACATGAAGTTAAGATATGTTACTAAACAAATAAGCTCTAACAGAAGTGATCAGAACAAAACTGCATTCTGGTTTGCTTTATCTAATCATCATTTAAAAAAAAGCCTTAAGTGGTTTTTTGAAGTACATCAAAAGATAAACAGCGACAAGGACAGACAAACAATTACAATCATTTATTACCTTCTTTCTCTATTTCTGTTTGGAGGTTCTATTTGCGACGGGATGGTACCAGGGTGTCTCAGAGTTGATCTATTAGGAGGCGCCACTGGTCCTGTGCGAACGGATACTGACGGCCTTCCAGCTGACGTAGAACGATTAGTAGGAGTGTGCTCCATAAAGTTCCGACCTAACTACATAGAAGCATAAGAAAGTGCTTAGAACATCAGCAAAAACAAAGAAAACAAAATAAGCATATAGCATCATACATGAAACAAGTTCAATACATTCAGATCAATCGTAGCAATAGTTTTTCAATTATATCTATTACCATGACAACCTGCAATCAGCGCTGTTACCCCTAAAAAATTTGTGGTATTTCAATTAGTATTAATTAAAAGTAGAGTGTCTTATCGCATCCGGAAATGTATAGGCTTAAAATGAGATCCACATTTTTAGTAGCAGTATCTATAAAAAAATGAGTTATCCAGTACAGGTAACTTTAAAAGCAAGTAGTTGACTAAGTTAGACTAGATTACAAGCAATTGAGATCTAAATTCTGGAATATATATCATTGCGTCAAGCGAGACAACCATCGCTGCATGCAACTCTAAATCATAAATACGTTGACCTAATTAATCTTAATTTCAATTTCACTGCTAAATTCGTGCACCACTAGCTACCTCACTTAACCTAAGACTGTAGAAACAAGTAAATAAACGGATATCGTATAACCTTCAAATCAATTACACAGAAACTATCAGTCCACAAAACTAGGTTGACTAACCGCCACCATTACTGACGTCACTACGAAATAACTAGAGTTATACACTATAGGATAACTTTGAAAGCAAATAGTTGACTAAAGTAGATTAAATAACAAGCAATTGAGATCTGGATTCTAGATTACACATCATTACATCAAGCGAAACTACAAGCGGTGCATGTAACTCTAAAGCAAACATTTTTTTTTCCATTCAAAATCAACATAACTTAGACCTAATTAACCTCCATTTCATATTCAATTAGTCTAACACTTAGAGTCAACTACTGAACAAATCAAATAAACAGTGTAATATCAAAACAAATCTATCAGTCAACAAACAGCGTTGACTTACCGCAGGTGAGGGTGATCTATTAGGTTTACCAAAGGAAACACCAGACAAACCACCAGTACTAGTACCGTTACTATTATTACCAAACGACGTCGGATTAGCAAACCGAAACCCTAGGTCATCGTCATCATCATCATCTTCATCATCATTATTAGTAGTCTGTGAAGCCATAACCTGCGCTAAACGTTGAGCAGCAGCTTTGGCAGCAACATTTTGAGTTCGTTTAATAGTAGAATAACCACCAGTCGGTTGACCTAACCTTGACTGAGGATGCGCCGGTGATCTCATCGGTGATGATGAACCGGTGCTGCTTGAATCCCCGCTCCATTGCCGTGTATAAACCGGACTCTCGGTCCGTTTCCGATCCATTTGATAGGATTTGGATGTAACTAGATGAAATTGAGATCAAATAGGTGTGAATTTTGAGAAATTGAGTGTGAAATTATGGCGAAATTGCTAGATTTCTGGAATTAGGAATTTGAGGAGAGATCGGTGGAAGTGGAATTGGGTTTTTTATTTCTTAACGGAGATCCGGTCGACATAATTATGGCGTTGAAACGGCGTGACGTGTGAAGTACACTATAAATAACTTTTCCGTTAAACTTAACGACGTTTAATATACGCAATTGATTTGATTAAAATCAAATGAACCATTGTATAATTAAAATAAAACTGTTGATTAATCAAAAGTTGTCGTTGTAGTATAGTGGTAAGTATTCCCGCCTGTCACGCGGGTGACCCGGGTTCGATCCCCGGCAACGGCGATTCTCTTTTTTACCCTGCTTTCGATCCAATTGATTTGATATTGGGTCAATGGGTCGTCATGCAAGTGTTAAAGGAGCAATTCGAATATTGTTAGATTTTTAACTTCTGATAATGTTTTATTTTAACTTTTCTTTTATATTTTTGGAATAAGTTTAGGTCTATAATCTTACTACATAGTATTTCTTACAAATTCATTTCACCAAACTCAAACAATCTTGAGTGCTTAATTATCTGAGTCGAGCTATAGCCTAGATCATGAAACTCGATAAACTACTTAGCCGGACTTGACTTTAATCGCATCAAGCTCGAACCCTATTAAATTCAGCTCAATTCAACTGGTTTACGTTTGTTTCTAATTGTCATTTAAAAAATCATAATGAAAATACCATTAAAATGTTAAATAAGTAAAATACCATTCAAAGTCATGTGTGAATTGAATTGAATCAACAAGTGAATAGCCTTCAAAATCGCATGCAAATTTTCTTGCTTCAATTTCCACCATTAATCTCAGCTTCATCTTTCTCATACCAAAATAACCCTAATTATCTCTATCTTAATGTCAACAATTCGAATCATATCTCTATTCTTTCAGTCTCCAATTTTTTTTTTTCAATCAAAATTACAATGGAATTCATGGATAGCTCACGTCAACCTTTGATCCCATCCTTCCTCTACTCACCTAAACCATTTATCGACTTTGATCACTTGAATTCGAATCAACCAAACTCGTTTTATTCCACAAGACGTACGTCTTTTGTTTCGTCATCACCGTCAAAAGGTGTGGTGGTCCAGGCTCCAAATGAGCCACGTAAGATAGAGATGTTTTCTCCAGCGTATTATGGAGCGTGTACAGCTGGTGGTATTCTTAGTTGTGGTCTTACTCATATGGCCGTTACTCCGTTGGATCTCGTCAAATGTAATATGCAGGTTGATTTAATTTCTCGTGTGCATGTAACAATTTTGTTAAAAAGTAACGCTAAAGGTGCCTAGCTAGCTAACTATGCAGGCCTATAACATACGTTTAACCGTACTGGTTGATTCCTTGTGCTTGTAACGTACGTATTTTTGGAAGTTGGTTAATTTACTATCGGAAATAGAATTGATGTTAATGATTTTAATCTTTCTCCATAATCATTTATAATCTGGTAACAGAAAGTTATTGGATAGTGGAGTAAAGATGGATTGATAAACCAGATTCTGCATGAAACAAATTTAACATTTGTTATGTTTAATATGCATTTAGGGAGGTGATTAGTAGAACATAAAAATGAATTTGAAGTTTCATACATCATCAAAATATGTTAAGGTTACAGTCTTACACTACAACAAAAGACGAAAGAAATAAAGGGTAAAACTCTACATTCAATTGATTTTGGTGATGTATGAATAGATATTGATGGTGTAAGAACCAGTTCTGTTTAATTTAACAATTATTCGTTATGATAACGATACTATGATGTTTAGTTGTTTACATCTATGTGCATGGATATTTCATATACAGTTGTTTATAGCTCATGACGTATGTGAATGTGATGCGTTAAAATGAATATGCATTTAGGCATATACTAATCATTTTACTAAAATTTCACTGTCACCTATTATGTATATACATCAATATCTCAAATGAAAGGAACCAACAACCTATTACCTATGTATTGTTGGTCTCATATATATTACTCGAAAAAAATCCGTTTGATATGTTTTTATCTGAATATATGTATGTACTACATTATAAGCATTGGCTTTGTTCATGAACAAATCACCGCTAAACTGAAAAGTACTTCAAAGTTGTCCCACTGATTTGTGTACTAATGAAGTGCGTTTTCATTTCTTGTACATGATTTATCTGAATAATAAATGATCATAATCTTGTAATTATCTGATTCCTCTTTAGATAAATCCTACAAAGTACAAGGGTATTACTTCTGGTTTTGGAGTGTTACTCAAGGAGCAAGGAATAAAAGGATTTTTTAGGGGATGGGTTCCAACATTGCTCGGTTACAGCGCACAAGGTGCTTGCAAGTTCGGGTTTTATGAGTTTTTCAAGAAAACATACTCTGATATAGCTGGTCCTGAGTATGCAACTAAGTATAAAACATTGATCTTCCTTGCTGGTTCTGCATCTGCTGAATTTATCGCTGACATTGCTCTTTGTCCCATGGAGGCTGTTAAGGTTCGTGTCCAAACACAGCCTGGATACGCTAAAGGTCTCTCAGATGGCCTTCCAAAATTTGTTAAGGCCGATGGTGTTTGTGGGTATGACCTAACATTGTGTAATTTGATGAATTATTTAGATAAAAATATATGACTTCTATGGGTATATAATATTTGTTTATTCTTCTGCAGGCTTTTCAAAGGGCTTGCTCCTCTTTGGGGACGACAAATTCCATGTAAGTTTTTAGAAAATAAAAGAATCGTATAACTAATCTCTATAATATTTGACTGCCGAACATTTTTAGTAACATAAAAGGACAAAGAATGACAGAGGTTAAAATGTGTACATATTCAGATACAATGATGAAGTTTGCATCTTTTGAGACGATTGTGGAGAAGTTGTACAAGTATGCGATTCCAGTGCCAAAGGACCAATGCAGCAAACAGTTGCAGCTTGGAGTAAGCTTTGCTGGAGGTTATGTAGCTGGTATACTCTGTGCCATTGTCTCGCATCCAGCTGATAATTTGGTTTCTTTCCTCAACAATGCCCAAGGGGCTACTGCTGGTGATGTAAGTATTTTCATACCTTCAGTTGATCATCAAATTTTCCCTTCTATGATTTATGCACATAGCGTTGACCATCATGTGCTGAAGTTCACTTCAAAAAGGGCCTGATTTGGGGCCATTGGTCTTGGACCAGGCCCAAGTGCATCTCTGTATGCTAATTCACTTATAGTTGTGTTTTGAAGCAAATGGTGCAGGCTATACAATGTACTTAATTCCATTACCTCCACACATAGAAAATAATGACCTTTAAAACCTATGGTTCAGGCTATCAAGAAACTTGGATTGGTTGGTTTATTCACTCGTGGTCTTCCTCTTCGTATCTTTATGATTGGAACTCTTACTGGAGCACAATGGGGCATCTACGATGCCTTCAAAGTTTTTGTCGGACTGTACGTTTCTTCTCCATCTAGTTCTATACCTGCATTTCATATTTTTTCTTATGGTTTTCTCAAAAGAAATTAAATTAGTAGACGTTGCAATTTCAACCCATGTTTCTATGAATGGGTAGACTTGGTTTGTGTTTGATCACTTATGGGTCAAATGGGTCGAAAGTTGTCAAACACATACTTTTAATACATACAACCTCTTATTAAGAAAAAGTTATGTATTTAATGAAAAGAAAAAGTTCTGACAGGGATGAAGAGAGCCTCAGGCGAATGTGACCATTACTAAAAATTCTCGTTTTGACTTGTTACCCAACCTGCTCATTTTCCCACCTCTAGTGCAAGTCACAGTCTATTATTTCTTGGCACGAAATATTGACATATTTTTTGTAGGCCTACTACCGGTGGTGTTGCTCCCACTCCCACGAAGTAAAGAATGGGCACGCACCACGATAACTTACAGGTTTTGTCATGGAGAAAGCTCGGGATAAAAACAATAGATTAGCTTCTGTTACACTTCCTGTGTTCGTTATCTAGTGAGATGTATCACACTCCTCTTACGAGATACTACTATAGATATTTTCATTATGAGTTGTATAAAACAATTCTTCAGATCCACAGTTATTAATTTATTATTAATGTTAATGAATTACTTTATACAGAATATATGTTCGCCTTTTTTTTAAATCGTTATGTTTAAACTTTAAACCCAAGATGTTGATATAATCACATTATAACTAAAAACGAAATTACCAAAAGGCTTTTTGCCTAGTGGGTTGAGAGTCCGATCTAAAGGTTGTGGGTTCAAGTTTCCCTAAGATGTGTAGATAATAAGTGTGGTTGTACATAAAATGTGAGTTGCATGTGCGGATTGCCTTTCCAAAAAAAGAAAAAAGAAATTATTATGCTTCGGATGCTCGTAAGAAGAGTTGGGAGATTATGCAGAGGATTTGGTTGCTCAAAAATGTTTGATTTATTTTTATCGAAATCTGTTGATTCAACAAAGAGCGAATGTCGATTTACTATAGTTGGTCCAGACCAAGATATCTGATCAAAGTGTGACTTTGAAAACAGAACAGTATTATAGTATTTTGGTTGATGAGAATTTCTCGACCGAAAAAGTTATCCATTTTGCAGTTAACTGTACATTCGTCGATAAAATGAAGTTGTAAATATAGGTCTCGTTGACCCATGTATTCATCACTGTGCTTATTTCACAAGAAACACAAATCTGAATCGAGAAATAAAATGATGCCTTTTGAATCAGTTCATTTCTTGTAACCAAAGATATATAATGTTCCATTCTCCTTTAGTCTTCTTTACAGCCATACATCAGTCATTTTGCAATTCTAAAACCCAATTTGATGCTTTGAGGAACAAGTTTCATCTGCAAATCTGCAATTCAGTATGCATGTCTCTTTATCTTCCATTTTGAGTGTTCTTTTATATCATTTTCCGTTAGATGATATGCAAATAATGGTGTTTGTTTACACATTAAAGAATCCATACAGGCCAAGTTTGCTCTGATCATTATTTTCACTAAAATAGGGTAAAACCATGATGCCTCCGTCAAAGAAAATTAATTAGGAAAGTATGTTGTTTCATGGTTTCATAACATTGGATTAATAAATTTATGAAAGTTTTTATATGATGATAAAGTTCTAGTGTTTATCTATATACACTAAGTTGTTGTAACAGAAATATTTTATCAGCTTAGTTGCAATGGAGCTACTTCAACACTTCAGTCATGAGCATCTACTCACCCTTGTACACATGCATTCGAACCACAACAATGACAACTCTGACGAGGAAGATGGAGTTGATTTTGTGGTAGAAGACCACCAAGGTGGGCTATGCAATATGTGTAAGGAACACATTTACTCGTTTCATTTGTGTTATTATGACTGCAAGGATTGTGACTACTCGTTGCACAAATTCTGCTCAGAACTGCCAGAAAATTTAAAAAACTATCAATCACATCCAGACCACAATCTTAACTTGGTCAAGCCTTATTGGACAGAATGGATGTGTGATGTCTGCAATCTTACGCGAGACAATATGGCATTTCTATACTATTGTTCCATTTGCAAGTTCTTCATGGACATAATATGTGCTACTATCTCCGAACAAAGGATAGTGCACCCAAGTCACCCTCACCAACTCGAACGTATTATCAGACCTATAATTTCACAATGTCATGCTTGTGGTAATGAACATAAAGGGATCTTCTATCATTGTACCACTTGCTTTTGGTTCTGGATTCATTTGGACTGCGCTTTGCTACCTCTCAAGTTATCTATTCAACGACCTACTAATGAGACGTTTACTCATTCCCATCCTCTTACCCTTGCTTTTTCCTTTCCCTATGCCGATTCGGAATCCAAATTCAACCCTCGTTGCAGAGTTTGTAATGACCAATTTTATTGTTCTTTGTGGCTTTACAAATGTGATAAATGTCGATACTATGCACATGTGGATTGTGCAACTTCAAAGAAAGAGCCGTTTATGTCAATTTTCTCGACGGCAGGTAAGATTTCTATACAATAAAGTAATGCCAAATATACCTAAAAATATAGGTCTAAACTTATGCTTAACTATACACTTTTTGACACAGTGATTTTAGTTATTCTTTCTCCTTATGTTCACCAATCATTTTGATAAGTGCACCAATTAAATCTTTAAGCCTAACTTTAGTAGGTACATTAAGCACTTTTTTTTTGTAACTCCTTGTTTGTTTTTACTTTTTACAGAGTTTGTTGGTCATAGTTTATTTGTATCTGTGTTGTTAATCAGGCATTGGCAAAACTTACAGAAACTTCAAAGACAATGATTATCCTAATCTGCTTAACTGTCCATTTACCGATGAAAGTTGCAGCCTTTTGATGTACAATTTTTCCAACCGGAAGGACTTTATAGTTATAGAAAACGATGGCGAAATGCTCAACCACTTTGGTCATCAACACCCACTGATTCTGTTGAAAACACAAACCTCACTTGATAACATATCAGTTTCTCTTCACAATCCCATGAAAAAAGTTCAATTATTATGTGATGGATGTGCAAAACCTATTACGATGTTGCCATTTTACAAGTGTTCCCTTCAAAATTGTGACTTTGTTCTTCATAAATGGTGTGCCATGCTACCCTCTAAAGTACAAGACCACCTAGGCCATCCTGAACATTCACTTGTTCTCTTACAAAATCCCTAACAAGTTCTTTGGTGTCTTTAAGTGTGCCATTTGCAAGTTGCCTTCCAATTGTTTTGCCTATGGATGCACAACTTGTGAATATTATGTAGATACAAATTGTGTCTTTATCCCCCAAGAAATCACACATGAAGCTCACCCCAACCATCTTCTCTCAAGATTAGATTATGTTTCAGCCAATCGACCGAGAATGCATTGTGTCGCATGCTTGAAAAGACTAGAAGATTGCATGGTGTACTATTGCCATTCTTGCGATTTCTTCTTGCATACTAGTTGTGCACTGTTCTTGCCTAAAATGATAAGGCATAAATATGATAAGCATCCATTGAGCCTAAGGTACTATCCTGCTGAAAACCATATTAGTGAATACTTCTGTGAAATTTGTGAGACTGAATTTGACCCCGAGATGTGGTTTTATCATTGCACCACGAGCGCTGTATCTATACATTGTGCTTGTGCACCCTTAATACTCCAATGTGAGCAAGCTGTGTATCCCAAGTATCAGAAGCATGTGTTTGAGTTTATCAATGTTAAGTTCGGAGGGACACTTGAAATTAAAGGTCACCCACACCGTGTCTCCTTTGTTCAAGGAATGGAGTGCGATGGTGAATGCATAGAGTGCGATGAAGATTTGCAGTATGAGATGATCCTAAAGTGTTTCGAGTGTCCATTTGCAATTCATCATGAGTGTGTTTCTTCATTCGAAAATTGATCAAGTTTTATAAACTTGAGTTTAACCGTTCTCGTACTTGTGTTGTTTGTGTGTGCTTGAAAACGCAGTAGTGTTGCTCATTTGTGATTAAAATGTAACTAGTTCGAATAAGTAATTATATTGAATCGATGTGATATCAGATCGTTGTTTTTGACTCCTGACCAAAAATAAGCACAGCTCAGTTTCTATTAATGGTTTGGTTTGTAATCCATGTACATTGAATCCCAAACAGGAAAAGCAGAGGAACGAGTTAATCTCGAGATTTCAATCTATGTGAAATGTGAAGAAGCTTCCCACTGATATAAAGATATTAACCCTTATATTCAATTTGCAGAATTATATCACGAGAAACTGAATTTCTTTCACGAGAAATTGAGCAACATTTCACGATATATCTACTTATTGTAGTCATTTTCGTTTTTACTTTTCCTAACACGAAGCTTACTATTTATACAACATATTTTTTTATTGTCTAAAGTAGTACTGTACATTTTTCCTTGCCCTCTGTCTAAATTTCTTGTCGCTCCAAAAAGAAGTCGCATCTTAAAACCGATCAGATTGTACCATATATCAAAGAATAAGGTGACATGTACACACCATAGATGACTTCCCACATCACATGGTAGAATAAGAGTACAAGACATAACGAAATTCGCAATGCATTGAGTAATTTTAAGGTGTACAATTCACCTCCCAATCCCGGTCAAGTTTCAAATGTAGTGCTAGCCATGATTGTTTCCTCTTGAGAGTCTATGGATTATCCGGTTGCGGAATTTTTTTCTAAACGGCGGTAATATTATTAAAAACATACTAGTAAGAAAAACCAAACTACCCAAGATTACATATGATCTGAGATTGTGGGATACGAATCCAGGGATCACATGGGCAGGAGATAATTATTGGTATGTAACATGGGTTATTGTTTTGATTCATGTTACCATTATTAGTTCAACACTTCAGTACATTAATGTTTTTTATTCCCCCATCATGGACTTCCTTTTTCGGCATGATTTCGATTCCAACAGTCAAAACAAGATATACAGCTACAGAAACTATGCATTTCAATCAAAATCAAAACCTACCAGAAAACTGGAAACAAAGTCTAATATTTCAAGCTTGTTCAATCAACATAATATCAGTTTACCATAAATCATTACTACACATAACACACATATAAAGACAGCTCAAGTAATACAGGTTCAAGAAAGCATAGTTCATTTTCTTTTAACATGTACGCATAAATTTCAAAAAATACTGAAAGTAAAAAACATACCACACCCGGCCTCCAAATACTCTTAAATTTATGATCAATGCAACTTCATCATACTCATATACTACGTAGAATGCAAGATTCAAGACAAAATAATGCATTTTCCTTCAAAAAAAAGCCATTTAGGGGGTATTTGACTATCTACTTTAAAAATAAAGCAGGTACGAAAACCTGCTTATCTTTAAGTACTTATTTCATCGTATACTAGCAGATAATCAGTTTTCACAATGAATGTTACGAATTGCTTATGTACTATTTAAATATAATACGCAACATGCAAATAAGCGCGTATGGTAATTCAAACACCCTCTAACTGTTATTTTCTCTAGAACAAAAAACATGAGCCGAAGTTATTGCTACTTCCAAGTTCCAACTACCCAAGTATATACCATATAATTTGCATATCATTTGAACTCGATTTTACCATATAGAAACAGTTTTATTGCCACAACTCAAGGACAGAAAAAAAGGGGCCAAACTATATTCAGACATTCTGTCTTTCCCAATTCGATCTTTTCTTATCCAACCCTGTAATTTACGTAAACATATTGTTGATGACGTTCTGTTCTACTTAAAATCAAGATTTTAACCCATCACTAACAATGATCATAAAACTGTTCACCAAGCTTCTAGTATGAGCAACAATTTCAAAAATCTAGTATGAGCAAATTTTGACGAAAGGCGTTATGGAGTATGATATATATTCTATATATATACTTCTTCTTTCTAACTATTGTTTTGCCTTAAACAGCATGAGCCAACTTATAGCTACTTCCAACTACTCGTCTTATATACAATTAATATGCATATCATTTAAACTCATATATAACCATAAACAAATTAATAAACAAAAAAAATATTATCACTATAATTGAAGTTTACAAAAAAGGGCCAAACCATTTTCAGACATTCTGCCATTACCAATTCGATTTCATGACCCTGCAATCGACCTCAACGTCGCGTTTGATGGTTCTATTCATCATGAGAACCCTTTACCGAGTTTTTGAATTGAACAAAACATTTTCCGCCTTGATCCAACCGCATTTATTCCCATATCTTTAAGATCTTCTAATGTCAATAATGGCAATACCTCATCATCAACCTCATGTACCTCAAAAATCGAAAAGTATCTTCCTAACCCTATTTGATTCAACCAAACCCTAACACCATTTCTTTCCAAATCACCATTGTTCCAATCAATTCCATCAGTATCAGATTTTGATCTATCACCATCAAATTCAACACCATCTGAAACCCTAACCCTAATTCCATTATCTCTATCTTTATCTTTATCACCATAATCCATTGAAAGATTCAAACTTTGATCTGTATATCTATCAGCATCATCATAATCATCGTCATCTTCAAATACCCAATTGGATTTGATTTGCTTTTTTGATGAATTTTCCCTTTTTGATAATTTTCTTGGATCCCCAATTTTCCAACTTCCAACTGCAGCACCGTTGTTAATATGTTTGATTTGGGTATCTAGGGTTTGTTGAGATTTAGAAGCTTTTGATGAAAATTTGTTAAATTTCCAACTTGGTTTGATTCTTTTGTTATGATTATTGTTGTCATGTGTGTGTTGATGATCTCCGATTTCACCTAATCTGACGCTCGGCCGGCGTTGACGTTTGGTTGAACCGGCGACAGTTTCTGCCGGGACAGTCGCCGGAACTCCGGTAGCTACGCCGCCGTTAACTTGCCCGTCCACCGTTGGTTGAAGTTCAGCCATTTTCCCCCCTGAGATTGGGACAGAGAGATTGTAATTTATTGGGAAATAATTCGTCGTTGGTTTTATGATTATTAATTTATTATGCAAGTTTATATGTTGCATTATTTATTCATTAATATTTAATATTTTAATAATTTTATTTTAATTGAAAATTTCTTTTTATTTTATTAATTAATTAAAGTAAATTTATGAATGATCCACATGATTTAATAAGGGATATATATGACAATCGTTCTTCAATATTATTTGCTCACAGTCTCACACCATTAAAGTTCACAATTTAAGTATAATTTTTCATAAAGTTTAATATAATATAACTACAACCTTAGTTTGATAAAATAAGTAAAAAAAAATTCTTAAAGGCTGTTTCTTGAAAATAAAAATATCCAAAACTGCTCACAAGAAATAAAATACACATTATTTTAGCAAATATAGTGGAACATGCACATGGGAATGACTATGAGTGTATGACTTTCCAACTCTTCACTTATTATTATTATTATTATTATTATTATTATTATTATTATTATTATTATTATTATTATTATTATCATCATCATCATCAAGGATTAAAAGAGAATGCCTCAAATGAGGAGCAGATCAAATTTATAGTATATTAAAAACAAATTTGAAAGTTTAAAATGTAATGTCGCTAAAATGTAGTATAATTTATAGATGTAAAATGCAGTATTTGTTAAAATGCAGTACTCCATTGATAAAATTCATTGAATCTGAGTGAAAATTTTGCTTTAAAATGCAGTGAATCCGGTCTGCTCCTCCATCTCCTCATTCGAGGCCTTCTCTTCGGAACCTTACCATATTATTATTATTATTATTATTATTATTATTATTATTATTATTATTATTATTATTATTATTATTATTATTATTATTATTATTATTATTAATAATATTAATATTAATATTAATATTATGTAATACTACGTATCATTATATCAACTTATGATTTGTTTAATTTCAACAGTGTTTCTCATATGTTTGTGGATTTTACAAGGAACATGACATTTATGTTATTTATAAAAAGAAAAAAAAAGTTCATACGAAAAGGTAATTTAGATGTATTATTGGAGTTACTATAATTTGTTATTATAATTATATTTTTAAGATTGATGATTCAAAGCTGATATAAATGGGGGCTAAATACATAGTATATGTTAACAACTTAATTTTAATTCCTACTTTAGGATATAATAATTAGTTTAAAACTTTTGTTTATCATCATTTCGTTATTTTTTAATAATATACAAAGTATATAGAATTATAGAATCATCATTTAAAATTTTGTTGCAAAAGAAGAAAAATTATATATTTGTTGTAATTTAACTATAATTGAGGCTCTATTAGCAATATAATATAAGAACCTTTGTAAAGAATTAGGAATAAAGATAAAATACTTTGAGGGAGAAGTATAAACACTTTGAGTGTATTAAGAAGGTGCAATCTACTTCTTTACATTGAGGTTGTATTTATATTACAACTTCTACTATTGAATTAACAAATGAAGATAATTGCAAGTAATTATGGCTAGACAAGGATTAGACATAAGGGTTGAAAATGTGTTCATCCATTTACTTATAATTCATAACAATATTATCCACACCAAAAGATTTTGGTGTGTTTAACGGACAAAGTTTGTGGCCCGCTTGGCCCAAATAGACTTGAAATTGTCGGAAAACTATCATTTTTGTCAACCAAAGAAAAAGACTTTAGTTCTTCTATCCAAGTTTGTTAAGATCGGGATCCTACGTAGAATCGTTTTTGCCTTTGTAAGATCAGGATCGTAAGATCGAGATCGGGATCGTGGATCTAACCAAAATATGATTTTTTTTTATACAAAAGATATCTAAATTCTTGTAGAAAACTACTACTATTAGAGAAGTTAATCTAACATTCAAACTTTTATATTACTAAAGTGATGCAATTTGTTAACATATTTTTTAGAACGATAAACGTATTACAAACAAAGATAGCAGCATAGTATAATTGCATTAAAGTTTGAGAGTGTATTACGAATGAAAATTCTTAATCGTCGTTTTAGAGGTTCGAGACTTTTTCTTAGGTTAACTTGATAATAAATGGGAAAAATGAACTTGGAAACAAATGTATGGTAGGTTTTGAGATAGGATTTGGACTACTTATGACTCAAGTCCAATTGTGTAAAAAAAAAAAAAAACATTAGTAGGATTGGATCGTTCAACGATCCTACTCCGATCCTACCTCCTGACCGATCCTACTCCGATCCTGCACGTTTTCCCTTGATAGGATCGTAAGATCGTACGATCCTACGATCAGGATCGCGATCTTGACAACCTTGCTTCTATCATTTCGTTTTTTTAACGCTATATATGCATATAGTTATATATCTGATTTATATATAAATCTCATTTATTGTTTAGTATTATTTTTAGGCATGTACAACAAGCTGGGTTGGATCAAGTGGTTAAGCCCCTTACCTTTGGAGACAGGGGTCAAGGGCCCGATCCTCACCCCCAATAGGCCGGAGGTCCATTTCTGGAAGCAGCATCTCTACCTATGTAGGGTAAGACTGTCTACATTTCACCTCCTACATACATCGTGGAAGACGGTATTGGGTAATGTTAAGTTTTATTATTTGTAGGCATGTATTTTCAACCATTTCAATACGACTAAGCATAAGATCATTGATCGATCTCAATAGTATCTATTTCAAATAACTTATACCATCATTCGCTCAAATTAAACAAGTAGAATTGTATCATATACGTGCATACACCCACATTTGCTGTAACACCCCCAAATTTATTTGTTTAGCGGAAGCAAGATTTGGGTGTTACTAATCAATAACAAAGCACATAAGATAAAGCGAACGACTCTAAATGCGTCGTTTAAAACCATTACATAGATAATATAAAAGTTTTACATTGTTGTTCTTGTTACAAAAGCTCATAGCTAAATGTAAAAGATTCTAAGGCATATCTAATTGTACAAAATATAGAAATGCATGTGAATCTTCTGAAATCTGAATACGACTTGAGTTAAAATATCCTGAGCAGATCTACTTCTGTTGGGTACCTGAGAATACATGCTAAAAGGTCAGCTAGAAAGCTGGTGAGCTCACAGGTGTAAATCGATGAAATCCATGTTATGAACCACAAGATTTAGTTTAGTGATTTGCAAACATGCAAATAAAAGATGAGTGTATATTATCGCCATGAGCACATAGTTTGAGCTTAACTGAGTGTGCCAGGATCCACATTCAAGGACCTGATCGAGTTTGCCCCCGGCATGTGCCTAATCTACACATGTATGAACAAATGAAAATGCGTCCGTTCGATCGCAGTCGTGGTAGCGCGACTACCCCGGACGGGGATTGTCAATCCCATATGGTACCATACACTAACATTCACGCTATCGCAATATAAACAAACTATGTTGTGAGGGACTTCATGATTAGATAAAACAACTCATGCAATCAATATATTGAGGTTTTGTACTTGTGTTCATATGTAAAACAAAATCGAGCATGTAATCCCACCCCTGGGTAAAAGCAGTAAAGAGGGGCTATGAGACTCACCTGAGTCTTCGCGTTTATATCTATAAACGTATGTCCGTGTGCTAAAATCAGCGAGTAGGTTCTCTGAACCCGTAACCTTCTAATGTCCTAGACACATAAGGTTATATAAGTAGATGTCCCGTAAGACTATCCATGCTAGTGTTCATCTCACTAGTTATGTCCAAATAATTTGGTTGTTTGATTGATTGCTTGTTTGCATTTTGAAAATGTGTACGGCCCATTGGTAATGGTTGGAAATAAAATCTTAAAAATATTCACTTTATACATTTGTTTAACTTATTTCCGCTGTTTGTTATAAACTTGTTACTCGTAGGTACATATATATATATTATTTCAAAAATACTGTATGCGACAATAGGGACATATATTTATGTAATTATATTTATCCGACAACTTTGAGTTCATGCGTCTTTTTGATTTCTTCCGACAATACATACGATAATAAGGCTTTAATCTATCCGACAATTTCTATTCATTCGGTCTTTGATTTCTTCCGACAATATGGTATTCACGGAATAATAATATACGACAATATCTAGATAATATAGTAATTTATCCGACAATATAATAATAATAGTATCCGATAATATGCATTCCGACAATAAGAGTTTAAATTCTTCCGTGATTAACTCCGACAATAACAATATGCGATAATAAGGCAATGCGTTAATAAGATTCTCGATCACTGTTCATGCGAGAATGGAAATTCACGGGCACTGTTCATGCGTGAATGAGGATTCATGGGTTCTGTTCATGAGAGATTAAGGTATTCATGGTCTTGGTTATGTGTTAATGATATTCACGGATTTAGTTTATGCGAATGATATTCACGGAATGCATTATCCGACAATAGGCATTGTCGGATAATGGGATTCACGGACAGAAAGTTGAGGTCCAGTTATATTTTTCATCCGACTTCGATTAATTATTCGACCAAGTAAAATTTAGCTAAAATTCATGAAATTTTTATATGACGTTCGCCTATGTCTTAGCTTTCTAAATCATATTTTTACATGTGAACTGAATAAACAGAACTCGAGATAAAAATTTGGAAAGTGTTGGGTGTCAAACAAGTAAGTTCAGTGACATGCATTCATTTGAAAATTCATAACTTAAGTTTCATGAAACTTCACAGAATGTGTGAGTAGGGGAATTAAATCTAACAAAATTTGTGATCTTTCCCAAGTGGTTTCATCGATTTTTGTTTAGTAATTTACGAGATGTTCCCCTTACAAGTTGACTGAATTTCTGGTCAGGTTTAAAAGGCTTTATATGTACTTTCTTAATTAAACTTTAAAATAGCTAAATATCTCAGAAAATTATGAGACTTACGGATTTGGAAACTAGACTCGAAGAACTTCATTTTAGAGCCAAGAAATGTGAGATTTCATTAAGAAATGGTCTCGTTATGTTCGATCTAAACCGATCTATTTTATTGTCCAGTGGGTAAAGCTATTATCCAGTGGTCCTTAGCATGTTCATCCGATTTTTAAGCATGTTTTGGACATAAATCAGTGGATACGAAGAACCAACATGTTTATAAACTTAATCCAAGTAATTCAAGGGAAAAAGGAAGGATTTATACCAAGCCAAAGCTGAGTTAGAATCGAAATGTGGAGATGTGTAGCTGCAGCGCGTTATTCTGACCTCTCCTTGCAAAACCGATGAAGGAGGGTGATGAAGGGTGATGGTGGTTGCTAAATTTCCTTGGAAGAGGTGGATGAAAGTGTTGTGGTTGTGGTTTGGTCGTTTTCCAGAGAGAGGGCAGAGAAAGAAAAAGATTTGTGTGAAAGTGAAGTGAGAGTGAAAGAAATGAGAAGGGGGTTAGGGTATTCAAGGGGGAAAGGGCTTGAGCCGACCCATGGGATGGGCTCGGGCCTTCTCTGGGCCAAATTGGGTCTGATCCAAGTGTGGGTTGGGCTCGGGTCTTGTCCCTCGAGTTCGGGTTACGTTTATTTGTCGGTTAAAGTTAATTTGTGCGTTTTTGTCGCGTTTATGACGTTTTATAGAATCGTATTTGTTTATTGCATGTTATTATCATAATATTCATAATTTTTGATTTATTAAGAAATATTTAAATGATTTAAATATTTTGTTTACCAACGTCCATATTTGAGGTGATTTGGATTTCATCCGAATCGCACGATTTAATCAAACCGCGTACGTGTGTACATATATTAAAATATATCAATACACATAATGACACACATAATTAATCCTAATTACATGTATTTACACTTATGATTAGGCACTAATTATAGTCCTAATTTGTCGGGTGTTACATTCTCCCCTTGTTAAAAGAATTTCGTCCCGAAATTTAGTTCTGAGTCGTGGTATGAGGGGAGTCTGTGAACAGGTGTGGATATTTGAGTCGCATTTGGTCTTCCCGTTCCCAAGTGAATTCCGGACCACGCCGCGAATTCCACCGGACTCTAACGATGGGAATACGACTTTGTTTAAGTTGTTTGACCTCACGGTCCATGATTTCAACATGTTCTTCAACAAAGTAAAGTTTTTCGTTGACGCGAATCTCGTCGAGGGGGATAATAAGTGTCTCATCAGACAGACATTTCTTTAAATTTGAAATGTGAAAAGTAGGGTGCACACTGCTGAGTTCGGACGGCAGTTGCAATCGATAAGCCACGGGACCAATCCTTTCGAGGATCTCGAAGGGTCCAATGTATCTGGGGTTTAACTTCCCGCGTTTGCCAAAACGAATCACGCCTTTCCATGGCGATACTTTCAAGAGTACTCGATCCCCAACCTGGAACTCGAGTGGTTTGCGTCTCACGTCAGCATAACTTTTCTGACGATCACGGGCGGCTTTGAGTCGGTTCTGAATTTCAGAGATTTTCTCTGTGGTTTCGTGTATGAGTTCGGGACCAGTGAGTTGGCTGTCTCCCACTTCTGTCCAGCAAATCGGTGATCGGCACTTACGACCGTACAGTGCCTCGAAAGGTGCTGCCTTTATGCTGGAATGATAGCTGTTATTGTAGGAAAACTCGCACAATGGCAGATGTCTTTCCCAGTTGGCACCGAAATCAACTACGCAAGCTCGTAGCATATCTTCCAGTGTCTGTATGGTTCGTTCACTTTGGCCATCAGTTTGAGGATGGTATGCGGTACTCATATCGAGATGAGTACCCAATGATTTCTGAAGTGATTGCCCAAAAGTGAGATGTGAAACGAGCGTCTCTGTCGGAGATGATTGAGATTGGGACACCGTTTCGGGTAACGATCTCCTTGACATAGATTTGCGAAAGGCGCTCCATTGTATCGGTTTCCTTGATTGCAAGGAAGTGAGCGGATTTAGTGAGACGATCGACGATCACCCAAATGGTATCGCAACCGCTCGGTGACTTTGGCAACTTAGTTATGAAGTCCATAGTGATTTGATCTCATTTCCACTCGGGAATACTGGGTTGTTGGAGCAATCCGGAAGGTTTTTGATGTTCAACCTTGACCTTGGAACAGGTAAGGCACTTGCTGACATAGCCGGCAATTTCGGCTTTCATGTTCGGCCACCAATAGAATTCCTTGATGCCGTGATACATTTTATCAGATCCAGGATGGATAGAATATTTGGACTTATGAGCTTCATCCATCACTAAGTCTCGCAGGTTTCCAAAAGCGGGTAACCAGATTCGGTTCACGAAGTACCTAACTCCGTTAGGCTTGATTGCAAATTGCTTATCCATGCCTCGCAAGGCTTCAGTCTTAACATTCTCGGGTTTCAAAGCTTCGAGTTGGGCAGCGTGAATCTGAATGGTGAGGTCATTATGAATAGTCATACTGAGAGCTCGGACTCGAAGTGGTTTTACACGCCCCTTACGACTGAGGGCATCGACAACAACATTTGCCTTGCCAGGATGATAGCGGATCTCGCAGTCATAATCAGTGAGTAACTCGACCCATCGACGTTGTCTCATGTTGAGATCCTTTTGGTCAAATATATGCTGAAGGCCCTTATGGTCGGTAAAGATTGTGCACTTAGTGCCGTAGAGGTAATGCCTCCAGATTTTGAGAGCAAAGACAACAGCTCCTAATTCGAGATCGTGGGTGGTGTAGTTCTTTTCATGAGTTTTGAGCTGCCGCGAAGCATAAGCGGTAACTTTGTCTCGTCACATTAGTACGCAGCCGAGACCTTGATGAGAAGCATCGCAGTATACTATGAAGTCATCGGTGCCTTCGGGTAAAGATAGAATCGGAGCACTGCAAAGCTTGAGTTTTAATAGCTGGAATGCTGACTCCTGTTTATCAGTCCAATTGAACTTCTTGTCCTTCTGAGTAAGTGTCGTGAGAGGTTGAGCTATTTTGGAGAAATTCTCAATGAATCGCCGATAGTACCCGGCCAATCCCAAGAATTGGCGTACCTCGGTGGGAGGAGTGGTTGGCGCTTGCCAGTTTTTGATGGCTTCTATTTTCGATGGATTAACATGGATTCCTTGACTATTGACAACATGTCCAAGGAATTGAACGGATTCTATCCAGAATTCACACTTGGAGAATTGAACGGATTCTGTCCAAGGAATTAAACTAAACCGAATTAATAATCCAAAAACAAGACCAAAACCTCATACAACTCAAAAAGTCACTCCACACTATGATTTATTCATAAAAGGATGAATAAATCATTCACACATATAAACCCTAATTTGATCGATTATATAATCTGAGAGAAAGAGAAAAGAGATCTAAAATATTACAATGAATGAATATAAATTAAACAAATACTTTTAGTATGTATTATACATCTTCACGTAACTTCAGCCCTTCCTGTTTCTGTAATTACACTTTGACCCCTTCAGGAACTTGTTCTCTTAACTATTAACCTGCATAACACAAAATATAATAATACATACAGACCAAGTACTATTCTATACTTTATATTATTATTCCAGATAAGATTGCATATTATAAATTTGGACTATATGTTTTATCACTAGTCAAGATTGGCTTGGGTTTCTTTTAGTTGTGGCTTCTTGGTTTCGACTAGAAAGTATTTTATGCCTGTCAGGTCTCCAATTTCACTTATAACCTGTTATAGTGATGGGTTATGATGTTATGTCCATTTGTTACTCAAACTCTTGCATTATATTATGTCTACAAAACATAAAAGAATAAAAGAAGAATACATAAACAGATAACATTGGACATGTTTTGTAACCCTTGTGTAGAGGTCTTACTAGTTTAATGGGTACATAAATTCTTTGGTGGGTTAATATGCCCAACAGAGTGTGTGTTATTTTTGAGTAATGTTAAATAGGTCTACTTACATAGAACTAAAAGTAAGCCTAATTTTTTGATTTTTCTCTTTCTTAATATCATCCAATCAAATTTTTAAACTCACCAATCACATTCTTAGGTCTATTTTTAGTCCTATGATTTAGGTCTACCAATCTTTTTCCTTATTTATGGGTATTGATAAATACAACAAACCTTTTGTTTTATACACCAAATGATATGTTGGGGGAAACCGTGTAATAGAGTAAAGATCTCAATGGATCGGATATTCCTTTGAATCGTGTTATCACTTTTCGAAAATAACAATTCGACTCTATATGCCTTGGGTTACACGAATTTTATTTTGGGATAAGACAAAGAGTGATGTTCTTGATTTGAGGTAACAAAACAAGAACCTGGTTGCAGAAGAGTATTTTATGTTCTAAGTGTCTAAACCCATGTGAATCTATTGTTGGAGTTATATAGCTCCCAATAATCAATGGAGTTAAATGGTATTAAGTGGCCAATAATAATCTCTATTAAGCTATTGCAGTTATAACCCCTTTAGTATTCATGGATCATTAATATATTAATGACCATAAAGTCCAACAGGTAAGCCAATGAAGAGTCACAGCAAAACGGGTTAAATTTGCCACATGACCCGTTTGGCTAAATCTGCACTTAGGCTTCAAAATCATCCATCAGGTAAGGCCTTCATAATCTGCAATCAGGATCCCTATCTAGCACTAGGCTTCTGTCCGTGTTTAGGCTTTTGTCTAGAAAGAGGCTTATCAACACTCAGGTCTAGAAATCAACCACATGGCTATGAAAATCAGCCAGCAGGACCTTAAAATCAACTATCAGGTGTTGTGTCTAGAAATAGGCATCCGTCTTAGATTAGGCCTATTTTAATGATAACACTAATTTCCGCAATAGCTTTTAACTTATCAACTTGATGGGCGTACACTCCGTACATCCTAACTCATTTCCAAGTCTACAATTACACCAAATTACTAGCATGATATGCATAACATTGTTATAATGTACAGTATATATATGCATAAAGTTGTTGTATCTATCAAAAAACATGTTGTATTTATCAATGGCTATTTTTCATAAATAAATACACCGTAGTACGGAGTATTAAATTCCAAAACAGTTAAAGATTAAAATACATATATTACATATATTTTTAAATAAATAAAAAAACGTTCAAAGTATATAACAACTTAGAGGTTCTTCAAAATAAAACAAACATTATATTCCACCTGTCTCATTTTAGTTATTGTTATTGTTCACATTACTATTTTGTTTGTTAAAAAAAAGGTTAAGTGTCTGTAAATGCATACAACTATGCGTTGACTTCTTTAGTGTGTACATAATTATATTGACCACCATTGTGTGTATGTAACTATTAATTTCGACCATTTTATGTATACGGTGACCTAGAGAAACCTTAACCGGTAATTACTAATATATTCAGTTTTATTTTACTTGACGTGGCATGATGACTGGATTAAATAGTACCAGATGGCCGATGATTAGATAATTATATACCTAAACTTTTATTTTATTAAATTTAAATCGGCCCCACCATCACGTACCTCTTCTCCCACCTCTTTCACCGTTTTCTTTTATGCTTTTCATAAAAAACATAGAAAAATTTCGAAAAACCCAAGACTTATGTATCTAATCTAACTTTATTTCCATTTTCAACATATTTGTAAGATATAGGTGTGAATCCGGTATTCTTGTTTGATATACTTTTTAAATAAGTTGTACGTGTTTTATCTTCACTTGGTATGGTGGTTCATCACGGTGGTCGGAGATGGCTTGCTAGTGTTAATGGTGGCGTCAAGTGGTGGTTGGATATAGACGGTTTTGATCGGCGGCATATGGTGGTAAGATAAGCGGTGAATGGTGTTTGATGATTTAAATCAAGAAGATCTCGCCAGAAAAATCAAGAAGATCTCGCCCGAAAACTGCAAATGTCGCCAGGAACCTGAAAATGTCGTCGTGACCTTTCATCGGAGGTGTTTGGTTTTGGGGATTTATGGTTTTATTTTATTTGAGGTGAAAGGAAAAATGTTTGAATCTGTACTTGTTTATAATTTAGGGTTTTTAGTATATTCTCTATAACTTTTGTTTGGTTTTGTTGTTGTGTTTAGCTTCATGCCTTTATGGCTAGCTAATATCTTGTTGGGCTCTTAGATTTCCTCCTTTTCTTGTTAGCCGGCCGTAATAGTTTGCATAATTACGTGGAGTTGGAGAACACAGAGTGAGTATGTTTTTTTCACCGTTTTTCGACGAGAACGCCGCCGGATGATTTCTGCCGCACCGGGACGGCGTTCCCGACGGTGTTCTCGTCGCCATTCATCGATCACCGTCACAATCCGAATGTCGCGCAACCCAACGTTTTCCATTTTTTATTTCTTTTTTTTATCTAACGTATGTAAAAATGGAAGGAAGAAACTAGATTTAAAATGGGATATGTAGTCGCAGTGGAGAAAAAGAAAAAAAAACAGAAGAAAAAATGGAGAACGACAGGCAAAAAAGAAAGGGGTTAAGGGGGTGTTTGGGTTAGCTTTTTAAGCTATCTTTTTAGCTTTTTAAGCTTTTTACAACAAAAAAGCACTTAAGCCAATCCAAACACTTTTTCAAGCTTTTAGTTTTTGAAAACAAAAAAGCTCATTTTCTTGAAGCCAATAGAATTGGACTTTTAGCTTTTTACAACAAGAAGGTATAAGCTAAAAATCTAAAAGCATGGAAGCAAGAAGCTACCCCAAACACCCTCAATGAAGGAGAAAGATGAAGTGGGTTTGATTTTTTTGATATATATATTTTTTCCTTTCTCTAAAAAATGAAGTGGGTTTAATTTTATTTTAATTTTTTATTATAAATAGGCTTAGATTCTTTGGATTGGACTTAGTATTTTAAAAATGTCATTGGGCTTATAAAATTATTACAAGAAGATAGGCTAAAAGGGAAATTAATAAAAAAGCTCCATTTTTCGAGTGTATAATTCATTATGGCATCCTCAAAAGAAAATTACCGTTTTGCCCCCTAATATCACGTAAAAAGACATGTTTTTACTACCGATATCTTTCTCATTTAAGACTAATACTTGGCATACAAGCTCGATTATCACTTAGATTATTGATAATTCAACCAAGAAGGTGAAAACACGAAAGCACGAGAAAAATCACTAAAAAGGGTCAAAAGCGAAGATTCCACGCACAGTTGAAGATTCAGGGCATCCGAAACAAAATTTAGAGACAAAGTACCCATCAATAAGATTCATCTTATCCAAAGTGTTCGTTTCAAGAATCAACAAAAACGGATGAAGAATGAAGATTCTACACACGCTGAAAGATTCAAATGATTCATACGAGACATCTAAAGATCAGAGAGACATCTCAGGGATTTCTTTTCATCAAAGTCTTCATTTTTGAAAAAAGAATCCAACGCAAAAATAATCAACGCAATCGGACGCATAACAAAGAAGATACGCGCGAAACGAGAAACGAGCGAAAGGCAACGATCCGGGACGTCCGGCCGCCAGGTTGCCGCCGGCTGGCATCCGCCCATCCCCTCCTCCTTTTTCCATCCTTGCTCGTACTTGTCTAGTACATGTGCTACCACTTTTCGTAACTTTAGGGTACACGTGATACTACTTTCCGCGCCTTTAGGGTACACGTGCTACCACTTTCCGGGAAAGGACCACCCCCCAAATGCATGCTAACTTGAGCCTAAGATGGCTAACAAGCACCCATCTTCTAGTATAAATAGGCACCTTAGGTTCACAAAAAAACACACACTCTTGGAATTACAAAAAATTTCACTTTCTCACTCTAGAAATTCTCTTGTATTTTACGGTCTTTCTCATTCTAGGATTATTGTAATTAATCTACGGATTAACATAGAGGCTAGAATGAACGCTAGGGATTTGGATATCAATCTTTGTACGTGCGAAAGAGTTGTCAATCATAATAATATGTTGCTACGCATTTATTTCCGGGTGATATCTAAACTTGTATCATACTTGTTTTATTTCGTATTTTAAATATGCATTATTACTAGGTATGTGATTTACTTGTTGCCATGAATTGCGAGTACTTTATTATTGTGATTGTTGATGACGTAGATAATTTCCAGCAATTTACTTTCCTGCACTTTAATTATTTGTCTTTAGTTTAAAAACCCCCAAACCTACCTACTTTGTCCTATCCTAAATACTTCCTTACCGAAAGCACCAGCTTTAGTCACCCACACGTTTTGATTCATAGAACGATCTTAGGCTATACTTACCACTTACTAACCAGAGTAGGTAGTACATATAATATAAGCCCCGCTATATATAAATTTTAAAACCCCTATTGGCATTCGAATAGCTACCTCCAACGACACCGACGTTTTCGGGTGCCATCACCCCCTCCGAGCACAAGTCGCATATCGCGACTTGCTACCTAGCTCCTGCGACTTGCGACCAGTCATTTATCCGAGTAAAAGACATACAAACGAGCCCAAACCCCGAGCACATAAGTTGGACGCAATTCGCAGGTTGTGACTTGCGACCCATTTTCTGAGACCTGCGCCCGGATTTTTTGGACAAAACGGTGGGATACTTGGATAGACTCATACACGTAAATGCATTTATTTTTGTGCGGGTCAATTTAAATTAATATATTAAATGTATAATATTTAATTAACGCAATATTTTGTTTTTTTATAACTAATTATCTACAATGTATAAAATAATTTCAGGTATATATTCATGATTTGTGTAATATTATCTACATTTTGACATAAATTTTATCGTCATATGTTACGTATTTCACGAAAACATTTTTTAGTCTCGGAATCAATTTATCTTTTATATCAGAATGTAGATAAAAATAAACTAGTCATAGTGGTATATTCAGATTTATTTAGTATAACATATAATGGTGGACTAATAAATGTTATATCACTATGATCAGTTTATTGTCAAAAATAATGATATAATATTTATTAGTCCGCCTTTATATGTTATACTAAATAAATCTGAATATACCACTATGACCCGTTTATTTTTATCAACATTCTATAATAAAAAAATTGATTTCGAGATAAAAATTTTTTTTTTGTTAAATACATAACATATGACGATAAAATTTATGTTGAAATGTAGACAATATTACACCGATCATGAATATATATTCGGAATTATTTTATACATTGTATATAAAAAGTTATCAAAGAAAAATGAAATACTGCGTTCATTAAATATTAAACATTTAATATATTAAATTAAATTGACACACACAAACATAAATGCCATTACGTGTATGATTGTATGAGTCTATCCAAGTATCCCACCGTTTTGTCGAAAAAAACCTGTCGCAGGTCTCAAAAAATGGGTCGCAAGTTGCAGCCTTGCGACTTGCGTTCGGCTTATATGGTCGGGGTTTGGGCTCATTTGTATGTCTTTTACTCGGATAAATGGCTCGTCGCAAGTTGCAGGAGCTACGTCACAAGTTGATGGAGCTAAGTCGCAATATGCGACTTCCGCCCGGATGGGGCAAAACGACAATTTTCTTTTAAGAAGGGCAAAATGGATTATACACTCGAAAAATGGGGCTTTTTTATTAATTTCCCAGAATAAAAAGTTTGATTATTATGTAATTAATTTTTTTGGTTTGTTTTAATGATTTAAATATT
Source organism: Pseudognaphalium luteoalbum (assembly GCA_963422505.1). Taxonomy (NCBI): domain Eukaryota; kingdom Viridiplantae; phylum Streptophyta; class Magnoliopsida; order Asterales; family Asteraceae; genus Pseudognaphalium; species Pseudognaphalium luteoalbum. The sequence continues at coordinate 6,734,454 of OY730194.1, forward strand.
ATTTATTTGTTTTTAAATATTAATTTACACATTTATTTACTATAAAAAACAATTAAAAAAATAATAAAAAAAACTCCAGAACACTGTCATCACACCACAGGATCCTCACTCACAACATTCTCCAGAACACTATGATGACAGTGTCACCACTCCTAGTGCTCTAATTACGTGGAATTAGAGCACAAGGAGTGGAGGCGTTTTCCATAAAGAACAATGTAGATTAGCGTTCCCCACAGCCCGTCGGCGTTCTCGACAATGTTCTCGACGGCGTTCGGGGTCCGACGTCTCCTCCCGGACGTTGATCTTTTTCTTCCTGTTTCTTTTTCTTTCTTTTTCTTTCCTTTTTTATATTGATTCAGTGAATAAATACCTAAAAATTTCGTTGTGTGTAAATGGTCAAGTGTGAGAACAAATGAAGTTTTGCTTTCTATAAATGGAGGGAGGGAGAAAAGTTAGGGAGATGAAAATGAAGGTAGGGTTAAAAAATTAGATGTTTTGGGCTTTTAATTTATATTGGGTCAACCAATTTATTAATGGGTCTAAGTTAAAAAAAGTCACAAATAATGAAGTTGAGGCCTAAAATTAAGTATAATAATTAATTATTTATTTTATTTTATTAAAATGTATTAAATTATTTGAAATTTGTAAATACATTTAGTTATTTAAATCAATTTCATTCAATTATTTGTATTTGGAAAAACAAAAACAAAAACAAAAACTCATTCAATCATTTCTTTAAATTATGCATTTTAATTTTTAGAACTTGTAATTTGTTTATTATTTTTGAATAAATTAAATATTGTTTTAATTTGATTTATGTGTTTTTAAATATTAATTTATACATTTATTTACATTTAAAAATAAATAATAAAAAGTTTCAGAACACTGTCACCACACTACAGAATCCTCAGTCAAAATATTTTTCAGACCACTGTCCTGAACACTGTGGTAACAATGTCACCACTACTTGTGCTCTTAATAAGAAAAAAGTAAAGTGTAACCGTTGACACATAAGCACTTGACTTGCTATTGCCCGTCACATAAATACAATGGTCGGAATTAATAGTTACATATACACAATGGTAGTTAATATACAAAAATAAATTTACTCCTTAATTTACCACTAAAGAAGTCAAACACATAGTTATGTACATTTACAAATATTAACCCTTAAAAAATTCTACTTGCAAAAATAAATTAACTGTTAAAATTGATCAAACTCCTTAATTTACCCTTGTTTAATACTCTCAATTATTTTTTTCATAAAATTTTTGGTTAAATTTGTTTTAAATATAAGGGCAAAATTAACATTTATCTAAACTATCTTAAATACAAAATGAATTTCTAGGAGACTATATAAATGGGGCAAAGTGAGTAATAAAATTAATGGTTTATTATTCAAAAGTGTATCATTATTACATCTTTTAGTATTACATGAAGCGTACTTTCAGAATTAATATCGTATTTATATACTCTGCACAAAATGGGTTCAACTCAAGTGTTGTATCACTTTTATATATATAAGGTAAGTAATGATATCCATAACATATTATGCTGTAATAGGAGTTACAATCTTTGCTTGATAATTAAATTGCAACTAAAATCAACATTAACAAATTTAGTATACCATTGTACACGAATCAATAAGGGTTTTAATTAGTCAACATGCATATGCACGCAGCATTAATGTTAACTTTAATTCTATAATAAGTTTGCCACCCACAAAGTATCTTGTTTCTTGCATTCATCACAAGCCACATGCACTTTAAAGAAATAAAAGTAATATTTTTGTTTAATGAACACATTATTGAGTTATTATTATTAGACAATACTTAGCATAACTAATCTCTTTATTAATTATTAATTTTAATATATTAAAAGAAAACCATATATATGTTGCCCTTTCAAAAATAAATCATTATAAATTAATGATGATTATTAGATGAATGAGGATAATTAATATAGTCCATTGATTTCCTTCTTCAACATTAACTACCTAAATAGAAAAATGGATGATATGCAAAAGACCAAAATACCTTTAACAATTAAAGATATTTACCCTTAATTAATTAGTAGCATTTAATTAGTTAATTAGTATTAAAGTAAATAGTTAATAATTTTCGCAATTAATGTTCTTGTAATGTAGGGGTTAATTATGCTCCAATATAATTAATTTAAATTCATAAACAATGATATTTTTTACTTTCATATAATTCAAAATTCATAATCAATGTGTATGATAAAAATACATAAATCGTAGTTACACATGAAAATTTTAATTCCATTTCAAACACAATACTAATTATAGTACTTACTTAAAGCGTTTTTCATTTCACAATTTACATACTCATATCATGATCCATATTCATAATCATCATCTATGTTTTTTTTAAAAAATTACATATCTTATATTTACATGTACTAACAAGGTACCCGTACGATACGACGGTACCTTATATATACAACGCGGCTATCTATCTATCTATCTATATATATATATATATATATATTAAATAATAATAATAATAATAACAACAACGAAGTACCATAATACTTTTATACACGTAGTAAATTATCAATATATTAATTTCAAATTTAGTATATGATTATAAAAGTGTATATAGTATGCTTTTAAAGGTATGTTAGAACAAAGTATGTAACATAAGGATGTTATTTAATTTAATATTTAATATTCATGTAACATTCAAAATATTTTTTAATACTAAGTTTTGTTTGACTTTGATCACTTCATGTTCCTTCCTATTATTGTCATACGTTGATGCCATATATTAATTAGACAAATCTTATTAAATTTACCTTATTTGTTATTGAGTCTAATTTTTAAGATATAAAGCAAAATGCTTTATATGTAATAGAGATAAATATTAAATCAATTTCAACTATAACGTTTAATAGGATAAAAAATTATTTCAATGTGAAATCATAAAAAAAATACATACATCTTATTTCCAAGTATGATTGGTAATTTGTTGACATGACTATTTAGTATATACATATAATTTTTTAAGTATATAAAAATAATGTGGTTGAATTTGAACAATTCTAAATCATTATTATTATTTGATTCAAAATTTTAAATTTTGAATCCAAACCTACACAATGAATAACTTTATAAAATGTTACAACTTTATTAAAAGAAAATCATATATATGTTGCCCTTCCAAAAATAAATCATTATAAATTAATCATGACCATTAGATGAATGAGGGCAATTAATACAGTCCATTGATTTCCTTCTCCAACATTGACTACCTAAATAGCAAAATGGATCATATGCAAAAGACCAAAATACCCTTAACAATTAAGGATATTTACCTTAATTAATTAGTAACATTTAATTAGTTAATTAGTATTAAAGTAAATAGTTAATAATTTTCATAATTGATGTTCTTGTAATGTAGGGTTAATTATGTTCCAATATAATTAATTTAAATTCATAAACAATGATATTTTTTACTTTCATATAATTCAAAATTTATAATCAATGTGTATGATAAAAATACATAGCTACACATGAAAATTTTAATTCCATTTCAAACACAATATTGATTATAATATTTACTTAAAGCGTTTTTCATTTCACAATTTACATACTCATATCATGATCCATATTCATAATCATCATCTATGTCTTTTTTTTAGAAATTACATATCTCATATTTACATGTACTAACAAGGTACCCGCGCAATACGACGGTACCTATATATTGCGTATATATTAATATTTTAATGGTATTTAGTTTTCAAGTAAAATAATTGCCATAAATATAGGTGCAATTCTATATGTATAAACTAAATAAAAATTTATGAGTTAAAGACGGCGGAGTATTCCTTGCAAAGTTATCTTAATATTAATTATTATATATACATAATCCATATAGCTATTACATTTCGCTCATTCATACATAAGAAATACTTGAATGCCTTTGCGTTCAATAAATTTTATGGTTATTTAGCTGCAAGAACGCCTACCCATATATATAATAATTTTACGGTTTTATCCCTTCCATTGCTATGGATGCATTAGATATTAAACTTTTTTAAAATACAAAAAAAAAAAATTAATTATATTTAATACATCATTAAATTACAAACAACGCAACAACGTCAAATAAAAAAATGGTATGTAACAATATGATCTGTAAAACATAAATAAAGTAAATTATGGACTGGCCCGCGAATTCGCGAGTTATAAACTAGTATGCATTAATTAAAAGTTGAAACATTTAGGAAGGTCGATGTTAATCTGAATTATTACAAGTGTCTTATCTTTGACTACATTTCTAATATTGGTTAAACTTCAAGATAAAATGAATACATCACTCTATGATAAGAGCACGTACATGGAGTAATTGCACGTGTATTTAATGGTCAATTCAATATTCAATTTAACACTAAAAAATCATTGAGCATTGGAGAACATTAATTTCAGTGTTCAGTTCATGTGCATTTATAATTTTTTTGTAAATAATATAAAAATATAAATAAATAAAGCAAAACAATATACATTCATAATTATCACAAAATACATTTATATGTAAAATGTTTAACTAATATCTATTATATAGTTAGGGAAGATTATCGTAAGATCACTTATCATCGTAGGAACCATATGAATGAGGTTTTCTCACTTTTAAATTCAACATATGTACACATTTTGCAAAAAAGGTTATGCCAAAATTATTAAATTTTTATCCTCTTTAATATTAGATTAACTAAAAAAAATATATATGATATACAAATTAAAGTTGTGTATCACAACCTTTTATGTGTGATACTGTGATACACAAAAAAAATGATGATGTGTATTACATTTTTTAAAAAAAAAAAATCATAGTAAAGAGCACACAATTCTAAGAATTTTGATATAAATTTTTCATCAAAAACATTATTTAATCTTAAAGTTTAAAGTAAAAATGTGTGTTCCTACCGTTCCCACCATAATAAGTGTTATTACTTGAACCTAGCCCTCTAACGGAAACTCTTAAAAGTTATTACATCGTATAATATTCTATTTATTTTCCCCCTTCCTGCTAGATAGGCCACTGTATCGTCATTAAAAACTAGGGGTGTTCAAAGTCGGATATCCAAAATTTTGGATATCTGATTTTACTATCCGAATCCGAATCCGAAATTTTCGGATATCCAAACTCGGATATCCGAATATCCGAAATTTAGTACTTTTAAGCTTTTAAATCGAGATTCGCAATAGATTCGATTGCTAACTACGTACAATTAACCAAAATACTCTACAAGTTTTCCATTTAGAAAATATTTTAATCATTTTTTGATGTTTTTACAAATAATTTGTATACTACGACGGCAAAGTTACCTATTAAAATGAAAAAAATAAAAAAAAATTGAAAATTTCGGATATCGGATATCCAAAATATCCGAAAATTTTGAAATATATTATCTGAATCCGAATACGAAAATTCGGATATTCGAAATTTCGGATATTTTCGGATCGGATTTTCAAATTACGGATTCGGATACAGATACTTTTGAACACCCCTATTAAAAACTGCCTAAACTGGTTTGATATGCAAAGGGAATTTGTAACTGAAGCAAATAATCATGGAATATTTTCCTCGTAAGTTGTTATTTAAATGACAGCCTCATTTTCCAATCTTTTTGCATGTGACACAGCATATACATTCCTCCATAAGTTTCTACACGAGGTGAATTTTTTAGTACTCTAGCATAAAACTTTTTGATAAAATCCTGAAATTTAATTGACATCGTAAATAATATTTGAAATACAATTAATTTATGCATATTATTATTGACAGTCATCAACAATACAATACATAATACATTTAATATATACATAGTATCTAACAACTAACAATAAGAAATTATCATTATTGTGACCAACACTTAACTTTAAGTACGCTATTAAACTAAATGTCCTTAAATACATGTGTACCTACCAAAAGGGCCTTTGGTGTAGCATAATGAGAGGAACCATTCAACTAAAAGGTTTGGATGTTCAAGTCTCACTTGATGCACTAAGTTGTAAATATTTGTAGTGTTTGTACATAATTGTGTGTAGTCAGTCATGTGTTACATTGTAGGGTTGTCATTCTAGAAAAGAAATGTGTACTTTATATATCAACTAAATTTAAATAAAGTTTAAAGTTAAAAAGAATAATTTATTTGATTACAGTGTAATCATTCACTAGAACGTAGGAAGTAATTTGTAGATTAATAATATACACAAATAAGAACATGATTAAACAATTAATAGCATAACAACTGCGTTTTGTAGATGATATGAGTAAAGTTGTTAAGGGTTCTAATTCGTGATAGTCAGTAAAGGTTTTAAGATACAGAGTAAGCAAGACATTAAGATGTTTGACTTCATATAAATATGCTTGACTTATTAACGTGTGTAATAATAATGGGAATAAAATTGTATTGGAATACTTCCCATTTTAACTTGATTGAGTAGTGGTTTATACTTTATACTTTATGGAGTAATCATATTAGTTGAGTTGATATAAGTAAAATAAATCTGTCTTCGAGTTGTAAGATAAAGGGTGTAAGTGCAACTAAATTATAAGGGCTTTAAATGTTGATCCTTCCAAGTAGCCTAGTCGTGAGTTAAGATGTTCTCTTGTATGTTTTGAGCGCTTATATTTTTTGGTACCCTTGTGTCCTATCATAAATGTTCACGTTACTATTTTGAATTGTCCTAAATAAGTGTTACTTTCATGTTTTAATCAATCGAAAAAAACAATAGCAGGTAGATATATTATTTTGATTTGAAAAAAATATGGTTAGTGGATAATCCTAAAACATGGTACAAAGTTAATGTGGACCTTTTGAGTGCTCCAAATAATTGTTAAAATTTAATATTAAAAACTTAAAACTTGAAATAAACTCGACATCAATTTATAAACGTATAATATATTTATATTATGAGTGAAGTTCAGAGAAGAAGGTGTTTTAAGAAGAAGTAGGAAGAACATTTTAATCATTAAAAATCCACAATCTGTCATATAACCAAATTGCATTTTTATCCCCTCCATTTTTTGAATATTGCATACCATCGACTCATACTTTTTTCCTCCCCACCCCCACTCCACCACCACCAACCACCAGGCGTTGTCGGTAGCTGATTTTCTTTTTATATATATAAAAAGTAAAATTTGGGGGAAAAATTCATATTATTTTCTCAATTGTTTTTACATATTATTCTTTTGTACTGAATTTTGTTAAAATTATATTGCGGTTTAGATTTTTACTGCATTTGGTATGTACATGTTTAGTACATATTGTTCTTTTTCTCAACTGCACTTTGTATTATACACATTATCCTTTTGGTACTACATTTTGATGTCTTTACTGTATTTTATATATACAACTCGATCTATTATATATTGATTATTTTTTATTGCATTTTATGTTATATATAATCTATTTTGTACTGTATTTTGTTAGAATTATTTTGTTATTTTTACTGCATTTTGCATATATTTCATATATTACATGTTGTTTGTTCTTTTTACGATATTTTTATTATATTATACATTTAATCATTTTACTACATTTTGTATAAAAGTATAATACGTATTACTATTCTTACTGCATTTTGCATATATTATTTAGGTTATATTGTTCGCTTTTTTACTGCATTTTTATATTATATATAATCTATTGTACTGCATTTTGTTATTTTTATATGATATTTTGCATATATTTCATTTATTACATATTTTTTACTACATTTATATTATTTATATTATACATATTATCCATTTGTACTGCATTTTGTATAAAAGTATACTACATATGGTGATTGTTGTTTTCATTGCATTTTGCATATATTTTAATTAGGACATATTATTCGTTTTTTACCACATTTTATATTATACATATTATCAATTTATACTGCATTTTGCTGACATCGTGTAAAGAAGATGCAATAAAATATTACTGATGAAAAGTTACAAAACAGAAAAGATAAATGCTTTGTTCACACAAATTTTACAATGATATATCCACAAACTGATGTGGACCAATTAAATTAGGAGTGATACGGAAGAAAGAGAAAGTAAAACATAATCTAATTGGGTTTGATGCCACGTCATTATGTGATTTTTTTTTGTAAAGTTTGAGTGGGCTCAGCAAACCTCAACATAAAATAAGGAAGAAAGAGAAGAGAAATAGGGAACAAACAAGGACCGTTATTATAACCACTTTCTTAACATCCGTTAAACAAGAAAAAATTAGTGGAATACACTTAACGGTCACTGTTAATATTTTGTGCATGTCAAGGGCATCTATACATGGACTTCTGCACCCATTTTGTCACCATATCATATTAACTCTATTAATTATAAAGTATTGTTATTTTTTATTTTATTTATATAATGAACAAAAAGTACTATACGAATTATCATCCTTTATATAAAACTAGCAACAAACCCGTATAATGCAGCGGTGTTAATAAATCATATAATTGAGGTTATTCGGCTATATTATCTTTTGAATTGAGTTTTAAGATAAACACCTCACATTCGACATTTTATTGGTCTCCATTGATCGATTTGACACATGATTTCCATGCTTGTTATCTGTTAAATTCGGTTCCAAGATTTTATTTTTTTCAATATGACAATTGTATTTATCATGATGTCAATTGTGTATATACTAAAATCATAAAATTGTTATACATTGATAATTAACAGATGTTATATATGAATATGTTTTAAATTCAAAAGTTTGTAAATATATTAAATTATATTAAAATGCTTTGTATATAAAAATACTGATAATATTAAGCAGATCAATAGCTCTTTAAGGTGGAATACTTTTTATATATAATTGTGATTTAATTTGTATTTAATTGATAACTATTATAATTATTAGGAAGTAATAAATAGTAGTAGTAATGGATGTAACTAAGAGGGGTAAATATGTCAATTTAATTTATTTTAAGGGTTTAAGATTCACCATGAAGATGCTTTATAAGTGATTGATTATAGATATAGATTATAGATATATATTGATATATATTGATGGTAGACGTGCGAGCTATTAGTTGAAGGTTAGATGCCAGTTAAATGAAGTGAATAACAACAAACTAAATCTTGTGATGGTAATAATGATATACATGCTTATAAATGCATGTATATGTATTTAAACTAAATCTAACATCGATTATTTAGGAGTCATTCTCGGTTTGAGGTTTGTATTTTTATTTTGTATATTACAATTGATACGTTCAAAAAAAGAAAAAAAAAGAGATGAAAATGTATGTTCTTCTATCTTCTATTTTTATAACTAAAGGAGGAGACCCTTAATTATTTGTCAAATATTTACCCATGCCACATTATACAAATCTTATGTGTCATCATCATCTAAAAAAATTTGATGATGTGGATTTACACCCTTATTTCAAATAAGGTAATATTCAATTAAAAGTTATATTATAACTATTTTTATTTAATAAGATAATTAATAAAACTAGATTATAACCATTTTAATTTAAAATAATGTGTCATGTGATAACACTTACCAAGTATAAATTTTCATTATAGTCCAAACTAATGACATCCTTTAATCTATTTTTTCCTTCTAATTTTGTTTATAAAATCTTTAGTTTTTTCATCTAAATCTTAACTATTCTTTCTTAAACTTTCTCTAGCTCTCTCTTATAAAAAAAAGTAAATAAAATTTTAGTAAGTTTTGAAAATTTGCTTTTAATGTAATTATATTTTTCATTAAAGTTTTGTTAATTTTAAACTTTTTATTATCATTTAACATAATAAGGGAACTCAGTTTTTATTATTATAAACTGAATACAAGCTTTATAGACAGCCAGATCAAGTTTAACATCTCTTTTTTAAAGATTTGTTTTTATTTTTTAAATCACACAACTCAATTACAATTCAGTATGCGAATGGTAAGACGTGTACTTCTATTAATTTATATTATTTTTCAGATCTATATAATGTAAGTATATATTTGATTGTTGTAGAATGATTTATGTTTTGTACATATATATGCATATTAATTATTCTATAAAATGTCTAAATTGTTATAGTAATCGTTATAATTTATTTTTCCCCACACTATTAACATGTGCATTGTTTATCATATTGTTGCAATATTAACATATTATAACTATAGGAAATGAAAAAGTCACAATGACTATAAAATTATTTTTAGCTAGAAAAATATAAATTTATAACATACTCATCTTTTATAACTTTCCCATTTCATTGATATATTGTGAGGAAAAAATGTCATTATTTCATTTTTAGGGGTTAAAATTCATAAAGTATCACTAATAACGATAAAAAAGTTTCCTTTATAATCTGAAAGTTTCTTTTATAATCTGAGAGTTTCTTCCATTTTATATACCGTTTTGACTTATGATTCACATATTATGAAATCTATAATGTTAGTTGTGCATTGCACGGGTGTAACACTGGTTATAACTAAGGGATGAGACCCTTAATTATTTGTCAAATATATACACATGCCACATCATACAAATCTTATGTGTCATCAACATATAAAATTTTTTTGATGATGTGGATTTTCCTACACCCTTATTCCAAATAAGGTAATATTCAATTAAAATTTATATTAATACTATTTTCATTTAATAAGGTAATTAATAAAATAAAATTATACTATTTTAATTCAAAATAATGTGTCATATAATAACACTTATAACTTTTTATTATAGTTCAAACTCATGACATCTTTTAATCTATTTTTTCCTTCTAATTTTAATATTTTAGTTTTTTCATCTTAATCTTAACTCTTATTCCTCTAACTTTCTATAACTTTCTCTTTTTTTAAAATAAATAATAAACTTTTAGTAAATTATGAGAACTTACTTTAATGTAATTATATCTTTCATTGAAGTTTTGTTAATTTAAAATATTTTATTATCATTTTACAGATTATTGGAATTCAATTTCTATTATTTAGTAAACTGAATACAAGTTTTATGGATAGACAGATCAATGTCATCATCTATTTTTTAAAGAGTTTTTTCTATTTTTTAAATCTCACACAACTTAATTACAATTCAGTATGCGAATGGTAAGACGTGTATTTCTATTAATTCTATATCACTTTTCAAATCTATATAATGTAGGTATATATTTGATTGTTGTAGAATAATTTATATTTTGTGCATATATATATGTACATTAGTTATTCAATAAAATATCTAAATTGTTATAGCATTTTTTACAATTTATTTTCACAAGACTATTAACGTACACATTGTTTATCAATTGTTGCAAGGTTAACATATTATAATTATAGGAAACAGAAAGGTCACAATGACTAGACAATTTTGTTAGCTAGAAAAATGTCAATTTATAACATACACATCTTTTTAACCTTCCCATTTCATTGATATATCGTGGAAAAAATATGTTGTTATTAATTCATTTTTGAGGAGTTAAAATTTATAAAGTATCACTAATACCGATAAAAAAAATACTTTTATAATCTGAAAGTTTTCACCATTTCATATATCATTTTGACTTATAATTCACATATTATGATATTTTATAATGCTAGCCGTACTCGTACGGGTTTAACTCTAGTTTAAGATATGTCAAATATTGTAGTTCTAGTATAAAATGCATTATGCCTTTGTGTCAAAACAAAAGACACCTCTTTATTGTGGCTTTTCGTGAACAAATATACGTAGAATATTGAATAATAATAATATTAATATCATTTTTTCATAACATAAGATAATTACTACTACTACTAATAATAATAATAATAATAAGAATAATAATAATAATAATAATTATTATTATTATTATAATTATTATTATAATTATTATTATTATTATTATTATTACTCCTTATTATTATTATTAATATTAATTAATAAATGTAGTAAAAGAAGGTTTGTGAGTGACAGGGGGATTTACAGAATCACAGATTCAACAGGTTAATTCTATATATGTTGCACGGCGTGTTTGACACTTTGACCAGGCTGTCAACCTGTTATATATTCTTCCTACTCAGTTTTATATTCATTTATTATTATACAAGATACAAGACCCGTGACATTACGGTGATTCTAATATGTTTTGGTTATTTATGTTTTGACTTATATATATTTGTCTAGGATAGTTAGCTTTTGTAGTTGTATGTTATTTAAGGTTATATATATTTGTTAAATTTTATAATTTTGTTGTATCATTAATATTATAATTTATAAATTAACGTTTACTCCATTCAACATTATTTTATATTTTTAAATTTTTTTAAATAACCTTAGATATTTAACATCTTTTTGGACCTTTGTATTGTTGTTAATTTTGTATTCCTTCTTGAGCTTGTTTGGGTCCTGTATGAAAAGTTTGTAGCCCGTTTATTTTCATGTTTGTTTCGATGTTTTATTGTCTTAAAAAATTACTTGTTGATATGTATAAAATGGTAAAAGATTTAATATATAATATGTGTTTAGAAGATCCTATGAATATTGTATTTCAAGATATAGTATAACCATTGTAGAAAGAGTTATTGCTTATAGTAAAAGGATGTAAACATTTTTTAAGAGGATATTGCTACATAATTTGCTAGTAGATAAAAGGATATAGAACATGTGATTATCCATATTTATCATTATTAGCCGTATCATATATTTATTTATTATTATTTTATATATATTTATATTAGATATTATTCCTAGTTATCATTGTAGGCCGATTTTTTTCGTTAATTGATTTTATATATTACTTTATATTTATTTTAGTATGTTAGGAGGTTTAGGGGTTTAAATGTAACTATTAAGATTTAATCTCAATCGTCAGATCAAATTGAAAAATCCAAATAAGGGTCCAGATTTCTCCATGCTATTTTGCTTTAAGTATAGATTATAGATTATATATTAATATTATATGTAACCAAACAACCCAATTCCTATTTATTACTCCCTCCATCCGTTTCAAGTAGATTTAAGATTTTTCACTAACTACATTTTTCACCAATTAAATAATATATCTATCAATTAAATCCTCTTTTGATTGGTAGAAACATTAAAGTGAACACTTATTTATAACAATTCAAAATAGTAATGTGGACACTTGTAATAGGACGGAAGACGTACTAAGTAATATCGAATTTACAAGGTCAAAGTTAATTGACAATGATGTCGTTTGTCATACTACCACCATAGAGGTTTAATCACAAATTTCATGTATACATTAGATTTCATTTTAATAAAAATGATTAGCAAACTTAAATGAGGATGGTGACATCATTATACAAGTCTACGATCGTTATACATGATGGATACCTTTAAAGTATATATATCTCACACTACATTTTGTATATAAATCTCATTTCACATTTCAGTTAAAATGTACACTTTAAGTTTTCACACATTTTTAAAATTTTGATAAAATAGATGTAGTATTATTATCATTATATTATTCCACATCCACATGGTATAATATAATACAGTAAAAAACGTTTTTATTATTGTGCAAATGAAAAAGGTATATCGACAAATAAAATAAAAACGTAGTTCATTCTTTTAGATTTAACTCACTTTTTCATGACTTTTAGTGCCTAAAAAAGTCGTTATTTATTTCCGTATATTCCGATTTCCACTTTTACTACTCACATTTTTCACACTTCGCGCGCACACTCTCACTTTTCTCTCTCTATAACAACCGATCTACCGGCAATGAAGCGGCCGGAAAATCAAAACGACGCCGTCGAACCTCAACTCTCTCAACTTCTAGAATCCTTGCTTCATTCCATTACTCTAACACGGTCTCTTAAATCAAAATGGTCACTCATTCAAACAAAACTTTCCGATCTCAAATCACACCTTTCCGACCTCTCCGACTTCCCTCCGACCACCATCTCCGGCGACCTCCTCCGTTCACTCTCCGTCACACTCTCCACCGCCCTCTCTCTCTCCACCACCTGCCACACCTCCACTCTCCCTCACAAACTCAAAACACAAAACGACGTCGATTCAATTGTTTCATCACTCGATAATCACATCAATTATCTACACATATTAATCAAAAGCGGCGTCTTACAAGACGCCACCACAAAAACATCCGTTACGTTAGTTTCATCGAAGCGAGTATCGGTTCGAATCGAAGCGAGAAGTTTAATAACTCGGTTACAAATCGGTTCGGTTGAGTCTCGAGTTTTCGCGCTTAATTCGTTAATAAAATTAATACAAGATGACGATAAAAACGTCGTGATCGCCGTTGCGCAAGGCGTTGTGCCTGTACTTGTTCAGTTACTCGACTCTGGATATTCGTTTGAAATAATTGAGAATACGGTTAATGCGATTGCTAGGGTTTCGTCTGTTAATTCGACTCAACACGCGTTAAATGCTGAAGGTTTGAATTTGCTTCATGCGTTAATCCGAGTACTAGAATTAGGTACCGGATTCGCGAAAGAAAAAGCGTGCATTACGCTTCAAGAGTTAACGCTTTCGAAAGAGAACGCTAGAGCAATTGGATCACGCGGTGGTATACCGCCGTTGTTGGACATTTGTGAGTCTGGCACACCGGCCGCACAAGCATGTGCAGCCGGTGTGCTAAGGAATTTAACTAATTTCAGTGATGTGCGTGAAAATTTCATTGAAGAAAACGCGGTATCTGTGCTATTAGTACTTGCTAGTTCAGGTACCGCGTTGGCTCAAGAACATTCAATTGCTTGTTTAAGTAATTTGGTTAGAGATGATGATGATGATGATATGAAGCTTTTAATTGTTCGAAAAGGTGGAATTGGTAGTTTGAAAAACTTTTGGGATTCGGCTCCGTTGTTACGGAGTTTAGAGGTCGCGGTTGAGTTTTTAAGCAATTTAGCATCCGATCAACGACTGACTGAGTTTATTATTTCAAATGGTTTCTTAAATCGTCTTATTAGCGTGTTGAAGTGTGGAATGTTAGGGGTTAGGGTTTACGCGACCAAAGCTATTTACAAAATCGGATACAATGCTAAAACACGAAAAGAGTTAGGGGAATTAGGGTTTATCCCGGTATTAATTGGAATGCTCGATGGTAAAGCGAGTGAAGAAATCGAAGGTGCTGCTAAGGCGTTATCGACAATTTTGATGTATGCGGATAATAGAAAGATATACAAGAAGGATCAAAGAGGGATAGTGAGTGTAGTTCGTCTTTTAGATCCGTTAATAACAAATGTTGAGAAGAGATACCCTGTTTCGATACTCATGTCGTTAACTCATTCGAAGAAATGTCGAAAACTGATGGTGAATTGTGGTGCATTGTTGCATTTACAGAAACTTGTAGCAATGGAGGTTGATGGTGCCAAGAAGTTGCAACATACAATTGGTGGTGGGAAGATGTGGGGTGTTTTTAGAAGGCCTGGAACATGATGGTTCTTGAGATTAAAGTTTCATGTAAGTAGCTAATCACACATGTTAGAAATTTTTTTTTTCTTTTAAAACATTTATAATGAGTAGTTTATTTGTAGAGAGTAGCGATTAGCAGTCTGCTAAGAAAAGTGTATGTCTTTTATCTCTAGAGTTTTATTTTAATTTACTACGTTGTTACTTGTTAGTTGTGACATTGTTCATAAATTATAGTGGTATAAATAGCGGTGTAAGAAATTAAGTAGATGAGCTTTTATTAGTGTGGTTGAAAGCAGGGTACAGAGCTAGAATTTAGAATTTATATATTGGGGAGTAAAAATGTTTTTTTTTTAATTATTTTTTTATTTTGGGGACAAAATCTATAAAATAGTATAAATACTTTTAAAAAATTAACTTTTTAAATGAGTTGAAAATTCTTGTAAAGTGACTGTCCCTGTAACCCCTCTACATCCGGCTCTGGTTGAAAGGTTAAAAAATTGTGTTTAACTATGTTGGGTGACCTAACTTGGACTAAAGTTTTATTTACTAAAATTAATAATTTCGTTTAATATTCTGGGTTACTGGATATGTGTGTGTGAATGCATGGGTTTGACTTTGACGAAACAAAGTTGCAGTACTAAAATTCATTTAGTGGTCCATAGTTTCTGAAATCGAGTAATTTGGTGGTCCCGGAAATTCTGAAATTAACTAATTTGGTCTGTTTTTTTGTTATGAGTTTGTAACCAGTTGGACTAATTATATTTGTAACCGTGTAATCAACTCTTTGTACAAACTATGTTTCAATATTTAGTTAGGTTTGTCTTTAGAACTGCATATATGTTCATAATTTGAAAACAAAAGAAATAATATTAAGGTTTTAGGACACTAGCTGGTATCTTGAACTTATTTTTCAAATTGTAAGTTGAAATTTATTATTTCTTATAAGTGTTTGAAAAAGTTACTGAAGCTGGAAACTTATAGTTTTGAAGTGACTTAGAGGACAAAATATAGATAATAAATAATTATATAAGGCGTATTTAAATATAATTTCTTATCATTTCATAAGCTAGGAGCTTAATTATTCCAAAAACTATTTTAACTAGCTTTTTTTAGAGGTTTTTTCCATAAGCTTTAGAATTTTTGTCATCGAAACAATGCTAATAACTTGAACTTTTGAAAAAAGAAAAAAATAAGTTGAATCTCTCATATAACATCTAACACTGTTGTAGAGGGTTTACACCCTTTCCTCACAAAACTTAAAGTTTAAAGATGCAAAATTCCTATTATAACCCTTTTATCAAATTATAAACCACAATTATAACCATTAATTTCAGGGAAAGGTTAGGGGGGATGGGGGGTATAGAGGAGCAGAAAGAGCATATGCCATTATAACCATCCATTCCATTTCAACGGCCTAGATCACCCCAGTCAACAAGGACTAGCCTGCAAAAAAAATTAGTCAAGGGACCAAATGTGTAAAAACAATTGACACCATCACTCACACTCGGTCAGATCGGTCAGCCATCTCCTTTTCCCTCTTTCTCTCACCATCTTCAAACACACACCATCTTCAAACAGAAGCACACCATCTCCATGAACGTTTCCCATCTTCATCAACAATCATCATCATCAACGACAATCAAAATATTCTGACCAACAAAACGTCGCCGATCATCATCGTTTAAGTATTTTCTAATAAAAATCATGTCGAAATTTTTTACACCTACACCGTTGTCTGATACAGTTGTCGAAAATGACGCGAATCGTAAGTGTTTTCGGTGAAAATATGTTTAATCTTCGTTTTGTAACTATTTTCTTCTTTATATCTACTTATATTACTTGATTTTATTTATCAGCTACACGTAATAGCCAAAGAAGAACACGCTACAGGTTCGAAGGTAAAAAAAAGGAAGAAACGATGCATGTAAACTTGTCATCAGAAGGTAGCGATGAAGCGGAATCGGTATCAAGAGGTATATAATTGTATAATATCTAAATCTGTTTTTATATCTGCGTTTTTTTAGATCTGTAAAAATGTTATGAATCAAAGGTTAAACTGTATGATGCTACATCTGATGATTGTTTATTTTATGATTTTGACCTGTTTATGACAGTTGATTTTGTAGATTATACTTGAAAATGTAATACTTAATAATATTCAAATATTCTACTGCATCTTGAATATGGATAACTGCATTTATGACTCTTGGAGACTTTATCTTTGTTTTTTAAAACTCTCTATTACACTAAAATAATAAAGTTGTCTTACCGATATCTTTTGTCCTGCTAACTGCATCTTATTAGTTTGACTATAAAATGACAAAATGATATAAAACAAAACATTTCATTACATACTTGAATAATTTGCAACTACATTTTATAAAAGTTGTGAACATCATTATTTTGCTACCACTTGTTTTACTTAATTTTTAAATATCGCTACTGCATTTTATGTCCTGTTAGTAATATTTTTGTCCGATGTCATTGATGTAGTACACTTCTTAAATAAATCAGTGAAAGAAAGTGCATACAAAAAGTCAACCAAATAAAAAAGTATAAAAGTTGAAGTACAAAAGAAGAGAGCAACAAATAAAAGAAAAAGACCTGCAAAGAAGGTTGTTTTGGGTAAGATAAAGGGTAGATCTTCGCCACGTTAGTTAAAATCAGTACTAAAGTCCACCACTGGAAAGCAAAAGGAACTTATAAGAGACATAGGTTTTGGACCATTGCTTGATTGCTTTGACTATGACACAGTGCCTTTAAAATTAGGCATTTTTGTTGTGCAAAGCTTCGACCCAGATACATGTCGTTTGAACTTCCCAGATGGCAGAGCAATCAAAGTGACAAAAGAGCTGATTCATAAAGTTATTGGCTTGCCGATTACAAATTACACAATTGAAACATACAATCCACAAAGAGAAGGTCAAGAGGTAATTGAGGAATTCAGAAAACATTTTGAAGTTAAAGGCAAAGAAAAAATCATTGTCAACCGACTTCATGACTGGATGGTGGATTACATAAATGGTGATAGATGGTACAAGCTAAGTTTCCTTGCATTGGTAACGACTTTGCTAATCGAGTGTTGCCCAAACGGATCTATAAATGAATCGATTATACCTTTGGTTGACTGCAACAATGTAGACATACTTCATTACGACTGGTGTGGTTACATTATGGATGCAATTGTGAGGATGACCACGACCTTTAAACCGACCAACCATTTTGATGGACCCTTGTTGATCCTTGTGGTAAGTATAAGTTTTTTATAATGTAATATAAAGTTCCAATTGAGTGGAAGGTTTCTGACATTCATGTTTACTGAATTTGTACATTTGTAGCTGATTTACGTGCACTGTACAACCATTGGAAATGAGGAAGCTGCTAGAATGTATCCAGGCATTAGGAATTAGAATTCTGTTACTTTAACAACTCGTGAAAATGAAGAGATAGAGAGTGGAGGTTTTGGTTTACAGCATGTGAGAATTCTTGAAGGATATGAAGAAGATTTAGTGATATTTGTAGAAGAGATGAGTGATTCTTCTGGAAAAAAAAAGAAAGAGAAGTAAAGAAATGGGTAAATTATTTCATATTTATATAACATTGTTATCTATTTTGAAAAAAAAATTAGACAACTGCATTTTAAACATACGGAAAAAAAAAGTTTGGTAATTGAATTTTTTTTTTACACAGAATTTGATGGAAGACAGTTAGAACACATGGATGACTCTCCTCTTGATTATGTTTTTGAGATTGGGGATGAACATTTAAGAGTATGTAACTTTCTTACATTGTATATTCATTCATATATGTGCAACCGTTGTTTGTGATTAATTATTATCAGGAAAATAAATATATAAAAACTTAATGATGACTATATTACAGGATTCTAAAATGATGATCAAACGAAATCTGGTTTGTGTTCGAAAATATAAAGAGCACATTGATAACTCTATAAAGAGTTTGATGTCATCTAATCCATTTGATCCGGAACTTCTTGATTTAGCCGTCGAAAGAAACTCAATTTTTGATGTTACAAGGATTTTAAAGAAGGAATATGCACCGGATTCTAATGACGAGATTTTGTCACCGACGTCTCATCATGTCACAGAAATTGGACAGTCATCTAAGAAGCCAGAATCATCAATACTAATTGTTGAGCCATTATGTGCAGTAAAAAGCACATTTTCTGAAAATCCAACTGAGGGTACTTCTGAAAATCCAAACGTAGTTGAAATAGCACCTAAAGAATCTGCATTGGATGTCAGAGAAAAGACAGAACATCTTGATGAAACTGATAAGAAAAAGGAAGATCTAAAGGCATGTGAGAAGGATGAATTGGAAAAAAATGGTGGTCTTGAAAACTTGAAAGTGAGTACCTCAATGATGCAATATGAAGAAAAATCTTACATTGGGGCAGTGAAATGAAGGAAATTGAATAACAATGATTTCCCAACATTTAATTTGGGGATATCCCCTGATAATTTATGAATATCAGACCCAAATGTGTTACAACAAGCTTTTCAAGAAGCTATATTTGTTGGAGAACAGACAGTTCAAAACGAGGATCAAGGTTGTGTAGTGAATAATCCTGAAATAGGCTCGGCTGGGAAACCATTTTCAGATTATGAGGATTTTCTGCATAGTCAAGCCGCAGATTTGGCTTCTGCAGAGTTAGAAAAGAGGAAACAGGAGGAAAAGAAAAATCATGACATCATACGTAACCAATTTCAGAAGTTGGATGCGATTGATGAAATTCAGAAGCAAAAAGAATCAGAGATGAAGAAAAAAATAGACGAAGAAAACATAAAGAATGAAGTTGAAAAGAAAAGAGTTGAGAAGAAATTCGTCAAAGATTATTTGTTCCCAAAGCAAGTATCAACATTGGATACATTGTAGAAGAAGAACACTGAAGTAGAACCTGCATCAAAATCAACTTCTTCTCACTCAACAATGTCTGCCCCATTTGAAGCTCCAATTCCAGTTGTTTTACCCCAAGCTGCACCTGCTAGTTCAGTTGGTCCGCCTAAACTGAAACTAGAGTTTCCAAAAGATCTTCCAAAACCTGTTAATCCATTTCCAATAAGCAAAAGTTTTAAACCTCCAATGAATCTACCAATTTCAGCTAAAACTGTTGAAGTGAACGTCAACCTTCATGAAAAAGCTGAGAAGAAGGTTAATTTTATGACAGATACAACAGTAGAAGTCGAGGTTGATGGTAAGATCGAGGTTGTGAATATATCTAATGATCTTTTCTCTCCGTATGTTGGTAAGGAGGTTTGCGTCGATTCGAAGTTAACAGTACAAGAAGAGAGATTGTGTAGATATATCTTCAGTGCAAACCAACCTATCAAGTAAGTTTTTTGATATGCTTACCAAAACAATAAATTAGTTACTGCATTTTATATAAATTTACTGCATCTTGTGTATATTTCGTATACTTTAAAAAAAAAAGGACGGTTTACTTCAAGAATTATGCATGCAATCTGAATCTTCAATCTTTGGAAAGCTTGTATAATGGAATTCTAGTACAACAAGAAGTAATTAATGTTTGGACACAGTTACTCAATTATGAAGAGTCTGAGCTAGAGTCAACTGATCAATGTGGTTGTGTCTTCTGTGATACCGAAACAATGGTAAATTTATTACTTTTAAAAAGCTTATAACTACATACTACTTTTTACTTTTGTAAAAAAACAAAACAACTGCTCAAAAATAGACTTGTTTATGCAGACATACAATGCTATAGATCCATCTCTAGACCAAATAGTTGTTTCAACAAATTTCGAGAAGAGTGTGAAATCAAGTCTGATGCAAGCTTCAAAAACCAACTTTAGTGATACTGATGTGGTAGTTTTAAAATAAATTTCAATTTATCTAGAATTCTTTCAACAATTTTGTTCTGTAAAAAAACAACAACCTTATTTTGACTAATCAATATGAAATGTATATGTTGGTTGTTTAGGTTTTTTTCCCAATAGTGATGTCGTTTGAAGTAAAGAATCAAAGTGTGATCAACCATTATTATCTGATTTGCTTTAACTTAAAAGTACCGGGAATTTACATAATCGACATCAGGATAATACTGATATATTTACAAGATATGGGAACTTGCCAAACACTCTTGTAAGTATCTCATAAAAATTGTTAAACTGCACAATAACATTAGATATAAATTATTTCTAGTATTTTAATGTACTTTGTTGGTTACTACAGCGTAGAATGTTTTGTGAATACCATGGTAAGATCGAGAAGCACACACACACTGTTGAGTTGATGGCGAAAGAGATAAAGATTCTTGATCTTGAATGGGTAACCAAGAAAAACTATGTGGATTGTGAGGTTTTCTTGATGAGACACATGGAATGCTACAAAGGTACAAGCATCAAGGAATTCAAGACCTAATTTAATAGTCAAGTTACTGCCCAGAAAAAACATATTGAAGATTTGCGAAAGAAATACTTGGCAAAGATCCTGTTATCTCCCTTCAATGACGATTTGCACCATGTCAAAGATGAAGTCAAGGCTTATGATAAGCTAGACAAGGAATTCAGGTTGATATACAAGAAGAACTCAAAGGTGAATATCGGCAAGTGTTCGCTCAAGAGGAACATCGTTACTGGGTGAAAATTTTGATTGTTGGTGAAAAGCGTTATGTGTTTGGTGGTTTTCAAACAATTAATGTGTTTCGTAGTTTTTTTTGCCATGGGTGACAAAGTATATCTGAAACAAAAATACTATTACATGTATCTTTTGGTAATGGTTGTTTGTCTGTAGGAAAAAACTTATGTGTAGAAGTTTATTTTGGGATTTGGAAAAACATATAAATGTTGTGCTAGTTAATATTCTTGTTAGTTTATATGTCAAGTTTTTATAAAAAAAGTTAACATTAAAAAAGCCAAAATCATCTGAACTTTAACACGTGAAATTTGAGACACATACTTACTGCATTTTAACAAATACATTTTCACTAGGAAAAAAAATAGACTGCATTTTATTAACATTTAATTTTACCACTTGTTTCTACTAAAACTAAATATTCCAAGGATAAGACCTCAAATGAGTAGAACGAGAAACATACCAAATTCACTGTATTTTAAAAGGTAAAAATATCACTCAGATTCACTGCATCTTACCATTTGAATACTACATTTTACACCTTCAAATTTGTTCTTAAAATGCATTAATTTTGGCATGCTCCCCCTTCTCAAAAACAACTTGAAACCTTCTCCTCTTATCCTTAGTTGACACTTTACTAAATATTTATTTGAAAAAAAATCAATCAATAAACAAAAAAAAATAATTATTAAGAATACTTACCATAAATAAAAAAAACAAACTTCAACTGCATTTTATAATACATTAGTGCATTTTATTAAAAGGGCATTTGGTAAAAAAAACAAACATAAATATCTAAAATACAACACACACACAACACACACTTCAAATTCACCCCTACCTACAAAACCCTAACTGCAATAAAGTAAGAAAACTTAGCGCAACTACATTCTTCCTTCGTCGTTATTGTTAAATTGTTCATGCAATCTACCACAGCGAAAAGAATGGTTAAAAAGAAGTTAGTGAAGACACTAGAATCTGGTAAAAAACTTCAAATGCAAAATCTAAGAAGAAACCGAAAGAAATCATTACTTGTAAGTTGTTTCATAATTTATTACATACAACACTTCGTCGATATTGTGTTGTAAATTTTTAATTTAAGATGTTGTTTTTGAAAATCATTTACCACAGCCACTAGACAAAGCAAACAAAAACATCGAAGTGAATCAGATGTTGAAAAGGATCACGAAATCAACAACGATTCAACAAATATACAAGAAGATGTTGATAAAAAGAGAAACAAAGGTTTGTTTCCTCTTTGATATTTGTTACTGTTTATAATGTTATAAAGTGTTACACATAGTGTTATAAACATTCCTCTGTTGGTTATAATTTAATCAAAAACAATAACTGCATTTTATTCATATTGTTCTCATCGTAATGATCATGTTTTAAAACTGATATATATTTTTAACAATACAAACATGCTATCAATTTTTTTTTTATTAAATTTGATTTAAAAAACTATTATAATTTACAGGAAAAAGGATAAAAAAAGATGTAGCAGTACCAAATTATAAAGTAATTGAGGCCAGGCATTCACCAAAATGGCTAAATGATGTGTTGATTGCAACAAATCTAAATCAAAAACAAGTAATAAGGGATATGGGGTTCGGTAGCTTGCTTGACGGTGCATACGACTTTGATTTGTCCCTGTTGCACTTGGTGGTTTCGTTGTAGATATATTTGACCCCGAGAACTGTAAGTTTAAGTTACCAAATGGTAAATCGATTAAGGTAACTAAAGAACTCATTCATGATACGCTTGGATTGCCAATGGGAGGTAAGAAGATAATAACGAAATATAGATAATCTGGTAATGATCCAGTTGTTCAAACTTTCTGGAAACACTACTGTGAAAAACCGCTTAAAGCTTACCCTATTAAACCTCTTGAAGGTATTATAGGTTTGATGAAAGAACCTGATAGGTTGTTTAGGTTGAACTTCCTTATTATGGCTACAAGTATTTTGATTGAGTGCACCAAGGCTGGATGTGTAAACCAGATAATATTAGAGTGCATACCAGAAAAAGATGAGGATATCAAAGGTTTGGATTGGTGTGGATATCTGTTGGAATCCATGATTACGTGTCGGAAATAGTTTAACTTCAGGAATCATTTCAATGGCCCGGTGCTTGTAATGGTGGTAAGTAATCTGTTTGTTACTTACCTTTGTTTTTATATAATTATGTTATACAAAATAATATCTTTTCAATAGAAAACGCCTTCTAAGAAGAAGAAAACTGTTACTGCAAAAGGTAATATTTGAAACAACATCAAAAAACTTGTTGTTTAAAGAATTTTTTAAATTGTATAAATCAACATCCACTAATAAAAAATAAAAATCTACATACAGAAGCTGAAGGAGATGAATTTTTAATTGGAGATACAGATCTGAAGGTAACCGAATACCTTATCTAATCACATAATGAGTCTGCTAAAAAGCATTGTTGTGATTTAAAATGTTTTTATATGATTTTACAAATTAATTAAATTCGTTATTTTTATTCACAGAATGAAAAGAGGAGAATCATAGAAAATCTAAAGGTAATTGAAAATCTGAAAAAAGTTGTTGATGAAAGTTTAAATGCTTTAATAGCTAACCATCCCAGTGACCAAGAGTTGCACAAGTTACAGATTATTAGGGTTGATCTCTATAGAAATTTCAGAGATGTTGGTGAGGTTGATGGAGATAATAAATTGGTTAATACAGGTCATGTTGGTACCTCTACTGATGTTGTTGATGGAAACAACAAAACAAATGCTGAGAATGATATGGGACCAACAGTTGAAGTAAATGAGAATCCGATTGAAAATGTTGCTACTACAAGCAACATAGGTAAACAAGTCAATCCTGTTCGAATCGTTGACTACTCAACAGAGGAAGATAGTAAAAAAGAATCAAATGTGTTGGTTAAGGAACTTGCAAGTGATACAATTCAACAAGAAGAAAAGTGTGAACAATCTCCAAAGAATGTTGCTAAAGATAATAACAATGCTAAATCAATCTGCAACGAATATCATTTGCAAGATCAAGAAGATAATTTTGCTGATGTGCATACTAATTTTGAAGAAAGATTGCATATGTCTCAGAATCAGGACAATGATGTCTACAAGGTTAGTACTTCTGCATTTATTTTAAATTCACTGCATCTTACACAAAAATTTGCTTCATTTTCAAGTAATATATCTAAACTAATATTTTCTGCATCTTAAATACCATTTATCCATTTTGGATTGTAGCTGCAAGACATGGTTAATGCCTCATCAATGGATGGTGATACCGGAGGTAATATTGAAGATATTTACAATGAACCTGGTATGGTAAATGATGTTTACAAGGTTAGTACACCTACATTTATTTTAAATTCAATTTATCTTCAAAAAATATACATTTTTGACTAAATTAATATTTTCTCAAAATGCAGTAAATTATGCTTAAAATGCAGTAAATGATGCATTTTATTTTTTGATCCACTGCATTTTAGGGAGGGTAGGAATAAAATGCAGTAAAATTATGCTTAAAATGCAGTAAAATATGCTTAAAATGCAGTAAATTATGCTTAAAATGTAGTAAATGATGCATTTTATTTTTTGATCCACTGCATTTTGAGCATAATTTACTGCATTTTAAGCAAAATTGACTGCATTTTAAGCATAATTTACTGGATTTTATTCCTGCCCTTCCTGCTCCTCTAGAGAGCTCTGCTTCTCTGATCCTCTTTTGCTTTTTAAACACTATTTTTGCGTTATAATTGCAGTTGCAAGATCTGGTTAATGCTTCACAAATGGATGGTGCGACTGGTGGTAATATTGAAGATAGTTACAATGAGCCTAGTATGGACAATTTTGTAGGCAGCTTATTGAATACTAATGCGTTTTTACAAGTAGACGAAGAAAAAACAACCGAAGTACCTGATTCTGCTGAAGTTGTTAATACACCTGTTATAAAAGCAACACAACTTGATGATGACTTCCTACAAAAGGAACATGAAGCAGCTGTAACTTTGGCAACAGTAAAGCAACAAGCTGATCAATCAATGAGAACACAATCTGGAATGGCAAAAGACCCAAAGGTTCCTTGTCTAGCTATTTTTCCGGTAGTTAGTAATGAAGAACTAAATGTGGTGAGTGAAAGACAGGAAGAATCTGAGAAGCAGAATAAAAAAGATAAGGGAAATAAGCTATCTCGAGTAAAGGAAAATGAATCAGGATCATTAGCTGAGAAAACTAAAAAGAGAAAATCAGAAAACTTGGTTAATGATGGATTTCATACACCAATCGCATCACTTACTCATACTGCTTCACCGGTAACCACAAAAAAACAAACTTTGAATCAAAAACTCAAAGAATTGGCTGAATCTTACACTCCAAAATGGAAATAACATATTCCAGACTTCATAACAATTGTGGATGCTCAGCCATTGCAAGTAGAGTTTCCTGCAGGAAGTTTCAAGGAAAAACAAAAAGTAGTTGCTATTCAGAGGAAGGGAAAACAGGCTGGAACCCGAAAACGTGGTTGTGTTGAATCAAACAAGGAGGATGAAACGGAAGTCCTAATTGATAATGAAAAAAGGTTTGCGAAAGTATCTGAATTTCTGCGCTCACCTTTTGCTGAAAGGGAGATATGTTTGACTTCTAAGAGAACGACAGATGAAGAAAGAGTTACACGATTCATTTTTAGTGCATCTCACCCCGCGAGGTAAAAAAATATATACTGTTTTTAATGATTTAACTACAAGGTTCATAAAATTTATTAACTATCATATGAAATTCATTTATGCAGTTCCGTTTTCTTTCAAACTCATGCTAATGTTGTCGAGCTTTATGTCTTTGAAACTTTGTATCCCGGATTCACAATCACATCATCGATTATCGATGTTTGGGCCCAGATTCTTAACTACGAGGAAAACAGACGCAATATTTTCAAAAATTTCCGACGTGTGTTTTGTAACACACAAGCACTGGTATATACTCTTTTTAATTTTAATATTTTCTGTAACTTCTGAAAACTATGGTTAAAATGCGGTAAATTATGAAGTAAATTATGCTTAACAAAAGAGGATCAGAGAGGGCAAAAATAAAAATGCAGTAAATTATGCTTAAAATGCAGTAAATTGTGCTTAAAATGCAGTAAATGATGCATTTTATTTTTTGATCCATTGCATTTTAAGGAGGGCAGGAATAAAATACAGTAAAATTATACTTAAAATGCAGTAAATTATGCTTAAAATTCAGTAAATTATGATTACAATGCACTAAATGATGCATTTTATTTTTTTATCCACTGCATTTTAAGCATAATTTACTGCATTTTAAGTGTAATTTACTGCATTTTAAGCACAATTTACTGCATTTTAAGTGTAATTTACTGCATTTTAAGCACAATTTACTGCATTTTAAGCATAGTTTACTGAATTTTAATCCTGCTCTCCATGCTTCTCTAGAGAGCTCTGCTCCTATTTTTTTAATTTTTTCAGACGTACGATGCTATAAGTCTAAATAGAGACCAAACTGTTACAGATGAAACATTTAATGAGAACTGTACGCTAAGTGTGCTGCAAACACCGCATGAAAATTATAAAAAAATTAACCTGATACGTGTTATAATTATCTGTTTCAATTTATATTTTGTGTAACTTATTTTTCTCTAAAAGTATTTCATTTATGATATTCTCTCTAGGTGTTCTTCCTGATCTTGAAGATTTCAGAAACCAAAAGATCAACCAACAACCATTACTACCTGGTTTGCTTTAATCTAAAAGATCTTAGGATTGATATCATTGATAACATTAAGATAACTGATGAGGAAGTTGATAATCCAAAAAGTGTTTTCGAACGCTACGGTAACCTTCCTAACTTATTGGTAAGTTCGTTTTATAGTACACTCTTTCATTTTTCATGCTTAATGCTGCATCTTCATATTTACTAAAACTCTCTTTTTCTCGGTACATCCTTACTGCATTTTATATAACTCCAACAATATCACTTCATTTTCACTGCATCCTCAGTGCATTTTCACTGCATCTTCACTGCATTTTATGTCATTAATGTAGAGGTCAAAGTTTTGTAATTACTTGGCAGTAAAAGAAAAACTGCCATACGCATTTGATTTAATGACCAAGGAAATACAAATACTAAACATAGGTTGGGCAACTGAGAAAAACTTTGTGGATTGTGGTATATTTGTGATGCGTCACAT
This sequence comes from Pseudognaphalium luteoalbum, assembly GCA_963422505.1. Taxonomy (NCBI): domain Eukaryota; kingdom Viridiplantae; phylum Streptophyta; class Magnoliopsida; order Asterales; family Asteraceae; genus Pseudognaphalium; species Pseudognaphalium luteoalbum. Next base: position 6,762,630 of record OY730194.1, read on the forward strand.
GGAATGCTACAAGGGGAATGGGCTAGCTGATTTTGATACCCGGTTGAATCTTGAAGATAATGGCCAGAAATCACAGTTGAATGATCTGAGGAAAAAATATCTAGCAAAGATTTTGCTATCTGATTTCAACGATATTGCAGAACACACTCGTGAAAAGGTGAAGGAATACGATAGATTGGACAATAATCTGAGGTTAAAGCACCAAAAAGCTGCAAAAGCTAAAATAAAAAAACGTATTACAAGTACGTTGGGTGCTTGAAAAAAAGAACATATCTTTGTGGAAAAAGGTTACAATTGCTTATATTGTGATTGTTCTAGTTTATCTCTAACAATTTGTCGGTGATTGTAAAACAACTTATTTTTAATATGTCGTACTTAACTCTAAAATAGAATGTTAAAGGCTTGTAATTTGTAGTATTATGTGGTAATCTATGTTAATTTGAAGTATTTCGTAGTAAACTTGGTGGTTATAAAACTGAATGTGATATACATAATCATTTTTTTATTTATAATGACATTTGCTTACAAGCAAGAATTAAAAATAGCAAAAAAAATTCCGAGTAGAAGCAGCAGGCCAAATTCACTGCATTTTGTGGCCAAATTTTCACACATATTTAATGCATTTCACACTTATAAAATTTACTACATTTTACCGGCACTGCATTTTAAACCTTCAAATTTATTCTTAAAATGCTGTAAATTTGTGTAACATAAAAGAATCTAAAAAAGATAAATCACCATTTCAAAATCATGTAACAACAAACAAATTTTAAAAAAATACTACATTTTACTTTTAAAAAAGAATGTATGTCAAAGTATTCATGATAGTAAATGTCTCAAAAATATAAAATGCGGTAACACAAAAATATAAAATTCAATCACTTATTTAAAAAAAAAGACTAAAATGCAGTGACTCAAAAATATAAAATGCAGTAACACAAAAATATAAAATTTAATCTCTCATCTAACACTAAAAATGCAGTGACTAAAAAAATAAAATGTAGTAAAATATAAATATTCAATGACTCATCTAAAAATTAAAATCTTCAAAACCTCAACTAAGACTCAATGACATTATTCTGCATATCTCCTACAGTTGTACTTTCAGGAGTTGTTTCTTCAGGTATGGTTGTACAACCCCTGCTATTATGTCCATATTGCTTGCACTTTTGACATTGATTTTTCCTCTTCTTGACTTTATCCATCGCAACATTAGCTTTTGATTTTCCACTTGGGCGTCCTTTAGTTCTAATGTCATCTGGATTCTTAATGTTGTGGTTTTCAGATTTTTTGACACCCAAAAACGAACAAATAGCTTCAGACTTGTCCATTGGTATTGCCGTCGGGAATTCAACTCTAGTTTCCTCAAAAATTTCAAGCAATTGTTCTCTGTATTTAGCAAACTTCTCTGGATTATGCACCAACCTATTGGCAGTTTCCTCCACAATCTGTTGCATCTCTCTAATTCCATCTAGAGTTGTTTTGGTTACCTGAGGTTGTTCCACAACTCCCTCCTTATCGGGAATCGCCTCGACAGACCATCGAAAAAGAACATATTTTTTAGGGAATACTTGCAGGTTCTCTAGACGAAACATATAAAATATGTGTTGACACAATAAGCCATATAATTCAAACTTCTTGCAGGTACATTCAGCTGTAATCTCTAAAGGTTTGTAAACAACCTTCAAACATGAAAAATAAAATAAAAAATGTCAACTATATTAACTGCATTTTTATGGAAAAAACCACTGCATTTTAAAGAAACATTGTGTATTATAAAATATTATGTGATTTTAATTGCATTTTATCCACATTACAATATAAGTACACCATACCTTATAAATCCTTCCAGTTTCTTGATCTTTGATGTTCCTTATCACTTTATTTTCAAATTTTTCTTCACTAACTCCCTGACACTCATTGTAGCTGGCTATAAAATCTTCTTGAACATCATAAAAAACTGATCGTGTATACATCATAGCAGCTTGCCTCTCAAGTTGATGATCAGTTTTAAATACAGGGATTGTATACTTCGTGTTGTAGTCATTTAGTTGCTGAACATACCTCTGGTGTTCCATGGCAGTATCATAGTGTGTCAGAAATTCCACCAACATTAAATTTCTGCTAGTAAACTTTTTTAAAAAATGATTCTCGCTCTCTGATCTTGAAGAAGTTCGCATCAATCCAGCTAAAGGTTCATCTAGCAAATACACTGGTATCCATCTTCTTCTCATATCAAACATCTCCTTCAACCAATCATTATCCTGAAGTCCAAACTGTTCAACTATCAAATTCCATTTTCTTTCAAAACGTTCAGGTGTGATCTTGTCTGTCCAAACAATTCCACATATTAATTCTTTGAAATTTCTGTTTGAACATAACACAGGACCAACCTAAAAAAATATATGAAATATAACATTAGATATAAGTAACTGTATTTTAAATCAACATGTGTGCAGCTATAAAAAAAAAGAACACAAAACATACCTTTGTTGTCATCTTTCTCATAATATGCCACATGCACAATCTGTGTCTTATTTTTAAAAATGTACTTATAATTGCGGCACGCATTGCACTGTCTTGATCAGTTACAACTACTTTCGGGTCTACCTTAAAACATTTTTTAAATGTTTCAAGAAGCCACTTGTAATATACTTCAGTTTCTCTAGTAGAAGTCCCGAACCAAATATAACACAACGGTTATGATTATCAATGCCAGTAAAAGGTATAAATAACATTCCATACCTGAAATAAAAAAATAAAAACAACTATATCAAAAAGAAAAAAAAAACAGTTCAAATAAGTTGTACTGCATTATATGTTATCCTACTGCATTTTAAATTTTATGCTGCATTAAATAAATAAATACATCAAAAATGAGGATAATCAATGGACATCAATATTCACTGCATTTTAAGAACAAAAAAAAAGTAAAAGGCAGTAAAATGCAATAGTTCTATTAAAATGAAGTAAAATGCATTGATTTTAAAAATACCATTCCTTTTCCTCATTTGATAACTTCAACTAATAAAAACCTTAAAAACATACATGTATCATTGCATATATAAACATTATAATTTAAATAAGCTCTAAAATATGTGAAAAATTCAATAAAAAGTATGTAACCTATTAGACTTGAATGTAGAGTCGAATGATACAACATCTCCATATATTTTGTAATTTCGATGAGCTTCTGGATCTGCCCAAAAAACTCCAGCCAATTTCCCCTTATCATCTAGAAAATAGTCGACATAGAAATCTTTGATAAACTGCTTTCTTCCAAGGAGTTTCTCAACAGCCATTTGTGCATCTTCCGTCCCCACAAAAATATTCACATCTCTTCTAAAATTCTTACGATCAACCTTAGTAACTCCCATTTCTTCGAAACCACCATAAAGTTCTTTCAGAAGTCTAAATCCCTTCACAAGTCCAATATTAAGGGTAGACACTTGAAACAATTGTTCTTTCATGTATCCTAAACTGCTTGTTCTCTTCGCAAACTTCATTTCATCTTTTTCAAGAAGCTGATGGTTGTGACCCTCAAAAAATTTAACCAGTTTGTATTTACCATCTGAAATCTTACTTAGTGAAAATCTTGCATTGCAACCAACCCTAAAAGTACTTGTTTTCCTCGGATGTGGTTTCTTTTTCACGATAGATTGTTCTGAAATACCGACAGCTTGTGCATCAGGATCTGGCTTTGCTTTTTTCACATACTTTGACCCTTCTTTATTACATCTGAACAACTTGCTTTTAGGATTTACCAACTTGCTTAGCCTCCAAGATGAACTTTTCTTAGCAACAAAACCTGTCTTCTTTGCATACTTCTGATAACAAATGAATGCTTCTTCTATCGTATTGTATACTGTTCCAATTAATGGTTTTTCATCCACAGCAGGATACCAAATTCTTGTCCCACAAGGACTATAGAATAGTCTATCAGCTTTGTCTGAAACAGCTGCAACATACATATTAAATTAGATAGTACTGCATTTTGATATACACTAATGCATTTTAATAGAATTTGACATTTTCGTACTTTCGATCTTAAATACATCACAATACATAAATAAAACCCTAAAAACTGCATTTTATAAATCTCATGCTGCACTTTAATACAAAATATGCAGCATATTATAATCAAGTAAGATCAGAGGAAAAAACTAAATTAAAAGAAAACTACATACAGTCATATATCAAGCTGTGCAATCTAGGATGTATATATACTTATCAATCAATAGAAAGTACTAACGAAACAAGCAAATACACATAATTGAGCACAAATGTAAATACATATATATACCTATAGATAGATACAACAGACTAAATCACGCATATATAAACATATACAAACACATATAATACTTACTTTTGTTAATAACTTCAACAACGGGTGTGTGTTCTTCATCCAACTGATCGACATAAGATGAATGTGTAATTAATTGCGACATTGTATACGGATTTGATGATTATCGTAAGATGATGATGATCGTAAGTAATTGTGAAAGAATATGAGAAAGAACCGTATAAGATGATCGTATATAAATATATATAAACGATTTTGAGAAAGAATCGTGCTGATCGAACGTTTTAATCGAAGATTTAGCTTATCAATCGTATGGAACTAAAACTCTTCATGGATTCCTTTCCTTAATTGTGAAAAATCTGTATAATTTCTAATGTTTTGAAGACTTTGCGGTCAGCTCCAAAACTTTAGAAGATGTGTAGAAATAGTCCCTGCTAGTTTCCTGTACGGGGGCAAGGATGCCACGTGGATGTCTGCTACTGGATAAAACCCTGCCCTACCTGCTCCTATTAGAGGAGCTGCTCCTCCGATCCATTTCTTTAATTTCATGATCAACAAATTAAAACACTTTCTATATTAGAATTATGGAAAGTATATGAATCATAAGTAGTTGATTCATCTACCATTACACATTAACCATACCAATCTTTTTACTATCACAATTATTAAAAAATTCTTCTAGATAATATAAAAATATTTTAAAATTATAGGATTGAATTTCTCTAAGTTTTCATAAGTTTGTCAACCAAATACACCTGTATGGACAATTTAATGTAGCTACCCATATGAATAATCACGTTAGTTTTGAACCGTTTGTCCTTGTTTCTTTTTAGCTATTTGACATGTTAAAGATGAAACATATATTGAATCGACCTTTTTGGATCAAAATTACTATCTGCAGTTAGAAAATGTATGTTTTTTCAGTACCAAACGTCCAAACTTCTTTTTACTCAAATGATGAAGCATTGATGTATGATGTATCGAATTGGCTTCTATTTAACAAAGAAGTGGTTAGTCGTAGAGATGATGGGCCTGGGGACTGGGGAGTGATGTGGAATTTCATCAAGCTAGTGTAAATATTGACATGAGGTTACATTTGATTTATTTTTTTATTGCAAACTTCATTGATGAGAGACTATATTATAATGTCCGTTAAATTCTATATAGACTAATTCGAAACAATTGAAATATGTAAAAAGCGATGTCGTTCACTTCTATTCGAGAAGAAAGTAACTTGAGTTTTACGCTTTGGGTCTGATTTCATGTTAAATGATGTCAAGAGGTGAGAACAGTACTTGCATTGATGAAATTGGTTGTGCTTTTTGTAGCTTTTGGGGCTCATTTGCTGATCTTTACTAAAATTGTTGACTGTCTGCATGGGGGGCTTGCTTATGGGTAGCTAAGTTTGATTTTAGACAACTTCCATTTATTCCATCATTCTCATATGACATGGTTATCTGTCCCTTCCATTCCAAGTGTCACTTTATCTTTTCAGGATTTATCATCATTTGTAATTTGTAATGGATCCATTTCCCATGTAGCACTACATTCTGTAAATCAGATATATCGTTTCATGTAGACCAATTATGCTTTGAGATTTAATGGTTTGGTAACAACTTATCAAGATGGGTCGACCAAGCGGTTTCTGGAGAAAAGTTGATAAAGGTGTTGAATCTGGAGAAAATTCCAAAATTACCTAAAAAAGAGAAGTCGAAGAAGAAGAATAATAAACGAGTAGATTAGGTACTTTGCAAAGACATTTAGTGGGTTGATATGTCTGGTTTCTTGACTGCTGACACTACTTATATATGATCTATATGTCTAAATCTTATTATTCATTTTTATATGATAGTATTGCTCTTTTGATATTTGTTGTACAGTTTTCATGTGACCATTTGAGATGTGTTGTTGTTGGTATTTGAATGATTAATATGTGTCCGTAAATGTGTGAGTTTTTGGAACGCACACATCGACATTGAGATATTGCTAAATATGCTTAAAGTTATTAATTATTAAAGTTAAATGTTGAAATTAATAATTAAGTAACTAGAGGGATTAATGTGAAAATAATAAACTTGGGGATCAAGGTTTACCTATCTATAAATATACCTTTATAGATTAGGGTTAGAGTAATCCTAATTAATTCACAAAAGGTCTCTTCCCTCTCCTCTCTTTGGTTTGGCCGGAAAACCACAAACCCCAAAGGTTTGTTTCGGTCTTTGTTTTCAAGCAAGAAGAAGGAAGTCAAGCTAGTTGACTAGATTGGGCAAGTACTAGCATACAAGCATATTGATAAAGACGGTGTCGTGTACGTGAACAAAGGAAGATCTTACACTTAAATCTAAAGGTTTTCTTACATATAATTCAAGGCAATAAGGTAGTTCTTAATCCGATTTAATTATTTCTATGTGATCCTATTTTCCGCTGCATGTATTGTTTGATAATATGATTCAAGTTGTTTACCTATAGTGGTATCAGCCAAAACATAGGTTAATTTTTATTTTGGTTTGAAAACATCAAAAATTGTGGGGGGATTAAGGGTTGGTTTAATAATAATAATAATAAAAAAAATCCCACACCGACGATTCCTTGTTTTATATTCGTACGGACGCTTGTAAATGTAAAACAAAAGTGGTTGTTTTTTTTTTTTTGAGTTTCGGTCGACAAGAAAAAAAAAACCCGACAGGGTTTATTGGGTTGACGTAAAAGGTCAAGTAAACAAAGTGATTAATTGTTTTTCTTTTTCGATTATATAAATAATATAAAGGTTTAGTAAATTGATAAAAACTAATCTATTAAAAGTAAAAAGGTAATTAGTTTAGACCTTTATGTTTATATAATTAAGGAGTTAATATGAAACCAATCTACCTTGCAATATTTGATGTTTGTAATTGTTACCTTTTTGCTATATTTTTTATACAAATTATGTTTGTAAAGTTACATGCATAACTTTATGGACATAATTAGATATATTGATATTGTTAATTAAAAAAAATTGAATTATTGACATAATATTGATTGTTAATTGAATATGTGCGACACCTAAAGATTTTGGATTAATAAAAAGTTATGTGTGGTTTATTTGATATATGAATTGTTCACATATTTTATGCAAACATATTTTATGCAAATTATGTTTGTAAAGTTACATGCATAACTTTATGGACATAATTAGATATATTGATATTGTTAAAAATAAAAATAAAATTGAATTATTGACATAATATTAATTGTTAATTGAATATGTGCGACACCTAAAGATTTTGGATTAATAAAAAGTTATGTGTGGTTTATTTGATATATGAATTGTTCACATATTGATAGCTTACGCAATCCAAACTTGTTTATTTGGACGGATGTATGTGGTCCGTTTCCTTTGAAACGGGAGTTAATCAATATGTGAACAATGACCATAGAGACTTTTTGCTTTAGGGCTAACCCAATTTGTTGCATAGATTAATTCTTTATTTCATGTTATTATTATTTTGCCAAATGGTTTTTGAAAGAAATAAATTTTAATGTGACTAAAGAATTATGTAACGGATTTTATAACACGTGTAATTGGTAATTCATAATTAAATGCACATCCTCGGTGTATAATTCCCAACTAGGTTCACCTACATAAAGGACGATGTCTAGAAAAGTTATGCGGATGTATTCTACTCCAAACGAGGTCAGGTTTTAAGTGATGCTTTGTCATCCCCTACCCTCACATGCTTTCCTGGTCGTACCTTTTGTAGAGCTACTGAAAGGGTTTTATGATGACGATGGTACATTTAATTATTATATACACTTGGTGTATAGGAATTAGGCAATCATAGAAACACGTTTAAAAACCAGTAATAAAAACGTTTTGTTTTTAAAACATCAAAATTATGTAACGAAGTTGTATGCATGCCTCTTCGTACATATATATTTTGTCACCCATGGAATTAAGTCATATTGCTATCCATATTTCTTAGACAACTTGTACTTGTTCATCATTCTGCGTGAGACGTGGGTGAAGGGTATCCAAGGTGGATTACCACTCATCGTGAGACGGTGGTGGACTATCTGCAGTCTTCAGTTGGACGACTTAAATCGGGTTATGCAGTGAGACTGTAAATGCCGATGGCAATAAGATGCGACGAAACATGATTAATGTCACGATCACCATTTTTGATGCTTGATCGAGCCATGACATTAAGTCCCATAATCTAGGAATTGCATCGGTAAATGCAATTGCTGAACGTCACTTACCTTTTGAGTATCATTAAGTTCCTAGCAGATCAACTGATGGAACGGTGATATGTCATTTGGATCCTAGACTTAACGGAAAGTAAACCATGGGTTTTACATTTTTGTTAAGAAATTTTATGTCGAAAGTACTAATGAGAACTTTTTTTCTGTTTTGTAGAAATGGCACAAAAATCCACTACTGATGAGATTTTAAATGAAACCAAAACAGCGTTAAGAAGCAATAAGCTTTCTGGACCAAACTTTAACGATTGGTATCGATCATTGAGGATTGTCCTAAGAGTGATGGAAAGACTTGATATCGTTACTACACCTATGATCGCTAAGCCAAATGACACTGCTTCTCAAGCAGAGCGTGACCATTATAAGGCAACTTATAAGATTCACAATGAAGTTGCTTGTCTCATGCTCAGCAGTATGACTCCTGAGTTATGTAAGCAATTCGAGAATAAATGGCCATATCAGATGATCACTGAGCTGAGTGCATTGTATGAGAAACAAGTCGGCCTTGAGCTAAATGACTTGATTCGAGATGTACATGCATGTAAACATGTATCTGGAACACCAGTGGGGACTCATGTTCTAGTCATGAAAAGCTTGTTTGATCGCTTGGATAGAATGCAATACTCATATCATGACCCTGTGGCTGTAAGCATTGTGCTCAATTCTCTTTCACCGGAGTTTGATGAGTTTACACGCAACTATAATATGCAGGATATGAAAAAGTCAATTAACGAACTCCAAGCTATGCTAGTGGAATTCGAAAAGAGCATTTCCAAGAATAAGGTAAATGACAAACAAATCCTTGCGATTGGTGGTGGTCAGGCCCAGAAAAAGAAGAAAAAGCAACCGCTACAAGCTAAGGGAAAAATTGCAAAAACTAGTAAAAATAAGCAAGCTATTGTTTATTCTAGCGGTGATCCCGTTGCCCTCCTTTTCCATTTCTTATTCAAATGTGCAAGACCTTCCACTTGTAGTTCGGTTACTATTTCCACCACCGTTGATGTGGGAGTCTAGGGGATACGATTTTTTTATTTCGATGTCTAGGAACGTATGGTGAAAGTGAGTACCTTGCGCTTGAAGCAGACATATATATGTACAGCCTAACCACCTCACTGATGGTGCAGCGTACTGGGTACCATTTGTTTGTGCTTCCGAGACAACAACGTCTCGGCCGGCCTCAGATTGAATATAGCTAGCTGGAATGTTTGACACGGGCAGGCATAATGATGTGGTTTATTACACTCAGTTTTCTGAGTATTGTTTGAATGTGTGAAAATATCTGTTGAAGCTCATTAGTTTCAGATGTATGAGATTCTGATTATTATTACCTCATATGTTCTTACGACCGTTGGTTTCTTTCAGTTTGTGTGGAAACCAAATACTTTCCCTATTATTTGTCTCTGTTTTGTCATGTGGATCTTGCACATGAATTGCAGACATATGTACGAAACAACCACTAGTGCCGTACTTGTCTTAAGTAATACGATCGTGAAGGCTACAACCATGTTTCATCACTAGCTAGTGAAACATGTATTTAACATGTATTTACTTATTATAATTATTGTTGCAATATCTAGACAATTACATAAATCTTCACGCAGATCGATCGGCGGATGTTTACAGTTCAATTGTTTGTGTAGTTTAATAAATACTACTATAATTTTGTGATTTTGAAGATTCCAATATATAAAGGTTACAAAAAAAAATTGGTGGTCAGTGGTGACTGATTATTAGATCATTTGATTCGTGGGTTTTTCAATCTAATCTACTAACAAAATCTGGGTTATTGTTTTATAAGTTTGTGAGTTTTAATGACTAGTTTGGATTGAGTTAAAGAAAATTAGATAGATCATGATAGAGAAGGATATACGCAAAGATAAAATATATGATGGCTGCTAAAAAATAGGCAAAATGGTGAAAAAAAAGGGAATAAAAAATGAAGATGAATAACATGTGTGTGTTAGTTAGGGATATAGCGATGTTCAAATAAATTACTGAATTATAAATGTGTCAGTTAAAGTACTGAATTTAGTAAACTATAATACGTAAATTACTTAACTTATAAATATTAACACTTATATCATTTTACTTAACTTGCGAATTTAATTGAGTGACGAAACTTTTATATATATATATATATATATATATATATATATATTCTTCAAAAAGCAAAATATATTAACAACCAACAATAACAATAAGAGATATGAAATAGTTTAGTTATTCAATTCCACATACTAATAATTTAGTAACTTACCTGAATATTTTCATAAAAATGATTAATACATTTATCTATTAACTCTACTTACTATATATGAAAGATTTGTTAAATCATATAAGTTACATTAGTAATTCCAAAGCATTAATTTTCTTAAACGAACAAGCTAAGTGAAAATAAATAAAAAAATTAGCTAGCTAGCTAGATTACTACTATACATCCTTACTTTCTTCACGACGCAATGGTTTTCTACTTGATGATACTTCATTAGTTACCACACTAGAACCACATGATGAAGAAGAAGAACATGAACTAGCTTCGTCGTAATCTATCAAATTTGCTTCATTTCGAGTATGTGTAAGCTGTCGATCTCGCAGATTCGAACTCTTCAAGTTGTCATCCTCAACCGATTTTCTACCTCTTTTGTTCATAAATAAATGACACAATACCCAATTCCCCATTTGCATCCAAGATTTCTACAAGTCAAAAGATAATTAAGATCATTAGAATATGTTTCCTGAACAGATTCTTTTTCGGGTTTTATCAAAGAGTTAAGTATCTACAAATGTATTCAACTTGTCACGAATGTCTATTGTATGTATCATACTTACGAGTGGTGTATTTAATGCATTCAACTTTCAAAAACGGTTTATTGTATTTATTTTGATGACGTGTCATCTTCTAAGGATGTCACGTGACATCTTAAACGGATGACACATCATCAAAATACATACAGTAAACCTTTTTTGAAAGTTGGATGCATTAAATACACCTTCCTTAAGTATGATACATACAATAGACATTCGGGACAAGTTGAATAAATTTCCAGATACTTATCCTTTTATCAAATGTTAATTTAGTTATGATTAGAATGTTACCTTATCATTGGGTGCGGTTGATGGTGAAGTAAGTGAGTGAACAAGGCGATATTCGTGCATGATCCAATGAGTTCTAGTTGTCGAAGGTTTGCTTTTATAGAACACAAGTGTCTTCTTCATCCCTGCAATCGTCTCTTTCCTTCTTGAAATCGGATTGTTGTTGCAACATCTAGTGATATGCTTGTCGAAACCAGATGCTTTCCAATACCCATCACTACTCTTTCTATTTACTCGATTTCCATGCCCATCCTTGGCTTCTATCTTGCTAAAGAAGTATCTTTCTTGTTCCCATTCCCCTATTGTCACATTCAAATTTAATTAAGTAAGCCTGTATAGTAGTTATCAACTTATCATCATACAAAATAAGTAGTTATCAACTTATCATCATACAAAATAAAAAACTTATAAATTAAATGTGATCTGCTATTTGGTTTTTCGGGATTTTCTAAAATTTCATAGCAGGAGTCCAAACCTGGCAAGTCCCAAGGATTGAATTGGCAAATGTTGACGATTTCCGGAACAATGGAAGCAGGCAATGGGTATGAGAAGACTTTACGAACAAGATACTGAAACACTATCTCTTGATCGGTAGGTTGAAACCGAAACCCCGGTGGCAATTTGACGGTTCCATCTCTAACATAATTAGTGAGTTGCTCTTTGATGTAATTATTAGGGTTATCTGCATGGTTCTTGTCTTCAACTATAGACATGAAGTTGTATGTCAACTTATAACACTTCTAAAGAAATGAAAGAAATTGTGAATGTGAAGAAACGGTTGATGAGTCTTGAGTGGAAGTAGGGAGCATAAGGTGTCCCTCTATATAGCATGATTTCAGGAATTAATTAAAACGTACCATATATACAGGTCATAGAATCAAGATGTAAAGGTAATGGCTTTTGATTAACTTTGGTCAATTTGGAACATCTTTATCATATGGTACTTGCCCCTTAAGTTTTGTGGGCATATATTCAGGCCTAATGTTAAATTAAGAAGGGTTAATGTACAAATTCATTATTGTACTTTGTGAAAATGTTCATGTTGATTATTGTACTTTTAAAATATGTAATAGGATTACTGTACTTACAAAAATGTTCAATTAGGTTATCAAACTATCGACATAGTTTAATTACGTTACCGTACTTGTAAAAATGTCTTTAACAATGTGCAATTGGATCACTAAACTTTTAACCAAAATTAAGCAAAAATGAACATTTTTGCTTAATTTTTATAAGTACAGTATGAAATTGAACATTTTTAAAGTTTAGTATCCCATATGAACAGTTTCGTAAAGTACAGTAACAATTTTGTACATTAACCCAATTAAAAAAGGTAATACCGATCCTATGCGGCTTCTTATCGACCAGTTTTACGAGGTAAATCGCGGAATTCGTGATTAAAATTATTTAAATCAAAATGTGTTTCAATGATAAATCAACATTTTGATATTTCCACCAACATGTGGAGAGACGAAATTTTCACATATAATTTTTATATATCCATCAGCAATGTGTATTATATAGTCATACTACATAAAATAAATAAACATCGATGATGGATTTATCATGAAATTAGGTTACACAAGGGAAGAATTTCCTATGACATATTCTCATACACAAAAATAAAATTCATATGCACAAACCTTATTGATCATCAATTCATTGTGAACGTAACTAGCTTAATGAGGACTTATTAGCTAAAAAACTTTAAATCTTTTTTTCTTTTCCCGATTTGACTTTGATAATCTTTATTTGGGTTAAATGGATTTTGCTTTTCAACTAATAAAATCAAATAATGGATGTATGACATAAAAGGGGCATCGATCCAACAAAGAATTCTGTCTACTTTTCATTTATTTATTTATTTTAATTTTATTTTATCTGAGAATCCAAAACCCTTTTCAATAATTAAGGCCTCATTATTTATTCAACAAGAATAAGGAACCAAAGGATATAACATAACTACATATTATCTAAAGATTCTTAACCTAAAAAATAAATGGAAAATCAGAAAATTCATCCCATGATTTTTATCTACAATATATAGATATATATATAACGAAAATCAAATATCATCCACGGTAAACTAAGTATAGATATAGATATATAACTAGTAGATATTAACTACCAATTAATTCCATGTTTGTTTATAAAATAATCATTAATGAAATAAATTTTAATGATGATTCAAAGAATTTCAAAATATAACACTTTTAAGAGAGAAAATGGGAGCCTAAGTATGATGCTTGCCTTTACTTCGTGTAGAAGATGTAGCTTTAATTCGATCCTTGTAATTGGTGATGTAGTCATTAGCTCAAATTAATTGGTCAAAAAGGATATATAGAAGACCCCATATGGTTTCTCCCTACCAACCAAATAAACTAAACATGTAGCTTTACTTAGATGATTACTAATTACAACTAAAATTAATTTAAAGATACTAAGTTTTATTTGTATTTTGTACCCTTAATCACTTGTGCTCATCGAGTGGTCTTCTAAAATACATCAAATTTTACTACGACATCATCCTGTAGTTGACACGACAAAGCCTTTATGCAGTTGGCCAATCACTAAGCAAGATTTTCACTTTTATCATTTTATTTTATACGCATATGTACAAATGATCTCTTATTTATACCTAACAACATGGAATTATCCGTGCAGTTTTGCTATGTACAAATATTTCCCCATTTAACTCTAGCTAAAATATATAGGGTTTTAAGTTATGATCGATTAAAATGAGCAAGAAAAGTAGAAAACGACCAAAGCACGGTAAAAGGAGAGGTGCTTTTTTGATCTAACTAAAGAAAATAGTAAGTTTTTATGATTTGTGTATTAAACTATTAATGAATAAAAGATATTATATATGAAGCATATTAATTAGTGGACCATGCATGCATATTGCGTGTGATACGTAATAAGATGTTCCTTAGGAAGCAAACTCAAGACTAAGGAAGAATACTTCAATATCAAGCAACACTCATCACCATTCACTTATTTGATTCTCAAAAAATGCTATGATACATATATTCCTCCTTTATAGATTCTTTTATATTCTTTCATGAAATAAATTCTTTTAAGAATCAACTTTTAACCTATATCATACTAGCTTGTATGTCCAATACAAACTAATTATCTAACTATCATATAGCTACACTTGTTATAATGTAATATAAATGTCGTCAATGCATGTATCTTTAACGACTATTGTTATTTTTAAAGCTAGTATGTAACAATATCATAACTACGTACAACGGATATCAAAGTCGCGTATTTTAATTTCTCTATATAACGATTAGTATATGTATGTAGCAAGACGATAAATATTATAACGACTAAACCTTCAATTCATTACTTTGTGAATATCGAATGGGAATATGGGGATGGGATGTAATGCTTTCTATGGGACAAGTTCTATTGGGTAATTTAAAGGGTATTCCATATTCAAGATAAGGTCATATACACGATCGAGAATATATTGACATATATTTGGAGTATAAATAAGTGTCGTTATTGCGTGATTATAAAGCATGTTGTGTTATTTGACGAGTTCCTACTTCTAGTATCTAGTATAGTAACATGACAGTTACAACTACAAATGAATCAAGTTTTTTATTTTACATTTTATATCAACATCACAATTGATCACTTGATACACTAATCAAGAATTAGATTAGCGGTGAAGTGGACACAACGTACGTCTTTTTCTATATATTATGAAAAATGAACGGTGAAATACAAATTCGATGGTAGAAGCTAGAGATTTGTTTAATCGTCCAGTTAGAGGCGGATTCAAAAAATTTAGTTAGCGGTGTCATAAAAAACTTGAAGCTCCCGCGATTTAGTAGTTGATTAAGTTTATTTGAAATGAGGTGCACCGCATAAATACGAGTGGTAACACTCTTAAAAAATCAATAATTTATCAACTAAATTTACACTAAATCGACTTAATTAACTAATGTTACGTGACACCGTTGACTATAACGTAGTTCCGCCTTCGAGTGAGTCAACTTGTTTAGTAGAAGTTGATAAACTGAATTTAGTTTGCTTAAAGCATCAAGCATTCCTATCAAATTAATGGGTCATTAATTTTAGACTTTAAGTTCTTACCAAATTCTACAATGGGATATGATCCACAAGGCCCACATGTATATCCATCAGACCACCACCATCCTTCATTTGTTGTCAAGTCGACGTTTATAACAGAGCCCAAAAGCCCAAGAAAAAAAGCTCAGAAAAACAAAACTCAAAAGTTATTGCAAAAGCACGATATATACATTAAAACATAAGTTTGCAACAATACTTAATCATTTGATAAAAGGAATTTTATTTAGGGTTAGTGTATTAAATATAACAAACTATAGTCTGACATTCGTAGTATGTAGCGCATTATTCAAAGTTACATTGTATGTAATGAATCTGTAATATTACGTTGTATGTATTTTTGTCAGATTAAGAGTTCCAATGGAGTCGACATATGGAAAAGTACCATAAATTACATACAATGTTATGAAACTATAAGTTCGTTACATACGATGAAAGCTCCAGTAGTTCGCTATATATTATGAATGTCAGACTATAATTTATTACATTTGTGTGCACTAATTTAGCTATTTATAGTTACCAATCATTTTGACATGTAATCACTTATATTCTATTAATGACCGACTTCTTAGATTTATGCTCTGTCCGGATTCGATAGAAGAGCAAATATACACCGAAAGAAAAAAGAGTAAAAAAAAAATCATCATACGACCCAAATCTGATAAGCATTACAGCTAGAGGTGAACAAAAAAACCGGACATTAAACCCTACCCGTTTAAAACCCGAAAACCCAACCCGGTCAATACCAGGTTTGACCCTACCCGGTTCGGGTTTTTTACTACCCGACGGGTACATAACCGGGTAGGGTTTTTAGAATTCGAAATCGGGTTGAACCCGGGTTGAAATCGGGTCGGGTTGAAAAACCGGTCAAAAATCCGAAAACTGGTCAAAACCCCATTGAAAACCTGAAAAAACCCATGTCAGGTTGGTCAAAAATCCGGTTTGACTTCTTTGACCAAAAACCGGGTAGGGTTTTGAGTTTGGGTCGAGTTGGGCCCAACCCTGTTTTTGTGCACCTCTAAATTTACAGCCCCAATACACAGACACACTCAGCAGTCAGCCCACCTCTACTTGTTTTATTATGTTGACTCTTACATTCACCGACCTCCTCCATTTATTTGTCCAACCGACCACCCAGGCGACCATTAACCATCGACGATCACTTTTCCGACACAAGTTCCAGCGACTTGATTTTCAATCTTTTGTAAGTTTGATTGATAAACCTGTGAGTCCCTAATCACTATTATGTTAGTGATTGTGAATCGTTAACAGTGAGTTAATTGTAGAAGGGGGGGTTGAATACAATTAAAAACTTTTCTTTTTTATAATGTTATCTTGTTTAGCAAGTTTTTAACCGTATTAAAGTGACAGCAATATGAACACAAATATATAAGTATAAGATAAGCAGTTCAGTTGCTGAAGCAATTCTAGTTGAAAGATAAATTCTTTTATTACTAAAATTTATCTCTTGTTGATTGCGGAATAGATTAGCCAAAGCTAATCCAAATCAAACAATACAGCTATTACAAGGGAGATGAGCAGTAGTGGACAAACACGCTAACTTGCTCACTCGCTGAAGTAAACTAGTAGTGGACAAACACGCTACTAGTTCACTCGCTGGTGTTACTTGTATCTTAGACAAACTAGTCACTGACAAACAAGTGACAATACAAGTAATCTACACGAAATGAAGTACAACAAACTACGCTATTTATAGACGCTGAAATCCTTAATTTCCGGATCTGAAGGACACGTGTCGCTGCTTGATTGGAGAGGTAGTTGAGATGTGATACATCGTGGCACGACATTCTGTCTTGGGAAATATCACCTTGTACCATAGACCAATCAAATGCTTCCACGTTACTCTTTTCAAGTTTCGAGGAACACGTGATGTGCCGTAATAACGTCGAATGTTGACTTCTTATTTAATGCGGCATTTAATGCTGCAGTCACTGATAGAAACACAATTCTCCTCATTCTCGATGCGAGCTAACATGCTCTAAAGAATGACTTGAACAGCTAATCTTCAGTGACTTCTTTTATTCAGCAGAAGAGAGAACTCAAGAAGACTTGGAGACTCTCGCTGATAGATGAGTATCAGCGACACACATAGTTGAGTCTTTTATCTTGATAAGATCTTCATCTACTGGCTTATCATATGATCAGCGACTTAGAGACCTTCAGCAACAAGAGCTTGACTTGAATCATTTTCTTCATGGAGCATTATAGAGAAGATCAGAGACTGTGAACAGATAGCATGATCAGTGACTTCACTTATCAGCGAACAGTGACTTTAACAATCTCCTACAAAATCTCCCCCTTAATCCTTGAGATCAGTGACCACTTGAGTTCAGCGATCAGTGACTCAACAATCTCCTACAAAATCTCCCCCTTAATCCTTGAGATCAGTGACCACTTGAGTTCAGCGATCAGTGACTCAACAATCTCCCCCTAAATGGTTTAAGTCAAAGCTCCCTTAGACAAACTAGTTGCAGGAAAGTTTTAGTCTCTGAAGATAAGTTGGTTGCACAGAGCCTTGTACTTGTAATTTTTGTTGTTGAAAAGATTTAAGTCTCTGACAGTAGGTAGGTCGCCCAGTGACTTGTACTTGTAGATTTTCTGTGTCAAGCCTCATTTATATCATTGAATAAATATTTACAGAAGCTAACTATTACAAAATATCTAAATTATTTATCTCTCCACATCTCCTCCTCTTTCACTATGCCAAGCTCAGCTTCAAGTTCATACTTTTCTTTGGAGGGCAGGTATCTGAATTTTCTTGCTAAGGCTTCATCGAGAATAGCTTTTCTGATCTTTGAATCTGTAGGAAGCATGCTAGCTGACCTGATCAGGTGTATGAGTTGTTCTTGATCAACCTTCTCAAGTTCAGCTTCTCTCTGAAACCTAAGGGCACCATTTAGGTCCCTGTATATCAGACCCTTCTCCCCCTCAGTGACTTCATGTCCTTCAAGCTTTGGCTATGCAGGTTAATAATATAAAGTATAAAATAGTACTTGGTCTGTATATATTATTATATTTTGTGTTATGCAGGTTAATAGTTAAGAGAACAAGTTCCTGAAGGGGTCAAAGTGTAATTACAGAAACAGGAAGGGCTGAAGTTACGTGAAGATGTATAATACATACTAAAAGTATTTGTTTAACTTATATTCATTCATTGTAATATTTTAGATCTCTTTTCTCTTTCTCTCAGATTATATAATCGATCAAATTAGGGTTTATATGTGTGAATGATTTATTCATCCTTTTATGAATAAATCATAGTGTGGAGTGACTTTTTGAGTTGTATGAGGTTTTGGTCTTGTTTTTGAATTATTAATTCGGTTTAGTTTAATTCCTTGGACAGAATCCGTTCAATTCTCCAAGTGTGAATTCTGGATAGAATCCGTTCAATTCCTTGGACATGTTGTCAATAGTCAAGGAATCCATGTTGATCCATCGAAAATAGAAGCCATCAAAAACTGGCAAGCGCCAACCACTCCCACCGAGGTACGCCAATTCTTGGGATTGGCCGAGTACTATCGGCGATTCATTGAGAATTTCTCCAAAACAGCTCAACCTCTCACGACACTTACTCAGAAGGACAAGAAGTTCAATTGGACTGATAAACAGGAGTCAGCATTCCAGCTATTAAAACTCAAGCTTTGCAGTGCTCCGATTCTATCTTTACCCGAAGGTACCGATGACTTCGTGGTATACTGCGATGCTTCTCATCAAGGTCTCGGTTGCGTACTAATGCAACGAGACAAAGTTATCGCTTATGCTTCGCGGCAGCTCAAAACTCATGAAAAGAACTACACCACCCACGATCTCGAATTAGGAGCTGTTGTCTTTGCTCTCAAAATCTGGAGGCATTACCTCTACGGCACTAAGTGCACAATCTTTACCGACCATAAGAGCCTTCAACATATATTTGACCAAAAGGATCTCAACATGAGAAAACGTCAATGGGTCGAGTTACTCACTGATTATGACTGCGAGATCCGCTATCATCCTGGCAAGGCAAATGTTGTTGCCGATGCCCTCAGTCGTAAGGGGCGTGTAAAACCACTTCGAGTCCGAGCTCTCAGTATGACTATTCATAATGACCTCACCATTCAGATTCACGCTGCTCAACTCGAAGCTTTGAAACCCGAGAATGTTAAGAATGAAGCCTTGCGAGGCATGGATAAGCAATTTGCAATCAAGCCTAACGGAGTTAGGTACTTCGTGAACCGAATCTGGTTACCCGCTTTTGGAAACCTGCGAGACTTAGTGATGGATGAAGCTCATAAGTCCAAATATTCTATCCATCCTGGATCCGATAAAATGTATCACGGCATCAAGGAATTCTATTGGTGGCCGAACATGAAAGCCGAAATTACCGGCTATGTCAGCAAGTGCCTTACCTGTTCCAAGGTCAAGGTTGAACATCAAAAACCTTCCGGATTGCTCCAACAACCCAGTATTCCCGAGTGGAAATGGGAGCAAATCACTATGGACTTCATAACTAAGTTGCCAAAGTCACCGAGCGGTTGCGATACCATTTGGGTGATCGTCGATCGTCTCACTAAATCCGCTCACTTCCTTGCAATCAAGGAAACCGATAAAATGGAGCGCCTTTCGCAAATCTATGTCAAGGAGATCGTTACCCGACACGGTGTCCCAATCTCAATCATCTCCGACAGAGACGCTCGTTTCACATCTCACTTTTGGGCAATCACTTCAGAAATCATTGGGTACTCGTCTCGATATGAGTACCGCATACCATCCTCAAACTGATGGCCAAAGTGAACGAACCATACAGACACTGGAAGATATGCTACGAGCTTGCGTAGTTGATTTCGGTGCCAACTGGGAAAGACATCTGCCATTGTGTGAGTTTTCCTACAATAACAGCTATCATGCCAGCATAAAGGCAGCACCTTTCGAGGCACTGTACGGTCGTAAGTGCCGATCACCGATTTGCTGGACAGAAGTGGGAGACAGCCAACTCACTGGTCCCGAACTCATACACGAAACCACAGAGAAAATCTCTGAAATTCAGAACCGACTCAAAGCCGCCCGTGATCGTCAGAAAAGTTATGCTGACATGGAACGCAAACCACTCGAGTTCCAGGTTGGGGATCGAGTACTCTTGAAAGTATCGCCTTGGAAAGGCGTGATTCGTTTTGGCAAACGCGGGAAGTTAAACCCCAGATACATTGGACCCTTCGAGATCCTCGAAAGGATTGGTCCCGTGGCTTATCGATTGCAACTGCCGTCCGAACTCGGCAGTGTGCACCCTACTTTTCACATTTCAAATTTAAAGAAATGTCTGTTTGATGAGACACTTATTATCCCCCTCGACGAGATTCGCGTCAACGAAAAGCTTCACTTTGTTGAAGAACCTGTTGAAATCATGGACCGTGAGGTCAAACAACTTAAACAAAGTCGTATTCCCATCGTTAGAGTCCGGTGGAATTCGCGGCGTGGTCCGGAATTCACTTGGGAACGGGAAGACCAAATGTGACTCAAACATCCACACCTGTTCACAGACTCCCCTCATACCACTACTCAGAACTAAATTTCGGGACGAAATTCTTTTAACAAGGGGAGAATGTAACACCCGACAAATTAGGACTATAATTAGTGCCTAATCATAAGTGTAAATACATGTAATTAGGATTAATTATGTGTGTCATTATGTGTATTGATATATTTTAATATATGTGTGAGTCCCGAATCACTATTATGTTAGTGATTGTGAATCGTTAACAGTGAGTTAATTGTAGAAGGGGGGTTGAATACAATTAAAAACTTTTCTTTTCTTTGTTATAATGTTATCTTTGTTTAGTAAGTTTTTAACCGTATTAGAGTGACAACAATATGAACACAAGTATATATATATATATATAAGATAAGCAGTTCAGTTGCTGAATCAATTCTAGCTGAAAGATAAATTCTTTTATTACTAAAATTTATCTCTTGTTGATTGCGGAATAGATTAGCCAAAGCTAATCCAAATCAAACAATACAGCTATTACAAAGGAGATGAGCAGTAGTGGACAAACACGCTAACTTGCTCACTCGCTGAGGTAAACTAGTAGTGGACAAACACGCTACTAGTTCATTCGCTGGTGTTACTTGTATCTTAGACAAACTAGTCACTGACAAACAAGTGACAATACAAGTAATCGACACGAAATGAAGTACAACATACTACGCTATTTATAGACGTTGAAATCCTTAATTTCCGGATCTGAAGGACATGTGTCGCTGCTTGATTGGAGAGGTAGTTGAGATGTGATGTATCATGGCACGACATTCTGTCTTGGAAAATATCACCTTGTACCATAGACCAATCAAATGCTTCCACGTTACTCTTTTCAAGTTTCGAGGAACACGTGTTGCGCCGTAATAACGCCGAATGTCAACTTCTTATTTAATGCGGCATTTAATGCTGCAGTCACTGATAGAAACACAATTCTCCTCATTCTCGATGCGAGCTAACATGCTCTAGAGAATGACTTGAACAGCTAATCTTCAGTGACTTCTTTTATTCAGCAGAAGAGAGAACTCAAGAAGACTTGGAGACTCTCGCTGATAGATGAGTATCGGTGACACACATAGTTGAGTCTTTTATCTTGATAAGATCTTCATCTACTGGCTTATCATATGATCAGCGACATAGAGACCTTCAGCAACAGGAGCTTGACTTGAATCATTTTCTTCATGGAGCATTATTGAGAAGATCAGAGACTGTGAACAGATGGCATGATCAGTGACTTCACTTATCAGTGAATAATGACTTTAACAATCTCTTATATAATCTCCCCCTTAATCTTTGAGATCAGTGACCACTTGAGTTCAGCGATCAGTGACTCAACAATCTCCCCCTAAATGGTTTAAGTCAAAGCTCCCTTAGACAAACTAGTTGCAGGAAAGTTTTAGTCTCTGAAGATAAGTTGGTTGCACAGAGACTTGTACTTGTAAATTTTTGTTGTTGAAAAGATTTGAGTCTCTGAAAGTAGGTAGGTTGTCCAGTGACTTATACTTGTAGATTTTCTGTGTCAAGCCTCATATATATCATTGAATAAATATTTACAGAAGCTAACTATTACAAAATGTCTAAATTATTTATCTCTCCACATCTCCTCCTCTTTCACTATGCCAAGCTCAGCTTCAAGTTCATACTTGTCTTTGGAGGGCAGGTATCTGAATTTTCTTGCTAAGGCTTCATCGAGAATAGCTTTTCTGATCTTTGAATCTGTTGGAAGCATGCTAGCTGACCTGATTAGGTGTAT
Source organism: Pseudognaphalium luteoalbum (assembly GCA_963422505.1). Lineage (NCBI taxonomy): Eukaryota > Viridiplantae > Streptophyta > Magnoliopsida > Asterales > Asteraceae > Pseudognaphalium > Pseudognaphalium luteoalbum. The sequence goes on from OY730194.1 coordinate 6,785,655, forward strand.
GAGTTGTTCTTGATCAACCTTCTCAAGTTCAGCTTCTCTTTGAAACCTAAGGGCACCATTTAGGTCCCTGTATACCAGACCCTTCTCCCCCTCAGTGACTTCATGTCCTTCAAGCTTTGGCACACCAGCAGGGATAGATAGATTTAACCTTGAAGTGTTGGGGATTCGATAGATGCTGCTTGTGCCTGCCCTATACCTTGGGCTTGGTGGCTAAACAATCTCTTCACCAAATGTGACAGTATCTTCTGGTCTGAGAAGTTGCAGTGACACCATCTTTTGATATAGTCTATCAATCTCTTTCAGGACCTCAGCTTTAGCTGCACTTGTTGAGTGGCTGATAGCAAGCCTGATCTCATTCCATTCTTCTCTGTGCAGCTTGCATACTTGATCAAGTAGCATGGCCTGAGTCTCTGAACCTCTTTGAATAAGCAGCTGAGGTTGAGATTGATTTTTACACTTCTTCAATTTAACCTTGGTAATAGGTGCAGGGTTTGATCTCCCTGTCATTCGGGCAGCAAACCTTTTTCTATCAATTTCATCCCATTTCCTATCCACTGCTGTTTTGACAGCTCCCCCTTTCTTTTTAGAGCTCTTGCTAGCTGATGTTTTCAGTTTTTGTTGCTCTAGCTCACTCTCTTCTATCTCAGCAAGTACCCTGGAAATTGCAGCATCAGACTCTTCTTGATCTTTCTTTTGTTTCAGATGTCTGGCCCTTTCATTGGCATCTTTAGAGCTTAATTCCAGTAGGTATGCTCTGTCAGCATCTGAGTGCTCTTTCAGCAACCTTTTCCTTTCTTATTCCTCTCTTAACTCAGCCTGAAAGGTTATTTGCATTATCATCTCATGCTCCCTGTCCTGTCTTGCCTTTATCTTTCTGGCAACTCTCTGTTCTGTTGTTTTATCAGGACAAGGGGTATCTGAGGCTGAGTCAGAGGAAAGACATGCTGTAGGGGAGGTATCTGAAGTGGTTGTGTTGGAAGGAGTTGCTGTGGAGATTGGTATTATTGTTGCTGGGGTAGGTGTGGTTATTTAGTTTGTTTGGGTTGCTGTGGGTGAGGGTAGGTTTAGGGTTGCTGGTGGAGATGAAGGTACAACTACCTCAGATATGACAATATGTAATTGAGGGTCATTGACCTGTTGTTTCTTTGATGGAGGAGTAGATGCAGGAGAGGTGTCACTGGTCCTTTTTCTTTTTATGACAGACGATATGGGTTTCTGATCTTCCATATTTACATCATCTTCATCTTCTGAACCCTGACCATTTCCATGACCACCTCCCTGGCCATCATCATTATTATCATCATCATTATCATCAACATCATGCATGATGGTATCATCTTCCTCATCATCAGATACATCATCTACCACTTCCCTATTCATCCATTCCCAGCGAGCCAATTCATAGCTCACTGAGGTACCCTCTATCCTAGCAGCATCATCCATTGCCCATTGTTGCACCACCCCATTGTAGTTCCTGAGCTCTTCAGTACTGAACTCAGGAAAGCTCTCAGTGATATCCACCATATCAGTGGCTATCTCCATATCTACCCAATACAGTTCAGCAACTGCAAGGGCCTCCAATTCAGGTTGCTCAGCGATCGGACGAAGTGCATAAGTATTGAGCACAATGTCCCTGTGAGCTTTGTTTGATAGCGGATCAGTCATCTTTCGGGGCATCTCAGGATCAGAGACAAAGTCTTCTTCTTCACTCTCCCCATGACTGGTTCGCTCAAACTGATCAACTGCCCTAAGTATCTGATCAGTGAAATCAGCATTTTCCTCGCGCAGGGCAGCGACCTCAGCTCTTGTCTTTGTAAGCTGTGAAACAACCTGTGGAAGTACCTTAATAACTTTGTCAGTGTTATACAGGTAGTTAGATATAGAAATGGCTAAGTCATTTTGGTTGGTGGTGAGCTGGGCAATGGCAGCAGCATGAATGGTAAAGTTGGTGGTGGAGGTGGAGGCTAGCTCAGTGACTGCATGGTTTATTGCAGCACTAGCATCAGCTACTGTTTGAACTCTCTCACTAACAGATGTGCTCCATGGTTCAATGGAGTTGTATACATCAGTGAGAGCAGTAACAGCTTTCTGAAGGACAGAGACATTGCCAATAAGTGCCTCACGGTCTTTAGTGAGCATCTTAATTTGGGTTTGTGATTGGGCAATGTGCTCCATCAGTAGCTGATCAGATGTGGAGTGAGTGGAGGTGTTTGGGGGAGTAGTTTGGGTAACAATAATGGGGGTAGGTGTAGATTGGGCTACATGATCAAGGGGTGTGGTCTGATCAGCAGCGACTTGGATGTTATCACTAGAGAAAGAGGTGGGGGTGAGCTCTCTGATGGGAGAGTTGGATGTGGGTGGAGGAATGGGTTGGGTGTCCTCAGAGGTGTCCATGGGCATGATTTCCCCATCATCAGCTTGTGATTTAGCTGGTAGTTCATTGGAAATAGAAGTAGCGACCTGTATCTCACCATGGGTCAGTGGTGAGATATTGACAGCCGGTGCAGTGATAGATGAGAGGTGGCCCGGGTCTGTAGTCAGTGGTGTGACATCAGCTATGAGTGTGTTATCACCCACTGATGTCACTTGCCCTTTTAATGAAATGTCACCCTTTCGTGAGGATGACAAGTGGCTGGGTTGACTCAATCTAAGGGTGTGGGGTGCACCCGAATCACTGCAGCTGTCTGTAGTTGTCCCTTTTTAGAGTCACTGGACTTTCGGGAGTCCAGTGAAGCAGGTAAAGTTGAGGGTTCAGCAGTGGTGCCCTCGGTAACTGAACGTACAGTCACTAATTCACCACTGGCATCCGTAGATGTCTTCTTTTTGCTATGTCCTTGATCCTTTAATGTCAGGGACCCTAATTTGGATTTTTTCTTGGGAGCAGTTGGTGGTTTCTTGACTAGTGGTTGACCAAAAGTAGTCACTGGGGGTGTGGTCAGTGACGTGGTCGATGGGGGGGGCAGCAACTGACATATGTACAGAAGTTACAGGCTGGGGTGCAAGGATCCCCGGATGTTTCATAAAAGCGGGTAACACCGCAGTCGCTGGTTTAGCGAAAATTTGAGATCCTACCAGAGTGGGCTCAAATCCCTGAAAAGATACCCTATTATAGGCAGCAAACTGATCCCTAAAGATCAGTGAGAGATACCTAGGGTAAGGTACATATTTTGCCCTGGCAGGCTCAGCGACTTTGGTGATCAGTTTGTTAAAGATCACACTTGCATAGTCAAATCGTAGAGAGTTGACCAGTGACCAACTGATCTGGGCCTCCAGGGAGCTGAATTGATCATAGCTCCCTGATTTTGTACCCAAAGATTGGATAAAATTAGTGAAAATAGCATTCCCCACACCATCCATTTTTGTTTTGTGGACCGTAGAGTACTTACGGTTGCCACTGCCATCGACTGAGTATTTACACTCAATCTCAGTAAGATCGACGAGGCCTTGTTTGGCAACGTCGCTCTCTGGCAGCGACTCATACGACTCATAGGTCGGCAGTTGTAAAATGGAGCGGATGGTGTTGGCGGTTATGGTGATGGGTTGGGTACCATTGTCTATAAAACCCTGGAGTTGGGAAACACCAGAGACAACAGAGTGAGTGCAGGTATACCAGAACTCACTGAGCCATTCTGGGTTCATTTCCCCAGGAGACAAGGTAAGAGCAGGGAGGATAAAGTGATTTTTAAGAAAGTTTATCACCTCCGCATACTCAGGTTTAGGGCAAGTTACATTTCCCAAATAGTTAGATTTGGGAACTGTAATGACAAGGGTCTCACTGACCGCAGAGGCTCGAAGAGCTTTAATCTCTGGGGTCGGTGTGTAAGCATTGTTGAAAAATTTTGTTCTTGCCATTTTTAAGAAAAGAAGTAAAAGATTTAAAAAGTGAGATATTTGCAGAGAAAATGAAGAAGATGAAGTTTGAAAAATTAGAAAGCGTAAAGAATGAAAAGGTAAGGGTTTCACTGCTTATATACGGTTACTGATGTGGAAAATGTGTGGTCAAAACGAGTATGTACGTGGTCAAAAAGTAAAAAAAAAATGTGGTTGGTGATAGGAGAGTAGGGTGATGATGGTGATAAGTGGTAACATTAAATGGTGATGGGAGTGGTGCGCCGGAAAAGTATACGAGGTGTCAGAAAAAGTATACGTTTTCGAGTTCCCATGAGATATTTCAATAAGGCATTTATTAGGAATATAAATCGTCAAAAATTAAATACAAAATGTATTAATTGTAAGGAATATATGTCGAAATAAATGTTATATTAAATAGTACAAACTTTCGCTGATACAATGTGTCTCAGCGAGATGAAAATAATTTATATCTTAAAATAAAATAAATATTATGTTTTTTAATTGATGTCGCTGATCAGATTACAACTTAGAATACTAATCTAATCAGCTAGTCAAGTTTGTGAAGCATAAGATATATTTTATTTATGTGATATAAAGAATTCTCATGTACAGTTACAAAGTATATAATTTATTGATTATAACTATGCTAACTCATTGTTCTTGCTGATTACATCAGTGAGAATAACAGGCCAGCGAGTTAAAAATATAAACTATATATCCTGTAACTACCTTTTATTAAACAATCAGGTTTTAAACATTTAAGTTCAACATTCCCAACTCGCTGATGAGAAATGTGAATCTTTTCTCATCTAAAGGTTTTGTAATATGTCAGCGAGTTGGTAGTCAGTTGGAATGAAATGCAATTCAATGTCACATTTCATGACGTGGTCCCTGATGAAGTGATATCTGACATCAATGTGCTTTGTCCTTGAGTGCATCACAGGATTATTTGCTATGGCAATGGCACTTTGATTGTCATAATAAATTGGAACATTTCCAAAGTCAAAACCATAGTCAGTGAGCTGATTCCTCATCCACAGAATTTGAGCAGTGCAAGCTCCAGCAGCGACATATTCAGCCTCAGCAGTAGAAGTTGAGACAGAATTTTGTTTCTTGCTTGACCAGCTTACAAGTTTTTCTCCAAGAAACTGGCAGCTACCAGAGGTACTCTTTCTGTCCATTTTGCATCCAGCATGATCAGAATCTGAATATCCCTTCAGTGAGAAATCTGAACCAGATGGGTACCAGAGACCAAGATTTGGTGTACCCTTCAGATATCTGAATATTCTTTTGACAACGAGCAAATGGGATTCCTTTGGATCAGCCTGATATCTAGCACATAGACAAGTAGCAAACATAATGTCTGGTCTACTAGCAGTTAAATACAGCAATGACCTGATCATTCCTCTGTAAGCAGTGATGTTTACAGATTTACCATCAAGATCAGCATGTAATTTTACTGCAGATGACATTGGTGTAGCAAGGGATGAGCAGTTGGTGAATTCAAATTTCTTTAATAAATCTTTAACTTATTTTCCTTAATTTATAAAAATACTAGTCTTGGTTTGCTTTATTTGCAGACCAAGGAAAAATGTTAGTTCACCCATCATGCTCATTTCATAATTTTTAGTCATGAGGTCACTGAATTCCTTGCACAAGTCATTGTTAGTAGACCCAAAAATAATATCATCAACATAAATTTGGACCAATATAACATCTCTCTTATCCTTTTTAATAAAAAGTGTGCTGTCAATTTTACTTCTGACATACCCACAGTTAGTTAAGAAGGTAGAGAGAGTGTCATACCAAGCTCTAGGAGCTTGTTTTAGTCCATATAAAGCTTTTTCCAGCTTATAGACATAACCTGGATGCTTGGGATCAGTGAATCCAGGTGGTTGCTTCACATATACTTCTTCCTGCAGCTTTCCATTCAAGAAGGCACTTTTCACATCCATTTGATATACCTTGAACTTCTTGTGAGCTGCATATGCTAAGAATAACCTGATTGCTTCAAGCCTAGCAACTGGTGCAAAGGTTTCATCGTAATCAATTCCTTCTTGCTGATAGTAACCTTATGCAACCAGTCTAGCCTTATTCCTTATTACAACACCATCAACATCCATCTTGTTTCTGAACACCCATCTTGTTCCAATCACAGATTTCCCAGCTACTTGAGGTACTAACTTCCACACTTTATTCCTTTCAAACTGAGATAGCTCATCTTGCATGGCAGCTATCCAGTGATGATCAGTGAGTGCCTCATCAATTTTCTTGAGCTCAATCAGTGACACAAAGCTTACAAACAAACAAAAGTTAGCAGATGCTGATCTGGTCTGGACTTTGGATTGAGGATCACCAATAATCAATTGATTATCAATATGTCTAGTCCATTTAGTCACTCGCTGAGGTTCAGCAGTGACTTGATTATTCAGAGATGATCCACCAGACACATCAACATTAGAAGCATGATTAATTTTTAAGCTTTGATTTGGACAGTGAGTGTTATTATTTTGATGCACATGATGAGATGATGATGATGGGATATCAATAGGCAAAGATGAAGTTCCTGAATCATTCTTAGCTAAAGTAGAGCCAGAAGTATCTTCGGGGACATCATCTTCCCTTTCAGAATCTGATGGATGAACCTCATGCTTGTCATCACTGATTGTATTAAAAATAAGATTTTCATAGTCTTTTGGATCAGTGAGTGATTCATCATAAGATTCATCAAAGGTAACATCCATTGATTCTTCAATACATTCCCTTCTTTTATTATAAACTCTGAAAGCTTTTGAAATGATTGAGTAACCAACAAATATACCTTCATCAGCTTTGGGATCAAACTTTCCTAAGTGATCTCTTTTGTTTAAGACATAGCAGGTACTGCCAAAAATATGAAGAAAACTTATGTAAGGTTTTCTCCCTCTTAACACCTCATAGGCTGTCTTATCATGTCTCTTGACAATCAAGGACCTATTCTGAGTGTAGCAGGCATTGTTAACTGCTTCAGCCCAGAAATGGGTCTTAAGACCAGCATCTATGAGCATTGACCTTGCTGATTCAATCAAGGTTCTATTTCTCCTCTCTGCAACACCATTTTGTTGAGGTGTTCTTGGTGCAGAGAAGTTTTGAGAAATACCTTTTGAATCACAGAAACTTTCAAGGTCAACATTTCTAAATTCAGTGCCATTATCACTTCTTAAATGTTTAACTGAACAATCATTTAAGTTTTCCATCTTTTTGATAAAAGATATGATTTCCTGTGTTGCATCACTTTTGGCTTTGAGGAAGAATAACCAAGTATATCTGGAATATTCATCCACAATTACCAAGCAATACCTTTTACCACCCAGACTGGGAGAACTCACTGGACCAAACAGATCCATATGCATCAGTTGAAAACATTCTGTCACTGAAGATGTTTGTTTGCTTTTGAATGAAGAGCTGTGATGCTTTCCCTTCTCACACGCTGAACAAAGCTTGTCTTTGTCATAAGTAAGCTTTGGAAGACCATTTACCAAGTCATTCTTGTTGAGCTTGCTGATGGCCTTGAAGTTCAGGTGAGAAAGACGCTTATGCCATAACCATATTTCTTCTGAAACGGTTCTGGAATAAAAGCATGTTCCTGATTGTGCTAAGTCCATATTGACTACATATGTATTTCCTTTCCTTTGAGCACCCAAGACAGCACTTCCATTCTTGTTGTAAACAACTCCAGCTTCATGATCAAATAGCACCTTATTTTTGGCATCACAGAACTGACTGATGCTTAATAGATTATGCTTCAGTCCTTTAACATATGCCACCCTTTTAAACATCACATTTCCATTGGTCAAGACCCTATACCCTCTGGTCTTACCAATGTTGTTATCACCAAAAACTACATCAGGACCTCTTATATCCTGGTAGTCGCTGAGCAGGGACTTACATCCGGTCATATGTCTGGAACACCCACTGTCCAGATACCAGATTGTTTCTCTGAGAATGCCCTACATCAGGAGTAAAATGTTAGTTCAATTTATGAACCCATCCTGAGATGGGTTCATAGTGGACAAGCCTTGAACTAGGCTTCCACTGACCAGCAAGACATTTGACTCACTGCTGGTGGTTGGTTGGACACAAGCTTGTACTGATGAACAATCTGTTGACACATGTTGTCTATTTCCACACTTATAGCATTTTTTATTTGTGGCTTTAGACTTTTGCTCAGTATGCTGATTTGATTGAGATTTAAAAGAATTCAGACTTACTATCTTAGCTTGTTTCTTTGACTCCAAGTCACTGATGACAAGATCATCAGTCACTGGGGTGTCAGAGGTGGAGTTGCTGAATAACTTTTGATTAATAGCAGTAAAACTGATGGAAACTGGATTAGTTGTTGACTTATTTATGCTCAAGTCTTTCAGTTCATCAATACTAGCAGCTATATCACAATTGTCAGTGACCAGCGAGCTTTTAACAAAGTGATTTGGTTTAGTCTCGCTGAAGACTGACATTGGCTCAAAAACGAAGTTTGAAAAGGATTGATCAGGCTTGAATATTTGATCAATGCTTGTAGCATCAGCCAGAGAAGCAGCTGTATCATAATCACCTCCCAAAATAGCTTTCACTTGTTTTGGAATTTGATTATTGACACACTGATTTACGTTTAATGCAGATTTACACCATGACTTTATAACTTCATTTAGTTGAGAAAATTTGGTTTCAAAATTTACTTTCTCTTGAATGCACATTTGATTTGCATGTATTTGTGCATCAAGTTCAAGTTTTAGGTCTTTCATTTTCAACAAGTTTTCTTCTTGAAGTTTAAGTTTTGATGTTAAGTCATTGATCATGCATTCTTGCCTTTTCTGAATATCATGAGCATTTGATAAATCAACTATCAAAGTCTCAAAGATATTCTCCTTTTCAGTCACTGAAGCTGATTTAAAGCAATATACCTTGTAGAGAGTCTCTACATCCCAGCCGGATGCTGAACACTTCTTAGCTACTTCCTTGATGTCTTCATGGAAGTTAGCATCATCAGCCATCAGGCAGTAATCCCTATCTAAACAAATCATAGCTTCTTCTTCATCAGATGATGAGGTTGAGTCAGAGTCGCTGAAGGATCCTTCTTCAGCGACGAACCCTTTTCCCTTTTTCTTGCCAGCTTTGGACAGAGCTTTCAGTTTCTTGTACTTTGACTTGTACTTGTTGTACTTGTCATTTCTGAAGCTAGGCCTTTGCTCAGGGAGAGGATTGACAGCTTTGGATCTACAGTCAGCTGCAAAGTGACCAGGTTTGCCACATTTGTAGCAGTCGCCTTTTGACTTTGGGATGTCACTTGCCAGCAAATTTGTTGAACCTTGTGTTCTTTCTGAAATTTGCAACCATCATGGCCATATCTCTTTCCAGCTTCTCTAGTCCTTCTTCATAGCTGACTTCAGACTGACTGTCAGCAGCACAACCTTCCTCATCTGCAATCAGTGACTTTGAACTTAACTTTGTGATCTTAACTTTCTGCTTTTGATTAATCTCGTCTAGCTCAGCTACAAGGGCATTAGAGATCTTTTGACTGCCTAGTGCAGCACGAATGTGCTCACTTTGATCAGCCTGTTTCTCAGATTGTTCCCAATTTAATAATATACCATAAATTTGAGTTAGATTGAGAGAAGTATAATCATTACGTTGTCGAGTACATGTTGCAATAGTTCCCCAAACTTTTCTAGGCAATAGTTCTAGAAATTTTTCAACAACAAATCTTTGTTCCTTTCCTATATTAGCCTTTTCCATTTTATTTATTAAAGCTTGATATCTAGTATAGGTGGAGGCCAGTGACTCATTGGGTTCCATGGCAAACAGTTCATACTGACGAGTCAGATTTACTTCTCTACAGCGAATAATGTCGGGGGTTTCAATATATATATTTCTCAGAGTGTCCCACATATGTTTTGCTGTACTGCATAATCTAATGGACTCAAACACTTCATCAGGAAGTGACATGCTTATGTATATTTTAGCTTGTTTATCCAGTCTGACCATGCGCTTGTCCTTATCTGTCCATTGTTCCTCCCTTTTTGGCATAACCATTTCTGGCAATGCAGGAGTGGTTGCAGTGGCTGCAACAGCAGGAATAATGATAGTGGGGGTGTGAGGACCGTCAGTTATTATGGAACAAAGACGATCATCAACAAGGTCTAAGAACATCATCATCCTGGACATCCAGGTTTCAATTCTTGATGGGTCAAAAGTTGAAGGTTTTGTAGTGGAGCCATTTCACTTATGGTACTCAGAATCAACATAACTGTACTTAACGGATTCCATTGCAGATCTAGTTAAATTATATTTTAAACCAACTCTGCTCTGATACCAATTGTGAGTCCCTAATCACTATTATGTTAGTGATTGTGAATCGTTAACAGTGAGTTAATTGTAGAAGGGGGGTTGAATACAATTAAAAACTTTTCTTTGTTATAATGTTATCTTGTTTAGCAAGTTTTTAACCGTATTAAAGTGACAACAATATGAACACAAATATATAAGTATAAGATAAGCAGTTCAGTTGCTGAAGCAATTCTAGCTGAAAGATAAATTCTTTTATTACTAAAATTTATCTCTTGTTGATTGCGGAATAGATTAGCCAAAGCTAATCCAAATCAAACAATACAGCTATTACAAGGGAGATGAGCAGTAGTGGACAAACACGCTAACTTGC